>JANRMT010062821.1:404371-430789 GCA_026402145.1 Polypterus bichir lapradei | reverse complement strand
ATACGCGGGTATATATATATGTATATATATACCCCGATCTACATACTCGAATAATGGATACTTTATTCGCCATCAATGATTGTTTTGGTAAAGCCATACTCAGTGTATTCATTAGATGAACGGTAAAAAAGTAAGAGCGAGGGGAGGATGACTTATTGAGGCATGCAGGCAAAACCACAATAGCACGCGGGCTCGATGTACGAAAAAATATATCTTTTCAAGTTCTATTTAGTCCATATGTGTCAAACTCAAGGGCCGCGAGCCACATCCGGCCCGGCGTGTAATTATATCCGGCCCGCGAGATCATTTTATATACTGTATTATTGTTATTAATGGCCCGGGTATATGAAGCGCTGGTAACACAATAAACTACAGATCCCATAATGCAGCGCTTCAGCTGCCTTGCCGAACACGTACCGCGTTAATCAAGTCTAGCTTATGATGCTGCAAGTTATTGCGAAGCTAGCCCACACGATGCCAAAAAGAAAAGGTGATTCTGAACATAGAGACTTTAAAAACCGATGGGAGGCTGAGTATATGTTTACTGACATTGCCGGTAAACCCGTGTGTCTCATTTGTGGAGCTAATGTGGCTGTAATTACAGAATTTAATCTAAGACGGCACTATGAGACAAAACATCAGGATAACCTGAAAGACCTGAATGCAATGCAGAAGATACAGAAAGCAGAAGAATTAAATAAGAATCTGACACTTCAGCGGACGTTTTTACCCGTGCACAATCACAAAGTGATTTCAAGTGAAGCTGCTTTTATGGGAGACACAAATGCACCAGTGCAACTTGCCCCACTTTCCCTGTTGCCAAGTAATGTTGAACCAAGTCGGCACAACGATGTTCCCAAATACGCAATTTGCTGATAAACTGAGCGCACTGAGTTCGCACGGCGCTTTGGTGACTATGAAGAACAAAAAAAGTCTGTCTACATGCGGCTCGAACCTTGTGCATGTTTGGTAGCACATATCTGTGTGAGAAGCTCTTCTCAGTGATGAAGACTAACAAAACAGCACACAGGAGTCGCATCACTGATGAGCACCTGCAGTCCATCCTGAGAATCTCTACAACACAGAACCTCACACCAAACATAAACGAACTTGTTGCCAAAAAAAGATGCCAGGCGTCCAGCTCTGATAAAATGACATAAGAGCAAAGACAACTGAATGATTTGATTTGTTATTGCTGAAAAGAACACATTTTATTTATATTTCCAGGTTTTGTTATGCAGCATGTTCATATTTGAATTTGTATAATTTTGACAGGATATATTTTTATGGAGAGCAAAATCTTTTGGGATATTTAAAATCTAAGTTTATTTTTATATATAAAATTACATAAGAGTAAAGAAATTTGAATGTTTGTTCTTTTAAAGTTTACTTTATTTCTAACTTGTATAATTTAGACAGCATATATTTTTATGGAGAGCAAAATATTATAAGTTGTTTAAGGTTTGAATTGATTTATTCAGGAATAATATTCCTGTCTACCAAAGATATTTCTGTCGACTAAATAAAAATTCCTTCTATTTAAAATTTAAATAGAACTTGAACAGATACGATTGTTCATAATATCCACGCAGACTTGCACGTAAGAGCGGGAGTTATCCGTTTTAACAAGCAGCGTATTGCACTGATACGAAATAGCTGTGTGTGTATATATGTAGATATGTATGTATATGTATATATATGTTTATATATGTGTGTGTGTATGTATATATATATTTGTGTGTATATATGTGTGTGTATGTATGTATGTGTGTATGTATATGTATGTGTATATGTGTAGATATATATATATGTATGTATATATGTGTGTGTGTATATATATATGTGTATATGTATAGATATGTATATATATATATGTTTATATGTGTGTGTGTAAATATATATATATATATATGACAGCAACACTCATCACTCACAACAGTGACAAAACAATTACATTGACAATCATGTTACGTTATTTTCAAAATGTTTCCTTTTCTTTTTCATTACTTCATTAACACACTACTTCTCCGCTGCGAAGCGCGGGTATTTTGCTAGTATATATATATATACACAGTGCATCCGGAAAGTATTTACAGCGCATCACTTTTTCCACATTTTGTTATGTTACAGCCTTATTCCAAAATGGATTAAATTCATTTTTTTTTCCTCAGAATTCTACACACAACACCCCATAATGACAACATAAAAAAAGTTTACTTGAGGTTAAAAATAAAAAAACTGAGAAATCACATGTATATAAGTATTCACAGCCTTTGCCATGAAGCTCAAAATTGAGCTCTGGTGCATCCTGTGTCCCCTGATCATCTTTGAGATGTTTCTGCAGATTAATTGGAGTCCACCTGTGGTAACTTTAGTTGATTGGACATGATTTGGAAAGGCACACACCTGTCTATATAAGGTCCCACAGTTGACAGTTCATGTCAGAGCACAAACTAAGCATGAAATCAAAGGAATTGTCTGTAGACATCTGAGACAGGATTGTCTCGAGGCACAAATCTGGGGAAGGTTACAGAAAAATTTCTGCTGCTTTGAAGATCTCAGTGAGTACAGTGGCCTCCATCATCCTTAAGTGGAAGAAGTTCAAAATTACCAGGACTTTTCCTAGAGCTGGCCGGCCATCTAAACTGAGCGATCAGGGGAGAAGAGCCTTAGTCAGGGAGGTGACCAAGAACCCGATGGTCACTCTGTCAGAGCTCCAGAGGTCCTCTGTGGAGAGAGGAGAACCTTCCAGAAGGACAACCATCTCTGCAGCAATCCACCAATCAGGCCTGTATGGTAGAGTGGCCAGACGGAAGCCACTCCTTAGTAAAAGGCACATGGCAGCCTGCCTGGAGTTTGCCAACAGGCACCTGAAGGACTCTCAAACCATAAGAAACAAAATTCTCTGGTCTGATGAGACAAAGATTGAACTCTTTGGTGTGAATGCCAAGCATCATGTTTGGAGGAAACCAGGCACCACTCATCACCAGGCCAATACCATCCGTACAGTGAAGCATGGTGGTGGCAGCATCATGCTGTGGAGATGTTTTTCAGCGGCAGGAACTGGTAGACTAGTCAGGATAAAGGGAAAGATGACTGCAGCAATGTACAGAGACGTCCTGGATGAAAACCTGCTCCAGAGCGCTCTTTACGTCAGACTGGGGCGACGGTTCATCTTTCAGCAGGACAACGACCCTAAGCACACAGCCAAGATATCAAAGGAGTGGCTTCAGGACAACTCTGTGAATGTTCTTGAGTGGCTCAAAATAATTATAGGAACACTTTGAAAACACATCAGATCTCAAAGGGAAAAAGAATCATGCTGGATATCTATACTGATATGGACTGGATAAGGTGTGAGGAATGAAAGGATGCCCCATCGTTTGATGGAAATGAAAATTATCAACCTACAAAGAGCTGAATTTAAAGACACCCTGAAACTCAAAGTGAAAAAATAATGCTGCAGGCTAGTCCATTTTGCCGAAATTTCATTGCAGCAACTCACTCAGTAGTTTGTATGGCCCCCACGTGCTTGTATGCATGCCCGAAAACGTCGGGGCATGCTTCTAATGAGATGACGGATGGTGTCCTGGGGATCTCCTCTCCTGGTGGCTTTGGATGAACCGAAACATGATGTCACAGAGCTGTTCTGTTGGATTTAGGTCAGGCGAGCGTGGGGGCCAGTCAGTGGTATCAATTCCTTCATCCTCCAGGCACTGCCTGCATACTTTCACCACATGAAGCCAGGGCATTGTTGTGCACCAGGACCCACTGTACCAGCATAGTGTGTTATAAGTGGTCCAAGGATTTCATCCTGATACCTAATGGCAGTCAAGGTGCTGTTGTCTAGCCTGTAGAGGTCTGTGCATCCCTCCATGGATATCCCTCCCCAGACCATTACTGGCCCACCACCAAACTGGTCATGCTGAATGATGTTACTGGTAGCATAACGTTCCCCACGGCTTCTCCAGGTCCTTTCACATCTGACATATGTGCTTAGGGTGAACGTGCTCTCATCTGTGAAAAGTACAGAGCGCCAGTGGTGGACCTGCCAATTCTGGTATTCTAGGGCAAATGCCAATCGAGCTCCACAGTGCTGGGGAGTGAGCACATGGCCCACTAGAGGATGTTGGGCCCTCAGGCCACCCACATGATTTCTGTTTCTGATTGTTTGGTCAGAGACATTCACACCAGTGGCCTGCTGGAGGTCATTTTGTAGGTCTCTGGCAGTGCTCATTCTGTTCCTCCTTGCCCAAAGGAGCAGATACCAGTCCTGTTGATGGGTTAAGGACCTTGTATGGCCCTGTCCAGCTCTCCTAGAGTAATTGCCTGTCTCCTGGAATCTCCTCCATGCTCTTGAGACTGTGCTGGGAGAACCTTCTGGCAATGGCACGTATTGATGTGCCATCCTACCTGTGCAACCACTGTAGGATCCAGGTATCGCCTCATGCTACCAGTAGTGACACTGACTGTAGCCAAATGCAAAACTAGTGAAAAAACAGTCAGAAAAGATGAGGATGGGAAAATCTTAGTGGCCTCCACCTGTTAAACCATTTCTGTTTTGGGTGTCATCTCATTGTTGCCCCACTATTGCACCTGTTGTTAATTTCATTAATACTAAAGCAGCTAAAACTGATTAACATCCCTCTCTGCTACTTATCTGACGTGATCAATATCCCAGATGTTTCATTGACTTGATGCTGTACTCTGATTAAAAAGTGTTCCTAATTTATTTTGAATGTGTATATATCTATTGTTTGTAAATAAAACAGAAGAACACAGAAAAAGGCTGGGGGTAGCCACCTCATATATTTGAAGATTCTGATGGATTAAAGGCAGAAAAACAACAATATGTCTTAACAGACATGAGTTCAAAACAGAAAGATGATGGTTTTATAGTTGATTAGAAGAAGTGATATCACTGTGACAAGAACTGAAAGTTATGTTATTGGGGCTGGAACTGGACATGATGTTGACGGGCCCAGTCCAGATTTTATGCGAGTGGTCTGAAGGACAAAGAGAAAAAGAGTTAGTGCACACTGCCAATTCCTGGTTTGGCATGAAATTACCATTTTTGAAGCTCTTTAAATGTCTCACATGCACATGTGTGTGACACTGCCCCCCCCGTTAGCCCAGACCCATCGGGTTGGGCTGTCCAAACTGAGAAGTTGTGAACTCAAGACAGAGCATCAGCGCTGGGAGTGGAGAGAGTCTCAACAATGAACGAATGAGGACTTGAAAGGCTGGAGGTCCCAAAACCGCCTTCTGACAGGTTCTGCCACTTGTTTAAGGCCATCCAGTGTAAGGGTGTACATATATATATATATATATAAATACACTGTATATACATCTGAATCAATTTAAATATTTCTGAACCATGTTTTTTTCTGAATGGTATATTTATAATTTAATAAGAGACAAGAAGACGTCAAAATGACTTGGGGCACCATAGTGATCATTGTATATTGTGATGGGAAAAAGACACAAAAGAAGTAATTATAATTTTCAAAGCTGTCTTATTCATTAGAACATAAGAACAGAACATTCTGGACGAGGACAAGCCATTCAGCCCAACAAAGCTTACCAGTCATATCCACTTAATTCTTTTAAAATAACATGAAGTCTAGTTTTGAAAGTCTCTAAAGTCCTATTGTCTACCATAATTACTTGCTACCTTATTCAAGGTCTCTATGGTTCACTGTGTAAAGAAAAACTGCCTTATGTTTGTGCAAAATTTACCCTTAACAGTTTTCCAACTGTGTCCCTGTGTTCTTTACTAATTTCAAAATTATAGTCTCAATCCACTGTGCTAATTCCCTTCCTAATTTTAAACACTTCTGTCATGTCTCCCCTTAATCTTCTTTTGCTTAAACTGAAAAGGCTCATCATTCTTCATAATCCATCCTGTGTAGCCCTAGAATCAACCCAGTTTTTCTTCTCTAGACTTTGTCCAGTGCTGCTATGTCATTTTTGTAGCCTGGATACGAAAACTGTACACTGTGCTCCAGAAGACACCTCACTAGTGTGTTATAAAGCTTGAGCATCATTGGACTTGTACTCTACACATTGTGCTACATTCTGTTAGTCTTCGTACCAGCTTTTGAATGCTGTTTAGCAGTTCATAGTGTCGAGCCCACTACAATTCTTAAATGCTTCTCATAAGGTGTAATTTTAATTTTAAGACCTCCCATTGTGTAATCTAACCTAACATGATTAATTCTGTTAAATTTCATCTGACTCAGATCTGCCCAAGCCTGTATGCTGACCAAGTCCCTCTGCAATGATTTAATTTATTCTAGAATATCTGCCAATCCACCTAGCTTGGTATCATCTGCAAACTTACTTAGCTTGCTATATATATTCACTCATATAGTAAAAATAGCAGCAACCCTAGCAGTGACCCCTGTGGAACACCACTCTCAATGCCAGCCAATTCTGATAGGATTCATTGCACAATAACCCTCTGCTTTCTGTGTCTGAGCCAACTTTGCACCCATATACAAATGACACCCTTAAGTCACAGTTCTTTTAGGCTGATGACCAAGCACTTATCAAATGCTTTCTGAAAGTCAAGATGAACAATATCATATGCTCCACTTTGATCATATCCTTTTATTGCTTTACAGAGGTGGGTAGTAACGAGTTACATTTACTCTGTTACATTTACTTGAGTAACTTTTTAAAAAAATTGTATTTCTGAGAGTACTCCAGTTTCCTCCCACAGTCCAAAGTCATGCTGGTTAGGTGCATTGGCGATTCTAAATTGTCCCTAGTGTGTGCTTGGTGTGTGTGTGTGTGCGAGCCCTGCGTTGGGCTGGTGCCCTGCCTGGGGTTTGTTTCCTGCCTTACACCCTGTGTTGGCTGGGATTGGCTCCAACAGACCCCCGTGACCCTGTAGTTAGGATATAGTGGGTTGGATAATGGATGGATGGATGGACATTTGTGAAGAAGAAACATTACTCTTACTCCGCTACATTGTGCAACACTCGACTCGTTACTTTTTTCCATTTACACATTACACTATATTTTTGCCAGAGAGAAGCCGCCAGTGGATCTGCTGCATGACTGTTTCACAATCAGACGTAGCAATAATAATCTCAAGACTCCGTTTCACCAATTAGATGTAGCAACAATAATCACATGGCTCCATTTCACAAATTAGACGTAGCCATGCAGTCACTTGACCACACACAAACTGTGGCAGCATAGACACTGCCTGACTGCTGTGTCTGTGTATAGGAGAGTGGCAGATCTCGCTACAATAAATAACCACGCTGTTACTGCTTTAAGCTGAATAAAGATGGTATCGCTAAAGTTTTGAGACTCAGCTTTGTGTTTTGGGGTGCAAGACGGGGTATCACATGTCACAGCACACACATGGTCACAATGCTGTAGTAAACAGTATACGTTCGTACGGATGTTGACTATATGAGTGAGGCACACAGACTGACGATTGCCTTCAATCCCGCAGTGAGAGAGAGAAGAACCATCAGCTCAGCTGTGATCACGTGACGCTCGGCAGACAAACCATATACGGACTACTTGTATTGCAAGACCTCACTCGTTTATCAAGTTAATTTTTTTTTTTTTACATTTTTTTAATTTTATTGTAATCATTCCATACAAATAGATCAATTTTTACAAAAAATAGGATTGAAAAGAAATCGAGCCCCACCCCTGAGAAAGAGAGCATGGCTAACTGAATAAAACTTAAAGCTTGTAAACATACCTAAATTGATGAGTTGAATAGGGCAATAGAGATGAATGAAGAAGAAAAAGAAATGCGGAGATAATTACTTCCTCTGTGCTGTAAGAGCTTATTCTAAAATATTATTGATTAGATCCTGCCAGGTTTTGAAAAAGTTCTGTACAGATCTGAGAATTAGATTTTTTCCAATTTCAAATAGTATAAAACATTGGTTTCCTACAAAGAGGAGAGTTAGGATTCTTCCAATTTAGCAAAATAAGTCTGTGTGCCAAAAGTGTAGTAAATGCAATCACAGTTTGTTTGTCCTTCTCCACTTTAAGCCCATCTGGAAGAACACCAAACACAGCTGTTAATAGGTTAGGAGTGATTGTAACACCAAGGCTGTCTGAAAGGCACTTAAAAATTTTGGTCCAAAATGATGTTAATTTGGTGCAGGCCCAGAACATGTGACCAAGTGAGACTGGGACTTGATTGCAGCGTTCACAGGTTGGATCTTGCCCTGGAAACATTTTGGACAGTTTTAAGCGAGACAGGTGTTCTCGATATATAATTTTGAGTTGAATAATTGTATGCTTTGCGCATATGGAGCTCGAGTGAATTCTGTGCATTTCTGATATATTGATTAAGAGATCTTTTTCCCATTGTCCTCTTGGATCTTTGAAAGAGAGGGACTGTAAAATAATTTTATATATTGCAGAAATGGTTTCTAAGTCCTCGAAATTGAGCAATATTTTTTCCAGCTTGAAGGAGGGTGCGAGACGAGGAAATTCGGGCAGGTTCTGTTTAACAAAGTTCCTAATTTGAAGATAGTGAAAGAAATGTGTAGTTGGAAAGTTAAATTTGGAATGTAATTGTTCATAGGATGCAAAGATGTTATCTATATAAAGATCTCTAAGCAATTTAATCCCAAATCTTTTCCAGATATTTAAAACTGTATATGTTTGCGAGGGTTGAAAGAGGTGGTTCTCTTGCAGAGGTGCCACAGATAAAAGATTCTCCATCTTAAAAATGCTTTCTGCATTGGTTCCATGTTCTGAGTGAGTGAAGCACAATTGGGTTATTAGTCTATTGGTGATAACTTGCATTTATTGGGGCACAAAGCAGGGAATATAAAGAAGTACTGCAGGATTTTACTTCTAATGCGGACAAAATGTATTAAACATTTTAGCTCATTTTGCAAAACACTCACAAACAAAGTTACTCGCAGTCCAAGGTTCCACTGTACATGAAAAATGAGAGCCAACTCCTTCTGAAGCTTAACCATCACTTCACTGAGTGAAGAACAAGCACGTTTAAACCAAACATGCACAGACACAGACAGTCAAGGTAAAGTGAGACTTCTTGTACGTGCATAAGCTGCCTTGTTCTAATGTTACTTTCTATCAGCTGTGCTAGTTGGAGGGCACGTGCATATGCAGTATTATACTGTCGGCGTACAGTATATTTTGTCACTGCAAGTACTTTGCACTGTTCAAACATACATGTTACCTACTGTAGGTATTGGCTTCAAAAGCTTTGTTGTGAAAAACTGAGATTTGGAACTTTGTGTTATTTGTGCATCTTTATTTTGTAAAGATGTTATTTATTTTTACTAATTTTTTATTTTATTATTTGGAAATAGCAGAATTTGCACATTATTTTATTTTATTACAACATTTCTAAAATGTAAATCATTTATTATGATCAAACAGTTACTCGGTACTTGAGTAGTCTTTTCACCAAATACTTTTTTACTCTTACTTGAGTAATTTTTTGGATGACTACTTTTTACTTCTACTTGAGTAATATTATTTTGAAGTAACGCTACTCTTACTTGAGTACTATTTTTTGGCTACTCTACCCACCTCTGTTGCATTCCAGCATCTTGGTAAAACATGACCTACCTATTTTGAACCCATGTGGACTGTTTAGAAAAACTCCTGTACTTGTCATGTGCTGCTCAATCTTATCCTTAACAATTCCTTCCATTAATTTTCCTGTGATACACATTAAGCTTACTGGCCTATATTTTCTTAGATCTCCCTGGTCACTCCTTTTATATAAAAGGATAATATTTGCCATTTTCCAGTCCTTCGTAATTTCCCCAGTGCACAGTGACCTCCTAAAAGTATACGTCAAGGGTTTATATGTATACTTAATTAAACAGTATATGGTCCTGGTGATTTGTTTGATTTGACCCTATTTAATCTAAGTAGTACTTCTCCCTCTACAATTTCCAAATCATTAAATACCTCCTTACATATATGACCTCAGAGAAATATGAGTTTAGAACATTTGCTATTTCACTGTCTGTATTTTTTAGTTCCCCTTTACTATTTCTGATGCATTTCACCTCCTCCTTGACTGTTCTTTTACTACTAAAATTCTGAGGGAATCTGCTGTATTCCTCTCTAAATGCCTTTCAGCATCCCTAATATCCTTCTTAGTTGCTGCCCTTATATGCCTTATGATTCATAATGGAGTTATTATTCTTATAAAACTTATACAGCTGTTTTATTTCTTTGCAGCATCTCTTTCAGTTGTAACTGAAACTGTAGAGTTATTTTTTTTTTAATTTCCTACTGATTCCAAATTTAGGTATGTACCTGTCCTGCATTATATGTAAAACATTTTTAAACCTGTTTCACTTCTCCTTGGCTGTCTCCACACTTCATAGCTTATCCCAGTCTATCGTCCTTAGACATTGTCTCATGTGGTCAAAATTTGCCCAAACAAAGTTAAATTTAACACTTTTAGTCTTTGCATCCACACTCTTCCAAAACACTGAGGACTGTATTATATTATGGTCACTTGACTGTAATGGTCCAATCACCTCTACACCCTTAATTCTATCTTAATTATTACACAATACTAAATCTAGACATGTTTCCCCCAACATTGGTGCTTAAACATATTGTGATAAAAGACAATCACTGATTACTTCTAAAACTCATGCTGTTGTGCTCCACTATTTGCAAGGTTTATATTCATGTTGTTAAAGTCTCCCATGAATGTAATATCTCCATGTAAACAAGCATTTTTTAATATTATTAAAAAGACGTTCATTGGCATTACTGTCTTCATTGGGAGTCTATAACACACTGATCAAATAAGGCTTCTATTCCTAATTCTTTCCAGGTAAAGCCAGATGTCCTCATTAAGATGGAACCCATCATCCAGTAGAAGTGGAGTTGCATTTAAATTCTGTTTGACATAAAAGGCAACCTCTCCTCCTTTTCTGCTCTTCCTAAAAATGTGTATCCCTCTTTGTTGTACTCATCCCTGTCTTTTTTATTCAGCCAGGTTTCTTTTATTGCTATCATATCAATTACAGTATGTGCCACTATATACTTCTAGCATTAAGCCAAGCAATTTTAATGTGTTACTCATTTTCACATTTAAATGTTCGGTTAGAATGTATATTACTATGCATTTTTATTTTTACACTATTGTTTGTTTCTTCATTTTCAGTTCTAAACCTGGCCTGTCCTAAACTCCTTGACAGTTTAAACAATCCTTGATTAACCTACTCATATGGCTCCCCAACACATTGGAGCCCCTCTTTTGAAAATGGAGTCCCACTGTCATATAAACCTACATCCTTCCACCCAGCACCAAGAACTGAGCCATGTGTTAAGCCCTCTAATTTCATCAGACTTACCTAGACTGTCATATGGCACAGGCAGAACTTTGGAGAAGAATTCCTTGTCAGTTTGACATTTCCATTTCTGGGGTTGATACCCCCAGACAGTGTGCACCCTTTATTTACCTTGCACCTTGTTACCATGACCAACCTATTCCTACCTGTCTGGTCTGGAGTCTCTTCCCATGCCACTTTAGGGGTGCACACTATCTCTCTAAAGGACACCTGGACCAGGTGCACCAATTCTCTATTACAACACAGACCAACAACCTCCTTCTTCAATTCAGCAACCCTGAGCTCAAGGTACTGGATCAGGTAGCATCTCCTGCAGATGTAGCCCTCATAAAAGACTGACTCCTCCAAGCCATTCTCTAAAAAAACCAAACATCTAACTGTATTTGCATTGTGCTGGACCCATTATTAAAATCTGACTTTGAATTACTAAAACTTTGTTTTATTAAAGTTAAATGATTTCAACTTAAATGGCAAAATTTAAAAAAGAATTAAGCCAAAAAACTGGTAAAACTAAAAAAAAATCTATTAAAGAACTATTAGTTATTTTAAACCTTCTGACCCCTTAAGATCCTGTGAAACTCTTACCCTCAACTGTCTTCTGTTTGTCTTTCAATGAGGTTGACATTACTTTTCTCCATCTGTTTCAACTTATTGATCCCCTCTTGTTCCTTATTTAAGAGCTCTCCACTTGCACTGGTTGTATTCTTTCATATTAATGAACTCTTACCCTGTTGCTCTCTTAACTGCTCTACTTACCTGACTGTTAAGAACTGTTAAAGTAGTTGCTAGTGCAACTAACAAGTAACTTTTCCAAACACTTCCACAAACACTTGGCTTCTTTTGTTCCTGTGCAGGAAAAAAAGCAAAAACTCTTCTAAAGGGAAAACAATCTTTAACATTCCCATGCGGCTCCTTAGCAGCAACCAAAATATAAAATTATTGGAAGCAAAAATTTATTTTTTATAATTAAATCTCATACCACTGAAAACAAAAGCTCTAAGCTACCTCTCTTCTATTTTCATGGATGACATCATCAGTCAGTACCAATTAGAGCCTTCTTCAGATAACAGTCTTCTTTAGACTGCTCCAAGATGGCGTTAGAGCCGGTTATGATGTTTGCAATCTGGAAGGTGTTGGTTCTGGAGAACATAAGCTGGAAGTTACATCAAAGATGGGAGAGCTGTCAATCATCCTTTCTGGGGGAGGGGAAAGAGGAAGGCCTTAAGAACAGTGCCATCCTGTGGCTTGAACTGTAATAGTGGCCCAAGCCGAGAAGAGTTGTCTGCTAAAAAGTGCAGGGTGTGGAGGGAGCCTGAACAATGAAGGACCTTAAATTTATGCATCTGCAGATCCAAAAGCCATCTTGTGAGACACAGACTTGACTCTTTGTTCAAAGCCATCCACTGTAAAGGTGTATTATTATTGACAAGAGTGAACTCATGGCTGAGGAGGTAGTAACACAGTTGATGTATGACCCACTTAATTGTCAATGCTTCCCATTCCACTGCTGCATACCTGATTTCTTTGTCCAGGGTTCTCATGTATAAACGGTGCGTACACACAGAAATGTTGCGTAAGAACTTTTCCACGTTCAAATCGCGATGTATAAAACCTACACTTGGCGTAAAGCCACGTACTTTTCCACGGTACCTTATACCTTGTCGTACGCAAGTTCTCGGTTTTGCAGACTGGCGGCACCCAGCGTCAAAGCAGTGCTACTGTAACTGTGTGTTTACACCTTATTTTCCTGACGCGGCTTTATAAATACACTGAAACTAACCGCATATTGATTATTAGTGTAATGCATCTGATTGTAATTAACTTGTAACAATATAATGGTCCAGGGAATAGCCATAGTATTCCAAATACCATAACTGCTTTAGCGTTGTTATTCTCACTGCACCTTCTTCTTCTTCTTTCAGCTGCTCCCGTTAGGAGTTGCCACAGCGGATCATCTTTTTCCATATTACTCTCACTGCACCACTCGGTGTATTTATATCACTGTATCTGAGTGGGGAATCACAGCAGCAGCTAATCGGAAAGAGAATTATCAGTATACAGCTTTAAGCACACACTGTCTCAGCCACTGCAAAATGTTTCAAAGCCTTTCCTGTACGGACCTCGCGGTTCAGAAACAGTTTCATCCCAAGAACTTTAAACGCACTTAATCAAGTGCTCCTTGTAGAACTGTTTGTACTTATAAGTACAATCACCCCACTGTAAACTTGCACTACAGTTATAATATTGCACAACCTGAGACACTTTATAAAGTGCGTATTTACATATGATGACGATATCATTTTTAAGATGAAATGCAGCAAAATATGTTTATTATATTATACAGATAAAACTTTAACTTCATTTAAATAATCTATATTCTTCACTGGGACTGCCGTGAAAAGATATTACAATGTTCCTTAAACGTTTTGAAGAATCGGCGCTCTAAGCTTACAGATGGCTTAACATCTATTACAGAGCTGATTGTGTGGTGATTGGTTACTTGGAAAAAGAAAAGCAAGGACTGCAGGGGCGGCTACGCCAATATATATTGAATATAAAACAGAAAGAGAAAATAACAACACAGCTAAAAATGCAGCGACAAATTTCGGAAAAAGTTAAATGCTTGTGTCATGAGCACGAGGCGGCTATGCAGTGTCCGCAACGGACGTGACCATCCACCGTGCATAAGTTACCTTACTGAAATTGGCAGGCGAAGGAGCCACCGATTCTTCCTCTGCCCAGGGCCACCACAAGCCTAGAGTCGCCCCTGAGTACTGCTGCGATAAATTATTTCATCGAAGGTCACACACAATCACTGCGCTGTGAAACCCATGTTTAATAACGTACTTTAACTCCTATCATCATGAAAATGATATCACATATACATCTCAGTATTTTAGTTATTCAGAGAGCTGTAAAATCACGAATGTAATGGATTCTGTTTCCTGTCGGAGGAAGAGAGCCGGTTTAAGAAGATCACATACAAAACAAAGCATTTAACGTGCTACTAATTAAGATGTGATTTGAGAAACTGGTTAATTAAACGATTTTAAGATGAAGTTTATGATGTTCTACTTTAATGACAAAATAAACTACATGATTAAAGTGGAAATTTCAAGATTGAAGTTGACATTTTGTGCTTTTTCCCCACTGTGTGCCTTTTTTTCCTCTGTACTCTAATAAGCTTTCATATGACACTCAGACAGTGGGCTACAACTCGCCTTTTCACGGCGACTTTGATATGTGACTTCTTTTTTATTTCCAGCATTGTGCAATTTTGTGAACGTGAGCTTTCAAGTTTCTCCAACACGCTATGTCACACGATCAACTTCCTTTTATTGATTATACCACGGTTTAATTAAACAAATAGTATGTTTTTCCTTTGCCTCCACTTGGTATTCGCTGAAATTCTTATATTTTCTCTTGTGCTTTTCCCATTGTCTTTTCACAGAAGGCTGAGCTTAAGGGCAATTTATATTGATTTGCATATTCAAAGAGGCGTAATTCTTGGAGGAGTTGGGGCGTTACGTAAAGCGCGTGCACGAGCGTTACTTTTCACGCTGATCAGGATTTATGTAGCGGAAGAACGTGGAAGTTGGAGTATGCACAGATTCCTGCATCTGGAATTTTCTGTGCGTAAGCACATTTCGGCTTTTGTGCTTAAGCCATGTTATAGTGCGAGTTCTACGCATGGTGTTATACATGAGGCCCCAGTAGTTTCTGGCACAGGAACAGGATGGGCTCCTGAGCACCATTGACGCTTTGGCCCTGACACCTGTGTATTAAGCATCAGTCTGTAGAACATAAGATAGTGAAATATCAGGAGCCATTAAAATAGGTACTGATGCAAGAGCCTATTTCAAGTCACGGAACACAGCCTCTGTTTTTTTGCTTTGTGCCACCAGATTGGGAGCCTGCTCCTTTGTAAGATCTGTCAAGGGCGCAGCCCTCTTGATAAAATGGGGTACCAACCGGAGGTGCCCCTGGATTGCAGATGGGGCTAATTAACACTAGAATTACCAGAGCCTATGAAAAAACTCGTAGATCTGTCCCAACTTAAAACGCTTCGCACCTCTCCGTCAGCGTCTTTTGTCCTTTAAATGTGTTGATAAGCAGCAAACAGCAAGCACCCTGCTATCACATCCCCCACCGATGCAGTTTTCTCAGCTCAAGTCTGTTTCCCTGCGTGTCAGTTGCTTAGAGTTGTATAGAGTGAGAAGTCAAGCAAAATGAAACCTTTTATAAATACTATATCGTTATTTGGAACACTTGCATTTCATGTGTGTTCCATGTCTACAACGATCTATGTAAACACATCGTTAAAACAGAAACGTTTTTCATGTTTTAGTAATAATTGACAAAATGTAGACATGAAGTGTATAATGTGTGAAGCCTGAATTCCAAATATCAAAGAAACACTTTCACAAAAGGTAGAAATATAACAGAACAAATGTGCTTCCATTCAAAAATATAACTGTAGAAAAACATCCTACGTTAGGGTGCAATATTGACACACAGCTGCTACAACAGGTTTGGTGGCGCAACTGTTGACTGGTAATCAAAGCTTCATGGGTTCGATCCCGGACGAGTCCATTTTGAGAAGTGAGCTGCTCGTATTCTTACTATTTTGGAATAAAAACATACATTTGATTCCAGTCTGTAACAGCCAGTGTAATTTATGATACTTGTAAAGGTTAGCTTTGTTGTTTTTTTTTATTCAGTTTTATTGTCTCAGCCGTGTTCACAATCCCAACTCCCCCCTCCCCCCATTTGACAGTGCTGTTTTCACATAGACGCGCTATAACAGAGGTAAACTCAAATCATGACGACAGTTCTACATCAGATCAAAAATGCACTTTTGCCATCCCTGCACTTTGTATATGTACAGTACATGGGAAGCTCTGCACTCTACTTGTGACTGTAGGAATTAAGTAAATAACTAAAGGTAAATGGGTAAATAACATTCGATCTGGCTTTTATGTAAGTAACATATAAATGTTAATGTTTTGGGCACATACACTGTCCTTTGTATGTAAGCCAGATCGAACTGGACATTCTCTGATCTGGAGGGATAAAAGCTGACACACAATCGCGGGTGAATCTGCCTTCTTCGTATCTCACTGTCACTTTATTTTTTTTTACTCAGTTTTATTGAGTGTTCCTACTGCACTGAATAAGCTCACGCCTTCTGGTGCACAATGTCGAAGCAGCATGGAGTAAAAAAAGAAAGAGACTAATATATGGGACATTGGGTATAAAATTAATCAGAAAACATCATCACACTAATGCAATATTATTTGAAAATGAACTGCGTCAGATCAGGTGTGAATGTACGCTGTTACACTCCATCTTTATTTGAAAACCGTGTCAGATCTTGTGCGCGAGCGAGACTGGGAAAACTGTGGACGTGGCTGTGAGTGTTGTGCGTGACTGAGAATGACTGTGGATGTGAATTTTTTTATTCAGTTTTATTCTTGAGTGTTCCTGCTCATGCTGAATTAGTTTGTGCCTTCTGATCCATGATGTCAAAGCCATACTGACAAAAAAAGAGAGACTTAGGTGTAAAACAGCAATGTCAAATGCGGGGATGTGACTTGGGATCGTGAACGCGGCTAAGAGAATAAAACTGAATAAAAAAAATAAAGCTAAACATTTACAAGTATCAGAAATTACACCAGCTGTTACAGACTGGAATCAAATGTATGTTTTTATTCTAAAATAGTAAGAATACGAGCGGCTCACTTCTCAAAATGGACTCGTCTGGGATCGAACCCGTGAAGCTTTTATTACCGGTCAACAGTTGATACCGTTGCACCACCGAAGCTGTCATAGCAACTGTGTGTCAATGTCGCACCCTAATGCGATGTTGTTTTTCTGCAGTTTTATTTTTGAATGGAAGCGCATTTATTCTGTTATATTTGTACCTTTTGTGAAAGTGTTTCTTTGATATTTGGAATTCAGGCATCACACATTATACACTTCAGTTCTACATTTTGTCAATTATTACTAAAACATGAAAAACATTTCTGTTTTAACGATGTGTATACATAGATTGTTATAGTCACAGAACACACATCAAATGCAACTGTTCCAAATAGCGATATAGTATTTATAAAAGGTGTTATTTTGCTTGACTTCTCACTCAATATAACTCTAAGCAACTGACACGCAGGGAAACAGACTTGAGCTGAGAAAACTGTGCACTGGTGGGGGATGTGATAGCAGGCTGCTTGCTGTTTGCTGCTTCTCAACACATTTAAAGGACAAAAGACGCTGACGGAGAGGTGTGAAGTGTTTTAAGGTGGGACGGATCTACGAGTTTTTTCGTAGGCTCTGGTAATTCTAGTTTTAAGTATGGCATTAATTTTGTTGAATTGTGGTCGGACAGTACTTCCTCCCACTATGTAGCCCAAATACTGCGGATTAATCTGAAGGACTAAATTTACATAGTGCAAGAAGTATTTCCTGAACATGTTATATGTGATTCTCCCACATGCCAGAATAAATTACCAAATCATCCAGGTAGGCAGCAATATATGAGTTGTGGGGTAGTAGCACAAATATGTTGTGTACGCCCATTTGCATGTTAACTTCGACATGTATAAAAACTTAAAGCCACGTACATTTTCATGCCAGGGTCCCCTCTTTCGTACGCACGTTTCTGGTCGGTTTTGCAAACTGGTGGCACCCAGCATCAAAGCATTGCTACTGTTTCTCTGGTCGACTTTTCTTTTTTAGATTCACGTCTATGATGCAGGGTTTATCAAATACACTGAAATTAATTGCCTATCGTTTGCAACTTTAATTCTCTTGATTGTAATCGTTTGTAACAATGTAATGGTGCATGGAGTGGCCAACCTATTCCAAATACCATGGCTGCTTTAGTGTTGGTAGAAGACATTGCAAATAGAAGAATGAGAAGAGAGCGCATATTTATAGTTGATGACTAGCTTCTAAGTCAATTGCGATTTCCAAGAGCTATCCTCTTGGAACTGTGTGCTGAACTGGCGCCAGTTTTACAAAGGTAGACTTTGACGAATTGTGCTCTACCTGCTCCTTTGCAAGTTCTGTCCACTCTTGGGTTTTTAGCCACAGGAGCTTTTCATCTTGAACATGCTGACCGATTGGGTATTTCACAATCATCACGGAGTTACGTCATGCCAGTTGTATAGGATGGTATCATCCGCTTGTCATCCATATACTGTATATAAGATTTCCTTACACTGTGGTTGAACTGGAAAACATATAAGCTTTATGTTTAGTTGAGCCTACGAAAAACTTGTAAATCTGGCCCACCTTAGACACCTTCATCTCTCTCCATCAGCCTCTTTTGTCTTGTAAATGTGTCGTTAAGCCCAAGCAGCAAGCAGCCTGCTATACCACCCCCACCCCCCCCCCACTGCCACAGAACGGGCAAGAAGTTCTCCCAGTTACTGCCTTAATTATCTGGGAGTGAGCTATCTAGAATTGTATAGAGTAAATAATTTCATGTGTGTTCTGTGTCTACAACAATCAATGTAAACACATTGTTAAAACAGAAACATTTTTTATGTTTTAGAAATAAATGACAAAAAATAGACATGAACTGTATAATGTGTGAAGTCTGATGGCCAAATATAAAATAAACACTTTTACAAAAGGTGCAAGTATAGTCCAACAGCTTCTGTGGTGCCGAGGTGAGAACTGCTGATTTATAATCCAGAGGTTGTGAGTTTGAAACCAGCTCCCCCACCAATTTACCATTTTGAGTAGTGAGCTGCTCTTATTGTTAATATTATACAGTAAAAACATACATTTGATTTGTGTCTGTAACAGGTGCTGTAAGTATATGGTACTTATAAAAGTTAGCATTTTTTTTTTACTTTTACTCTCTCAGTCATGATCACGATACAACACCCACCCCCCGCCCCAGATATGACACGGTTACTTTTTATCTGAAACTGGGAATAACTGTAGATGTGAGTGGTGTTTTGCGACAATGGAACTGGAAATTCTCTGATCTGGATGGATAAAAGCTGACACACAAATACTGGTGAATCTGCCTTCTTTGTATCTCACCGTCACTTGATTTTTTTTTTTATTCAGTTTTGAGTGTTCCTGCTCACGCTGAATTAGTATGCACTTTATAGTCCATGATTTTAAAGCCGCACTGACAAAAAACAGAGACATAGGTATATATGATATTTAGAATAACTCACTTTATGACCTGTATAGTACATATTAAAAAACATTGTGGCACGAATGCAACATTATTCATATTCATTTGCATGCCTTCTTGTGGTTATAATCAGTGACCATGTTTATTTTTTTCCGATCTTGCCCAGTCTCCACATTTTGGTGCATGGTGGCAATTCTTTTGTACTCCAGGACATGCAGAGGAAAGAATAGTACAGAGAGGTCAGTTCCACGCTATATGTCATCATCAGATTCAAATGTTAACAGTTCCCATACACCCAAGGACCATCTTTCCTGCATTTACGACATGTGTACCTGTTGCAGTGTACACACTTCTCTCTATGCTGTGTTTCCTATTACACTGAAGGGGCTGAGAGAAGCGGCTGTTTTGAAATAGAAGCTTTTCAATGTTGCATCCTCTTTTGCTTTAACCATCGCCTTTTCTTGTAAGAAGCAACGACGAAGTTCCTCTGCAAGGTGAGCCATGAGCACTCTTCTTTTCTCAGTGGCCCCCATGCATGACTTGTACAGTACTTGAGCGTTGACCACCATTGTTGTAGTACAAGCAACCAAACACCTGTGTGCTCCTGCTCGCACTGAATAAGCTCATGCCTTCTGGTGCATTATGTCAACGCAGCACCAGGAAAACAAGACAGACACAAATATATGTGAAATTATTGTAAAACATGAAAAGTACCAATCAGAAAACATTGTCACACTAATGCATTATTATTTGAAAAAGAACAGCGTCAGATCAGGTGTGAATTTACACTGACGCTGTTAGAGTCAGATCAGGAGGTTAGGCGAGGGAGAGCGTGAACGTGACTGAGAGAATAAAGCTGAAACAAGCTAACTTTTGCAAATATCATAAATTTACAGCTGGTCTAATGCTGAGTGGACGTTTCTTGTCGGGGGCAGGGTCTTTTGTTCTGTTTCTCCGATGTAGAACCCTCATCTGAGTTCACCTCTATTATAGCATGTCTTTATTTGAAAACAGCAGTGTCAGATCAGGGCGAGCCTGAACGCGACTGAGAGAACACAACTGAATTAAAAAAAAATGCTAACCTTTTCAAGTACCATACATTTACTCTGGATGTTACAGTCTCAATTCAAATGTATGTTTTTATTGTATAATAACAATAAGAGCAGCTCACTACCCAAAACATTAATTTTGGGATGCACGAAGGCTCAAATCCATGGCCTTTTGAATAGTAGTCAGCAGTTCTTACCGCTGTACTACTAAAGAAGTCATGACAATGAACCACACTAAGATGATTTCTTTTTCTTGGGTTATAGTCTTGAATAAAAGCGCACTTGTTCTGTTACTGTATATTTGTACCTTTTGTGAAAGTGCTTATTTGATATTTGGACTTCTGTCTTCACACATTATACACTTCATGTCAAAATTTTGTCGTTGGTACTAAAACATGAAAAAAGTGTCTTTTAGGTACCGTATGTGTTCAATATTTCATGCATTTCCTGTCATCCTATATTTACATAGATCTTTGCAGACACAAAACACACGTGAAATGCATGTGTTCCAAATAACAATATATTTTGTAGCCTATACAGCTCTAGGTACTACTTCACTCCCTGATAAACAAGACTTGACCTGGGGGAACGATTTTTGCTGTTTCTGTGGCAGTGGAAGGATGGGATAGCAGGCTGCTTGCTGCTTGGGATTATCGACACATTTACAAGACAAAAGACGTTGACATAGAGGTGCGAATGGATTTAAGGTGGGCCGGGTTTACGAGTTTTAAGGCATCTGATTGTAATCACCCTGTAACCATATAATGGTTCACGGAATGGCCAAGCTATTCCAAATACCACAGCTGCTTTAGCGTTGTTATTTCCAGTGCACCACCTACAGTATTTTAGTGTGGAATCAGAGATGTACAGCAGCTGATCAGAAAGCTCTACGGAAGATTGTGTCAAAAGCGGAGAGAATTATCAGGATACAGTTTCTAGCACATGATGCCTCAGCCATGCGGACAGTCTGTTTGAACGCCTTCCATTCGGAAAATGCTTCAGAGCCTTTCCTATAGGGACCTCGGAGTTCAGAAACATTTTCATCCTAAGAGCTATAATCAATCCATCAAGTGCTCCCGGTAGAACTGCTTGTACTGATAAGTACAATTACCTCACTGTAAACTTGCACTACAGTTGTAATACTGCACAGCCTGAGTCACTTATGCTTTCATATTGTATCTTTTTCTTTGTTTTTTATTGTATTATTATTATTACCAGTAATGGTGGACTGCACGATAATGTGCAGTGAATACACTTGACATTCTTTCTCTGTACGTTTAGCATTCATTTGCGCAGAGGTTGATCTGCTTGCTGCTTCCTGATCATCTCTTCTTTTCTTCACCGTAGCAACCCGCTTCTTCTCTTCTTTCGTCTGCATCTTTTTGCGTTAAAACTGATTAACTCTGTTTTTGTGTTGCAATTACTTGGTACGTTTTTTTTAATTTTTCACTTAAACTGGCACATAAGTCTTCAATCTGCCTCAAGAATTATTTAAGATATGAAAAGATAGTGGAAATGATGGTGAAGGTGATAGGGATGAGAGCAGTGCCTGTACACATGCACCCCACGGCTGCCTTGCTGCCCACTGCTGAGAGTTGATTCTATAATAAAATAAAAATAAAAAGAGTAATAATTCCAAAACTCTTCACTTTTAATATAATGCTGTAGGGGCAGAGTTTCAGCATAGTATATGTGTACCAAATTTGAGGCTACAGGTTATTTGATTTTTGACCTTGACCTTCCTGGGTTGACCTTTGACCTTAGAGGTCAGTCATCACCCTGAAAGCAGAGAGCAGAGGTCACATAGTATATGTGTACCAAATGTCATGTCAATAGGTCAACAGTTTGCAAGCTACAGGTGTTTTATAATCCTGGACAGACAAACGGACAGCCACGGTAGCATATTATATATTAAGATTACTATTATTATTTTTATTGTTGTTGTTATTATTTTTCCATTTTATAGAAAAATAAGTTTATGGAGGATTGAATCTCATTGTAACATGCAATAATAATAAAGGAACTCAATTCAAATCAATAGAAGAGAGCATGTATTTACAGATGATGTTGACTGGTTTCTAAGTCAATTTAGATTTCCAAGTGCAATCTTCTTGGTGCTGTTGATATCATTTTTAAAATGAAATGCAGTAAAGTATTTATATTACAATATACAGATAATTTTTGTTACTTCATTTAAATAATGTATGTTGTTAATAATTAAACGAGTGGGCATGTTGGACAGCGGTAGGGATGAGCTGGAGCCTCATCCAGGGATTGCTTGCTGGGACTGGCGCAACTCTGGATGGATAGATGGATGGAATAATCAAACATGTACTACGAAGATATTAAAAAATATTATTAAAATTGTGAAGAATCAGTGTTTTAAGCTTAGAGATGGCTTAACATTTACTACAGAAATGATTGTGTGGCTATTGGGTACTTGGAGAAACAAAAGGAAGGGCAGGAATTGGTGGTTTCTGCATTTGAAAGAGACAATATTGCTGCAATAAATTATTTCATCAAGTGTTGCGCATGGCGCAGCAAGCATCTTGCGGAAGGCGGGAACAATCTCTGGATGGGGCACCAGCTTGTTGCTACCACTGCCCCACCGTGCCCCCATGTTTAATACATGTTTTAAATCCCATCATCATAAAAATATCAAGTACAGTATACATCTTAGTATTTAAATTGTTCAGAGAGCTGTAATATCATGAATGTAATGTATTTTGTGTCCTGTCGGCATAATAGAAAGCCCATTTAAGAAGCACGTAGTGATTCACACACATACATAGAAGTACATAGAAGAACACATAGAATACAAAGCATTTAACCTGCTACTTTAGTTACGATGGGATTTAAGAAACAAGTAAATTAAATAATTTTAAAATGAACATTATTACGTTCTACTTTAATGACAAAACAAACTACTTGATTAAAGCAGAAATTTTTGAGATTAAAGTTGATATTTCCACCTTTTGTTCCACTTTGTGCCTATTTTTCTTCTTTTCTTTGTACCCTAATACACTTCCATATGACACTCAGATGATGGGTTATAACTCGCCTTTTCATGACAATTTTGATATCTGACCACTTCTTTTTTATATCGGGACTGTGTGACTTTCTGAACTTGAACTTTCGAGTTTCTCCACTGCTCTGTCACTCAATCAACTTCCTTTTGTTGCTTATACTACTGCTTAAACCAACAAATAGTACGTTTTTACTTGCCTCCACTTGGTATTCGCTGAAATTCTTCTATTTTCCCCATGCTTTTGCCATTGTCTTTTCATGGAACGCTGAATTTAAGGCACTATATATGTTGATTTGCATATTCAAAGAGGCATAGTTTTGGGAGCAGTCAGGGTGAGGGGCAGCAGATGCATGCACGTGCGTTATATTTAACGCTGACCAGAATTTATTTAGCGGAAGAATGAGGAAGATGGCATACCTACAGATTTATGCACCTGGATTCTGTTGTGTGTACACACATTTATGTTTTTGTTCCTACACCAAGCTTTAGTGTGAATTCTACACACAACGTTATACATGAGGTGTTGTAGCCCATATGCTTTAGGGTTCCACATGTTGTGCATTCAGTACATCTTGGTTGAGTATATCTCGGTTGTAACGAGTTGTTATTTGAGTTACTATTGCCTTTCTATCAGCTTGAAGTGCTGCTCACTGGATGTTTTCCCTTTTTTGAACAATTCTCTGTAAACCCAAGAAGAGTTTTTTGCATGAAAATCTCATTGGATCAGCAGTTTCTGAAATACTCAGACCAGCCCGTCTGGCACCAACAACCAAGCCACATTAAAAGTCACTTAAATCACCTTTATTTCCTGTTCTAATGCTCGGTTTGAACTTCAGCAGGCTGTTTTGATAATGTCTTCATGCCTAAATGCATTGAGTTGCTCCCATATGATTGGCCAGTGAGTGTATATGTATTTGAACCGATATATATATATAGTAATTTATGCATTTATAAACTAAGATTTTTTTCTAATATATATATGAATTATTCAGATAGGATGGTTTGGATCTGTAGTTCAGAGTGTGTGCATATGCAGTATGCTTGTTTGAAAAAATAAAGCAAAACATAAAATAGTTCGGTAATAAACTAGCATTATGTGCTGTTTGTATGCTACACTCAAAAGGTTTTCTGAACTATAACATAATTTGTATTTTCTGAATCATTTAAGCACCTGAGTTAAGGAAGGCATTGAATTATAGCATTTTAAGTATAGAATTATAGGATGTGGGGATCTGTGTGACTGTGTTTAATAATGAAAAATAAAGACAAGTGCCTTAGAAGTAAATACCCCAACCTAGATGGCTGTATAAATAAAATGTGCCAGAGAGGTACATGCTTCTTGTATAAAATATTTGCAATAATGACAAACATGCTGAAGCAATTATGACGTGAAACTGAGATGCTTATGGGGCATCAAACTGATATATATAATTATATTATATTATTTTTAAAACCAATTTGTTTAATCTAATATGTATCTCTAAACCATTGTATATTAACCTATATATATATATATATATATATACTAATAAAAGGCAAAGCCCTCACTGACTCACTCACTCACTCACTCACTCACTCACTCACTGACTCATCACTAATTCACCAACTTCCCGTGTGGGTGGAAGGCTGAAATTTGGCAGGTTCATTCCTTACAGCTTCCTTACAAAAGTTGGGCAGGTTTCATTTCGAAATTCTACGCGTAATGGTCATAACTGGAAGCTGTTTTTCTCCATTTACTGTAATGGAGATGAGCTTGAAAGCCGTGGGGGCGGAGTTTTGTGTGACATCATCACGCCTCCCACGTAATCACGCAGTATGTAGAAAACCAGGAAAAGCCCCCAAAAAGCGCTGAAGAAAACATGCATTATATAATTGAGAAGGCAGCGAAACAATAAGAAGCGAGCGAGTGACATATACAACCATATTCAAGAGTTCTGCTACTTAGGAAACAAAGCACGATGTAAACCTAAACTTTAAATTAAGTTCATAGACAAGCTGCCGCTGGCGTTTGTAATTTAGTGCCTGCCCATATAAGGCCGTCCGTCAGCGGCAATCCAATAGAAACACTGCCACTAAATATTCACGGATGAAGGACTGTGCTTATGCAGAGGAAGATGAGATGGTCAGGGTGGTGTTTGGCACAAACTCAGCAAAACTGCGAGAGAAAGTTTTAAGTGCCGGGACTTGGGTAACTTTAAATACAGCCGTGCACATAGCATGACATGGCACCAGCACAGCTGGGAAACTTCGATGCATGTACACCGAGCGGCTCATGTGAACTGACACAGTGCACAGACAAAAAGCAACAGTTCCGAAGAGCGCTGAACAAAAACCGAATTACACAATTGAAAAGGCAGCAAAAAAATATGAAGCGTCTGATACATACAAGCATATTCATAAATGCAGCTACAGCGGAAACAACGCACACGGTGGAAAAAGTCAATGTCCTGCTAAAGGAAGACAGTGTAAAAAAAAAAACCTGTGCATGCAGTGTGTCAGGTCTCAGATAAAGAAGAAGACGAGCTGTTTATTGATGCAGTAAGAAACGAATCGATGAATGAAACCTGTCATCTTTACAACGATTGACAAACACGGAATGTAACTTGAACACAACACATCCTACAAATACGAACCTGATTGAAAGAAATAATGATAATCAAATCTTTGATGACAGCAACACTCAGTAAAACTCACAAAACAATTACTGTATATTAACAGTCATGTTACGTTATTTTTAAAATGTTCCCTTTTCTTTTTCATAGCTTCTTTAACACACTACGTCTCCGCTGCGATACGCGGGTATATATATATGTATATATATACCCCGATCTACATACT
>JANRMT010062821.1:353014-398785 GCA_026402145.1 Polypterus bichir lapradei | reverse complement strand
TTCAGCAAACATTGCAGCAATCTCCTCCTCCCCCTCCCCAGCAGGCAAGTGCTTACTCGCTCTTGCTCTCTCTCTCTGTTTAGGAGGCAAGGGAAACTGGCTTGTTCGTATACCAAGTGTGTGGTTGTGAACCGAGGCAAAAGTTTGGCGAGCTTTTTGGTCGTGAACCGAGTTGTTCGTGAACCGGGACGTTCGTGAACCGAGGTTCCACTGTACCTGGGCTTATTGGTACAAGAGAAGAAAGTAGTGTCCACAACAGAGGCCCACACCGAAATTGGAGCAAGTGCTGCATTCGCTTCCTTCATCTTCCAGACACTAATCCTGCTAATCATCATATATGTATTGGAAACTTGGATGCAACTCATATCAGACCTAACCAAACTGGAAGTCTTCCAAATGCGCTGCCTATGGCAGATTCTATGAGTCTCGCTTTACAACTGCCTTTAAAGTGAGGATATACAACGCAGATGTGAACACCAACTAATGATCATGGAGCAGAATTGGAAACGACAATTATGATGGTTTGGCCACATTTGTAGAATGGATAACAGCCGGCTACCACACAAACTCCTCTGATGAAAGCGAAACATGCTTTGGAGAATTCAATGAATGGATCCAAAGAAAACGTGGATCAAACAGGTCAAAGAAGATATAACGAGTCAATGAATCACACTTGATGATACCAGAACAGCGGCCATGGACCACCAAGTATAAGCTAGGGATCAAAGAAGGAGAAGGTACTTCCACACAATAGACATCGTAGAGACCACAAGTTCTTGGACACACTTGTAGTGCAGTTGTTTGTAACACTATTTTAACTTACTTTACCAGCATAACAGAAAGCCAAGATGTACTTTACGCAGCTCACATTTTATTTCGACTAGCAATTAAATGCCAATCTGCCGATTATTTATACTGAGCAAACACTGGACATTTCTGATCCACTGCCAAAAAAATGACATTCTTGGGAACCAGTAGCCAAGAAGTGGGTGCAGGTTTGCTTCCACTGGTAATTTAGCCAGGCTAACGGTCTCCACCAATCCCAAATTGCATTGACTGGAACGTGGTGTGAGGCAACTTTGGTATGGGAAGCTTTTTTTTTTTTACATTATAAAAATAACAAAAAAAGTTAAGCATTAACCCTAAACATTACATGCACATCCAATGCCATATTTATATACTAACTTTGTTCAAAGTGTGAGAAACACTGGAGCGGTGCTCGGAAAAATATGCAACTGTAACAAATCTGAAAAAAAATATCAAGTCATTAATACAGGTGACAACAGGTAACAACAGATGACACAACGTTTTAACTGAACATTTAATGTAAGCTAATTTAAGAGATGCTTATACTTGGAACTAAATCTTTAGCGATGTACACTCAAAAAGTATTTGTTAAATAAACTTCTTTTAATTATATACAGTAGTTCCACATAATTAATTTGAGTAGCATTACAATAAAATATCCTTTGAGTTTAGAAAACATAACATAGTTAAGGTATATTAAATGAATGTTTTTATGTAGAATTAAAATAACTGAATCCATTTAATTAAACTTAAATTACATATTTACTGAACATTTTTTTAGTTGAGGATATATGTTTCATTGGGCTTCATAGTGACTCTTCCAATGAAGTCAGTAGACGGATTGGGGAAGCATGGGGGTCATGAGGTTGCTGGAAAGGGGTGACGTTTCTGATATCTCTCTAAAAGAACAAAGGTCCAAGTCTTTAGAGTCCTGGTGTACTCTGTTTTGCTATATGGTTGCGAGCCATGGATGTCATCCAGTGACGTGAGACGAAGACTGGACTCCTTTGGTTCTTTGTCTCTTTGGAGAATCCTTCAGTACTGTTAGTTTGACTTTATGTTGAACGAGTGGCTGCTCATGGAGTCCTGAGTGATGTATATTGTCTGCATTGTGAGGGAGCATCAGTTACAGCACTACTGCCATGCGGTGTGATTCCTTAAGGGTGACCTGGTTTGCAGGATCCTCATTGCCGAGGACCCAAGTGGCTGGACCAGGTGAAGGGGATGCCCACGTAACACTTGGCTGCAACAGACAGATGGTAATGTCTGGAGGGTTGGACTGGACCATGTCTCTGCCTGGGGGGTTGCCAACTGGGATCCCAAACTTTTTCATTGTGTAGTGGGTGCAACAACACACTGTGCCAGTGCATGTTCCCCGACCTGACCTGACCTGATATAGGTTTGTCTTAAGTCAATCCAACTTAACCTTATTTCACAACATATGAATGAAAATTGTGCAATATTGGTTCAATCTAATGCATATATGGTAAATATTGTAAATGCGTTGTGGCATGCGGCTGGGGGTGGAACCCAGCCAGGACGCCCAGGAGGACCGGAGGATGGCTTGTGCCTCCTCCAGACCACGAGGGGGCGACCGCCCTGGTTGTGTTGGGGGCCACGGGTAGAGGGCTTTGAAGCCCAACCTTGTAGGGGCCCGTGGCCACCGCCAGGGGGCGCCCTGGTGCCTGAAGATCCCTGGACCTCAGCACTTCCGCCACACCAGGAAGTGCTGGGGGGAAGAAGACTGGGGACACCGGGAGGGCTTCCGGGTGCGCAGCCGGCACTTCCGCCTCACGGGGGGGTGTCCACAGAAGATTGTCGGGAAGCAGCTGGAGCCCATCCAGGCTGTTATATAAGGGGCCGCCTCCCTTCATTCAGTAGCAAGAGTCGGGTGGAAGAGGACAGAGCTCATAGAGAGGAGTGGAGGCGGCCAGAAGGAAGGCATCTAGAGAATGTGAGGCCTGGACTTTGGGGGATCGGTGCTGGAGACACTGGGTTTGTGCACTGAACTTTTATGCAAATATTGTAAAAAAAATGAGTGTGTTGGGTGCAAAACCGTTGTCCGTCTGTCTGTGTCCGGGTCCCATTCCACAGCGTATAACACAAAAGGATGGTTAAACGTGTAGTAGTTCACTTATTACCGCATAAGATAAACAAGTTTTGGTTGATTGCATTTTTCATGCAATCTTCACATTGATTACATTGCTTTTCTCATGTAGGTGTAATAGATATCAAACTAAAACAATATTACTCCTGATTTTGTTAACACATCTTTCTTTATTTCTGTCCTACAGCTATTAGTGCTGTAAACCAAAACCCCACCCACTGGCACTGATTTTACGACAGTTGCCTGTATCATTACATCTTCTCCCTTGAATTCAAAGAAGAAACAATTAAATAAAAAAGATAATCCCACAACAAACTTAGCATTTTTTCCTTTTAAACTGCCCTAGACCTGTAATAGAATCCACTACTTATTTAATCAAAGATCAAGCCTTTCTGGTGACTTCCTAGTACATTGGGATCTGCGTAATGTGACTGCTGGCTGCTGTGTTTCACCTGCTATACCACTTTCTGGTGGTGTACTGCTTTGTGGAGTGCCATCGTTTTTATCCAAGAGCTCATCATAATCTTGTCCATAGTCATTAACTAAGCTGAATATCTCTTCTGTCTTCAGAAGACTCTTTCGGTTTCTTCTATAGACAGCATCTTCCTCAGTCAGAACTTTGTATGATTGTTGAGCTACTTGTTCAAGCACTGCAGCTTTCTTTGACCATGGTCCTAACCCTTCAATCTGGACCACATCATTCTTGGACAGTGGCTATAGAGGTGTAGCTTTCTGATTATACAGGGCCTTTTGTCTTTAAGTCTTAATGTGCAGCCAATGAATGTATTATCTATTCTAACAGCAGCATCTTGTCTGCAAAGTCCAGTATGAACTTTACAACCTATCAGACATTCTGCTGGAGACTTCCCACAATCAAATGGAGCTGATGTGTAAGCTAACATTGCAAGATAAGGATCAGTGTTACTGTGAGCAGCTTTTATCAGCAATTGTTTAATAATGTGGACAGCTTTTTCAGCCTTTTCATTTGACTGGGAATACAGAAAGCTAGTAGTTATATAATGATACTCATAACACAACACAACACAAACTGTTTAAATTCCAGACTACTAAATTGAGGCCCACTGTCTGACACCACTATGTGCAGAATATCGTGTCTGGCAAATATGGACTTCATATGCATAATGATGGTGCTGAGTAATGTGTTGGGCAGCAGCACTGAAAAATAGATAGTCTTTATTAGTAAAATGAAAAAGATCTCTTCCAACCTTCTTCCAAAGGCACGCAGGTTCCTCATGTATCATCATCGGCTCCTTTGACTGTTTATAGCAATATTCCAAACATGTACTACACTTAGTTATCAACAGATCAATATCAGCTTTCATGTTGGTTCAGTAGAGAGCTGTTCTTCCTAGCCTTATGGAATTTTCATCAAGTGCCCCTCATGTATACTTGCAAGCATTATACTTCTCATGGAGGTAGTTATTACAGTCCTTTCACCTCTAAGAAGCAAAACATCCTCAACTAACAGCTCTGCTCGTATAGGATAATACTGTTTATACAACCTTCTCCTCCATCCATGCTACAAGTTCTCAGTGACGTTCAATAGGATCTGGTCGTTAGATGTCTCCAGAGCTATTCTTGCTAGCTGTTTCTGAGAAGCTGGTAGAGTATCATAGATCATGTCTACATGGAGTGAAACATCTTTTTCCAATTCACTCTGAATTTCATCTGTTGGAAATGCAGTCCTAGAAAGAGCATCTGCTAGAACCATGCATGTTCCAGGAACATAGGTGAGCACAAAATGATATCTCTGCAGCCTCATCATGAACCTTTGTATACGTCGGGACACATCATGTAATTTTTTTTCATAATGGCAAGCAATGGTTTATGATCAGTCTCCAAAATTACGCCTGGCAGTCCATGGATATAATTATGAAATTTCTCACAAACAAAGGCTAAACCCAGGCACTCTTTCTCTATTTGGACATACCAGCACTCAGTTGGAGTCACTAAGTGGGAGGCGTATGCAACTGGGCACCAAATTTCCCAATACTGTTGAAGGAGCAGCGCACCTAAGCCATTTTGTGAAGCATCAGTGGAAATCTTTGTTGGTCTTTCAGGACAGAAAAATTTTACTAATGCTTCCTCTGCTCATATACTTAACAATACTTCCTAGTCCTTTTCATGTTCACAATTCCATTAGAACTCTGCCTGCTGCTGAAGTAGACCTCTCAAATATGTGGTCTTTACAGACATGTTTGGTACAAATTTTCCCAACTAATTGAGCTTGCCTAGGGCAGGCTGTATTCCCTTTTTATCAGTGGGCCTATCCATTTTTAACATAGCCTGAAATTTGTCTCTATCTGGTTGAACACCAACAGGCCAATATTTTATCTCCAAGAAAGGTAATTTCATTTACTCCAAACTTATATTTATCAATATTTAGTTTAGATCATACTGTTTAATTCTTTGAACCACATTCACTAGTCTGAGATTATGTTCCTGCTCTGATGAACCACAAACAATAATACCATCGACATAAACACATACTCTCTCAAGGCTTTTAATGATTTATTCCATTGCATTGTCAAATATCTCTGGAGCAGAGCTGATGCCAAATGGAAGATGCAGCAAAAGGTTCCACCAGAAGGGGTATTAAATGTGCAGAGCTTGGCACTTGAGTCAACCAATCTAATTTGCTAAAACCTATGAGAAGTATCCATTTTTGATGAGATTTTGCCTCTGACATTTCACTCATTATCTCTTCTTGCCTGGGTATTTCATGGTGTTCCCTTTTAATATTGTTGTTGATGTCTCTTGGATCCATAAACACACAATTTTTTTTCACATAGACCAGTGAAATCACCCAATCTGTGGGCTCAGCTTTCTTTATTACACCTAATGAGACCATCTGGTCCAGCTCCTTCTGTGGGGCTTCTCGTAAAGCTACTGAAGCCCTTCTTGGTGCATAAATTAACGGACACACATTTTCTTGCAGTTTAATAGAATATATGAATGGCAACACATAGAATACTTTGCAGGTACATTATCCAGCCATGTCCAATTGTCGTACTGTGGAATTCCCTGACCATTAATGGAATAAATTTGCTGTACCTTGCTTTTCACATGCCTTATCACCCAACAAAATATCATGTCCTTCAGGTACAATCATAAACAGCAGTTTATGCAATTTGTTTTTTTTTCCAGCACATTCAACTTGCAAGTGTCTTGAGTTTGAATGGGTTATTATAGGCTTTCAGAGCCACTGACTTATATATAATTTTTGGTTTGTCTTTTAAGATTCCATACATCACTAACACTTGTAAGATTTGCTATGGCCTCCTGTATCAAGTTTAAACATTTCAATAGTTTCATTGGCATTGAGAGGTGCACTTCATATATTCTTATGGATTGTCCAAGCTTTCTTTTCTGAGTTACTGTATAAATATATGACATTATGAACCATTCCTACGAGAAATGATTCATCTTTATCCACATCGACTGTACTCACTGGTATTGATTTTTCTTGTTGAGCTGTTAAAAAACACATTCTTGCAAAATTATTTCTACCCTTGCAGTTTTGCACATCTTTTCTCAAAAGCTGGGCATTGCCATGGAGTATGAGTAGTGCTACAGAGATTACATGTGAATGTAATCATCAACTGAGGCAAATTCTTGGCTAGTTGCACTAAGAGCACCAGATTCAAATGTTTCAGAATGCAATGATGAGTTGTCGCTACCATGACATATCTTGATTTCAACTTCTAAGGTAAGTTCACTATCATGAAGAAGTTGTTCTCTTATTTTCTTATCAGTTATGCCAAAAACAATCTGGTCTCGTATCACTGAGTCTAAATGTTCAAAATTACATGTTTGTGCCTTTAGTTTAAGGTTTGTTAAAAAAACATTTAAAGATATTGCATTCATTCTGAAATCTAGAACAAAAAAGGTACCTTTTGTATACTTCGTTCTTGCCCAGAAAGCTATATTCATCTTTTTATTACCTGTTCCAGATCATCACAATTAGCCCTGTCAGAGAAAGTAAATATTTTATATACTTGAATTGAATTTGGGCCTGCTACTGTTAACAAAAGTGCTGCTTTACGTGCTCCTGGCTGGTCTGTTGCTCCAATAATGGTGAGATACAACAAAAAACGTTGCTTAAAACTCTTTCAGTTTTCATTAACATTTTCGTCAATCCATGCTATTCCTGGTACCTTGTAATGGTTATCAGACTGCATAAAATTACTCCAGGCTGTTTAACATATCTTTCTTTTTTTCCATCTTATGACTATAAGGGTCGTAAACCAAAACCCCACCCACTGGCACTGATTATTGCCTATATCATTACAGCGGCGTAGTTGATATGCATCAAATACATTTTTGGTAGACATTTGGAAAAAAATCAATTTACTAAAAATCTAACATTCTTTCCAAGTATGCCAAGGTGGAGTGATCCCTCTGAATGTGTCATCAACAGAAGGGGCAGTTCTTTATGCAAAATATCATACTGTAACAACCCAGGCCTGCCAGAGATGGAGGAATGGTATTAGCTTCTAACATTGATTACTTGTGAGTGGCCCTAAAAAGGACAGTTAACAGCTTTAGCGCTATTTCCACCCACTGCTCAGGACTTCAGTGGTGCCATGTGCTCCCAGCTGCTTGTCTCTTTGTTATTCATGCATGCCACCCAGCTTTCTCTCACATAGTGTCAGAGGCAACCTGTATGCCACACTACTACCCCGGCTGTCTGCCAGCTGACCCAAGTCCAGGTTCCAATCCAACATTTCAAGCTGATTGGCTTCAGCAGCCAGGAGGTCTCTAAGCAAAGTGCTTTTTAAGTGCTGCATCTGTGGCTCCCTTACCTGCTGCTCACAGGCTGCCATATAGCTAGCTTCTCCAGGTGTTTCCAACCCCTCAGACAGTCCACCACTACTTGCCACCTTCTCAAAACTTGACCTTGAGGTTTAGCACAAACTCTATTCGCCAGGGCATTACAGGGATGCGAGGCACCTGGTCAGCCCTCCCTGAAGCAAGCAAATGTGAGCATGATTGAGGGGTCCACCAATATTAGTGCTAAGCCAGTCCTCTATCTGGGGGTTGTTAATATGTTTTTTTCCAAATGTAACAACCCAGGGGTGCAAGAGATGGTGGAATAAAATTAGCCTGTAAAGCTGATTGCCCTAAAAAGGACTGTTGACACACTCAGTGATGTTTCTGCAAACTGCTCAGGTATTTCGTGGCATCATGTGTTCCAAACTATTTATCCTTTTTCCCCTAATACAAAGAAAAGTTGGGGTGCAAACTGGGACACCTCATTTACTTCCAAAGTCCTCACCAGTTAAAATTAAGTGCATGATGGCACAACTTCTGTACCTTCTCAAAGGTTTTGGCTTTTTTGTCAGGGTCGGAGAGCTTCCTCTTGCCTCAATGGGGTATTGCACGCCATTTCTGAGCAAGGAAAGTGGTCCTCCAATGTCCATGAGTGACAACAGCATTAGCAGTTCTAAAGGGCAGTTAAAATAGTCTATACTCTACAGTATTTCAGTCTATTTGTAGTGATTACCTTAACAATGCTAATAATGTTAATAGTCAGGTGGAAAACTGTTATGCTAAGGTGTGAGCTATAGCTGACATTGTCACCCCTGAAAAGACAGTTAAGAAATTTTCCAGCACTATTATACCCTGGAAAGCCCAAAGAATGCCTGATTTAAAGAGAACATGTCAGAGAGCTGAATATAAATTGAGAAAAACTAAATTGAAAGTTCATTATGAAATACTGAAGGCTGAATATAACAAAGTAGTCTGCATTGAAAGGCAGTCCTGTTTCTCTAAAAGTATATGCTGGCAATCCAAGAGTTTTATTCTCAACTACTGATCATCTTCTAAACCCAGCTCATTCAATGGAATGCCTCTTAAAAACTACTAGCAAAACTTGTGAGGCTTTTGCTATATTTTTTAAACACAAAATTAATTTCATTAGAAATACTACAATACATCCCCACAAAGTTAATCCGACTGAACCGCAGAATTCCATTTAAACCAAGTTAAATTATGTCACTAGAATCTACCTGAACAAAGTAGAATAATTTCTCAACTGAAACCCTCCACCTGTGTCTTTGGCCCAATAACAACAGGCTTTTTCTAAGAAATATCTGTTGTGGTAATTGACAGTGTACTTGACAAAGTGATCTCACCATTAGATACAGTGGTCTTTTCCGATTGCCTTAAGACTGCAGTTGTCAAACCCCTGCTCAAAAAAGTAATCTTGACTGTTCTGTTTTTGACAATTTTAGACAAATATCTAACCTGCCTTTTTAAATAAAATTCTAGAAATGGCAGTCATTATGCAGCTAAATGATCACTTGATAAAACATTCTATTCTTGATAAGTTCCAGCCAGGTTTTAGAACAAATCACAGTAAAGAAGCTGCACTGGTTAAAGAAGTAAATGACTTGCGGATTAATGCGGACAGAGGCTGTATATCTGTTCTCCTTCTCTTAGACTGGAGTGCAGCATCAAAGTATTCTTAAAAATAAGGAGAAAACAGAAATCTTAGTAACTGGCAAAAATTGATATAGTGAGGGTAATTAACTTGATCCCTTAGGTTTAAAAGTCAAGTCGCAGGTAAAAAATTTAGGGGTAACTATTGACTCTGACCTAAATTTTAAATCACATATTAATCAGATTACTAAAACTTCATTTTTTCACTTAAGGAATATAGCTAAAGTTTGACTTTTTATAACTTTTCAAGATTATATAAAATTAGTTCATACTTTTGTTTTCAGTTGACTAGATTACTTTATTTACTGTAATGCACTCTTTACAGGACTAAGAAAAACATCAATCCGTTACAGTGTGCATAATGCAGCAGCAAGAATCTTAAGTAGAAAAAGAAAATCTGAGCACATTTGACCAGCCTTAGCATTGTTACATTGGTTACCCATTTCACTTAGAATTAGCTTTAAAATACTAAGAACTAATGGTTTACAAAGCCTTAAATACTCTCGACCCATCCTGTATTTTGGAATGTTTGTCCCTTTACACTCCAAGTCATTAACTCAGATCTTCAGATGAAGGTCTGCTTATAATTCCAAGAGCCAATCTGAAAAGAAGTGGTGAGGCAGCTTTTTGATGTTATGTACCTAACATTTGAAATACTTTGCCAATAAAAATTCATCAGACAAATACTGTACAACAATTTTAAAAACTGCTAAAAACCCATTATTTTAAAATGTCTTTTTCGTAATCACATTTTAGCTGTATCTCTGTTAGTCTATATGGACATTGAATTATCATTTTCTACTGGGTTCTGCCATTCCCTACTGTCTGTGCTTTCTCTGCTGTCTTTTCCGCTTCTGGTTCTGCCTGATCAAGTTACCATGCTGTCCTCTATGTTTATGGATTGGATTTATCCACATGACCAACATCATCTTCAATTTCTTCCATGTGAATCTTGAAAACCATAAGGACTGATTTAGAACAGTGGGGACTGTGCTGTCTTTTGACCTTGGAACCCCTGCAGATTTTGTTGGTTTTCTCCAGCCTAACTGAATTTTTGTTTTCCTCCTGGCCATTTGACCTTACCTTTTTCTTTGTTACATACTGTATAATATTGTATAATATTATTGCCTAATCTTGTTTACGTTTTATATTAACTTAATTTTATTTAATTTTATAAAGCACTTTGAGCTACATTATTTGTATGAAAATGTGCTATATAAGTAAATGTTGTTGTTGGTATACATCATATTCATCCACTTTTCAGGTTTAATGTTTATCATGTGAATAACAGCTTGGTGATATTAAATATTATACATGTGAATCATCATTTAGCCTATCTGGATTAATTTCTGTACTTGATCAAGGGTATTGTCATTTCCCATTTTCTCTGACATGTTGCATGGGCATGGGGTAATTATTGCAAATATATGCATGGTCACTTAACAAGTTTTCTTTAATAAATCCCGAGTTTTGCATGGAAAGTTGCATATACATAAAATGAAGCCTGAAATGTATGTATGCCGATTTTATTAATCTAACTTCTGGAATGTGCCATTTTCCCCATTCTTCTTTGTAAAACTGTTCTGGCTCTATCAGGTGTCACGATGATTGTGCATGAACAATCTTTATCAAGTCCAGTCACAAACTCTAACTGAGATCTGAACTCTGATTCAACCACTCCAAAACAGTAATGTTATTTTGAAGAATTTCCTGTTTAGTTTTGGCTTTATGCTTGCGGTCATTGTCTTGATGGAAAACAAATCTTCTACCAAGGTGCAGGTTTGTTGTAGAATACATTAGGTTTTCCTCCTGGATTTCCCCATATTTTGCTGCATTCATTTTACCCTTCCAGGGCCTGCTGTAGAGACGCATCCCCACAGCCTGATGCTGCCATCACCATATTCCACGGTGGGGATGTTGTGTTCTTGATAGTTTGCAGTGTTCAGATATGATCTTTAGTCTGATGTATCAATGTGTCAAAAAGCCAAACTAAATCAACTGTGATTCAATGTTGTATAACAATAAAATGTGAAAACTTTCCAAGGAGGTGAATACTTCTAATAGTCATTGTAAATAATTGTTTCTTAGACTATTCTTAAGACTACTAAGATATTTTTGACACCTTAAATCTTTCAACTAATTCATAACTTCTATCCTATAATCCTAGATTAGTAAAATGTAACATTCTTTTGGACCTTAAAAAACAAAGTGCTGTGATGTCCTTTTTAATATTACAACTTAGCCTGAAAAGTGAATTGTAACTTTAGCAAAACCTCCTTTCACTTTAAGCTTATCAGAATGTCCATCCATCCATCCATTATCCAACCCGCTATATACTAACTACAGGGTCACGGGGGTCTACTGGAGCCAATACCATCCATCACAGGGTGCAAGGCAGGAAACAAACTGGGCAGGGTGCCTATCAGAATGTTGGTCCTTTAAATTGCTTCAGCATACAACAACAACTAATTATTTCTTGTATAGGGCAAAATCACACAAGGAATACCTCAATGACCTTTAACAAGCCCTGTTTTTTGACAGCCCATCAGCCTTGACTCTCTTAAGAATAATAAATAAATAAATACCTTTGTAAGGGAAAAAATGGAAGAAATCTTGGGAAAGGCAATTCAGAGAAAGACACCTCCTTCTTGGTAGGTTGGGAGTGCAATAGGTTTCAAAAATGGAGTAAATACAGTACACAAAGTAATCCTCTTCACAGAGCTAGATGGACAATCTATCATTTGCACCTCAGAAATACTGTACTACAAATAACAATGCAAAATGCAAGAATACAGAACTATCACATATGAAGATACAGATGTGTTAGGATACATCAAAAAATGTAGAAACTAATTAACTTAAATGAAGAACAACAATATCTGTCCATCAGCTAATTGTAGAGCCACAGCCAGTAAGCAGTAAGTGTACTGCTCAATAGTGGAGAATTGGAGTGCATTAGAACTTTGTGGTATTTTCATAATTGAAGTTTGCAGCTGCAATCCTGTACTGTACTGTATCTACTAATCCAGCTAATTTACTGTTGTGTATTTTTTTTATTTTAATTCACCTAAATTATTGACCTAAATTAAAAAGATTATAGTGGATCTTGTTCTGATCCCTTAGGGAACCATCTTTCGGATTGTGCCATACTAACTATTGGTTGCATTATTTTAACTGAAGAGCTGCTTTGTTGCACTATTATTAAATAATGGCGCACAATCAGCTATCTTTCAGGAAATGTATAGACAATCACAATTTGCTGTTCATTTATAAAAAAATAAATAAATGTTATAATAATATCAGATAGAACTGATTTGTTTTTAGCTTGTATATTTCTAGTAAAAATTTGCTGTGTTTAGTGTTACTTGGGAGTAATTTGTTTATTATTTGATTAGAACAGAAATATTGTAAGAAGTTAGATTCCTTTTTTAAATACTTTTCCCTTTAATATTTCTTTTTGAATCAATTAAACTAATCAATGTGCTACAGTACATAATCATATAAAATGCCTGCTAGACATTAAACTAAAACTTAGTTTAAAACTAAAACTGATTAAAAGAAGAAAAAAAGATCAAAGTTTACAAACATTACGTACTAGTATATTTGATGTGTATAAACACAAAGAAAAGGTTCTCACTTAAAACAAGTTTATTTTGATACACTAAGTCCCGGGTGATTAGAAAGCCCAGAAATATAAAGGTTTCCTCAGCTGACACCTTATTGTTAAGTATAGCGAGGGGAGGTAATATTAGGGGGGCTCCTACTGATGTCTATTGACATCTGCACAGTTATGAGCATGTTTAGCTCCAGATTGTTCTCACCACACCAAAGGGCCAGCTGCTCAACCTCCCTTCAATATGTAGATATGCCATTATTCCTCATGAGTCCAATAAAGACTGTGTCATCTGCATATTTGAGGAGCTTGACATAGAGTTCCTTAGTGGTGCAGTCATTAGTACAGTGTATTCATATTTTATGGAATTATTATACATTTATAGTACATGGGACACCCATGGATGGCACGTGAAATGATTACATTTGACAAGACTGGATGGGGGATGGGTGCTTAGGTGTGAATGTTTCATTCATATGCAATAAATGTGTCATTCTGGCTGAAACTGCTTTGAGCAAGTTAACTTAAAAAAATCTTTCACTTTAATTAAAATCTATTTTAACTATGCTAAATTCAGATTTTTACAAAAATATACATTTTTTTTTATTTCACAGCTGCTTATCATATTGTAGGATCTACTGTATTTCTGAAGCAAGAATTAGGGATTTCATATACTTTTTAGCCTTTTAAAAGAGGTCAGTGATGATAACATAGTTGTCTCTCTATTATAAAAAAAATCTTGTGAGGGAGACTAGGGAGATGAGACGTGATCTTCTCGGAAGACAATTTGATGTCCCACAAGAGACACTTTAACTTCACGCAAGACAAGGCAGTGAGACATTTAAAGCAAGTTCATGGACATCTAACCTAGCAGTTGCTGGAATGCATTTGGCAGACAGGCTTGATGTGCTCCCAGCTCTTAAAACAGCGACAAGCGACAAGCAGAACATGCAGCTCGCCAGCAGCAGCAACAAGCCAGAAGATGATCCAACTGCTTCTCCTTAGCGTGCGTTCAGTCCCCTCCTTTCACAACGCGAGTGGCAGAGACACGAAGTGGCAAAAGGACAGCTGCTGTACAGGCTTTTAAAAGATCAATGCACAGCTTACCAGCAGCAGCAGCAGAAAGACAGTAGCTGTACGAACGGCATATCCTTAGCATGAGTTCAGACGCCCCCACCCCCACCCCTTCACAACACGAGCAGCGTTAAACATCCTGCGAGAAAGAGATTTAACCACTCCCGGGGCCGGAAATAAAGGACAAGTATTGTTTTTAAATAATTTTTAAAGTAAAAGTGAAAATAATGCATATGTAGCAATTCCCATGAAAATAACAATCTCTTTAAATTGTATATCCGGTAAACCAAACACGGGGGTGGGCGAGCGAAGCACCCTAGTTACTTATAAAATAAAAAACACGGCTTTTGTTTATAGAGCATAAATACAATTATATATGTTATATAAATATATATTATTGTGAAAATGAAATATGAGTACACCATAAGTCAGTATATATAAATAAACATGTTCAGTATCCAGCCAGCCCAGTGTTATATCCCAGTAATAAAAGCACCTTATTGTTTTGTTTGATTGAGAATATTTTTTCTTTTCACACAAATTTACTACCAAACCCGTACCAAAAAAAGAGAAATATTTCTACTTGTTGATCTAATATACCCACAATTTGATAAATATGTGTTAAACATTCACATCATAAATTGCTGGGTCTTTATCTGGGCACCTTCACTGTCCTGTAGTCTGTCTTGGGGAAGATGGGCTTTTTCTACTGCATGAAATGTTTGATTTCCAAAGCATAGTATTAAACCTATCTTTGTAGGGCCATTTAAACCTTCATTTATCATTGTCTCTTGTCTTATATCAGATGGTGGGGAATGAATATTTGCAACAATCTCACGAAGATTCACTAGAGACTGCTGCACATGCTTCAGTACAATGGTGCTACTAAAGAAAATCTAAATCTACTATTTTACTAAAAAAATAGCTTCAGGCTATACACTTAGTAACGTAGATGTCATTCAGATCCCCACTTAGCATTTTTTCTCTTAAACATTAAAACAAATTTTAACAAATTGTATCTATCATAAGTTCTTCAAAAAAAGTGCTGCAGAAATTTTCAGCATACCGTTTTATCATGTAGCTGGAGGAGATGACTGCTATTAAAACAATTCTGAGTGAAATGTTGGGACAAGTGAACTTTTTAAAAAAAGCACGTGAGTCTGAATGGTTCCTTATATTTGTAAATGTTGTTTCAGTATAGCAATTTACACTAACAGACTAAACTGAAGTCCTTAGCTGGCTAATAAAAATGAGTGAACACTTGAATTGCCCATAATGACATAGATCTTTGCATCAATAGTTTAAAATGTACAAGTAAGTAGAAGAAGGCAGGCACTTAACTTGCCTCAAAGCTCTGTACTTCATTTTGTGGATGGAAAAGAAATTGCAATGCAAGCTAAGAAAGGTAATGCTACTACCATCATGGCATGTTAATTAAATCTGATCACTTATCACAATCTCTTATATGACCAACACTGTAGTTCACGGTAATGAGGACAATATAATTACAGTTGTACTAAGACAGTCCCATAAACATATGTTTAATTTTGATCCCTGAAGTAAACTGACTGTTTTAATATATTACACAATTCAATAAAATCGATGTACAGTAATCCCTCGCTATATCGCGCTTCGACTTTCGCGGCTTCACTCTATCGCGGATTTTATATGAAAGCATAACTAAATATATAACGCGGATTTTTCGCTGCTTCGCGGGTTCTGCGGACAATGCGTCTTTTTACTTCCTGTATATGCTTCCTCAGTTGGTTTGCCCAGTTGATTTCATACAAGGGACGCTATTGGCGGATGGCTGAGAAGCTAACCAATCAGAGCACGCAGTTAAGTTCTCCTGACTGAGAAGCTAACCAATCAGAGCACGCAGGAGCTATGCAGTGTTAACCAGGAAGTCTCATCTCGCTCATTCAGCATCAACGTGCTTCGCTGTGTAAAGAGTTGTGCTCTTTAGTGTTTATCTTTGTGCATAGTCAAGCCCTTCATTATGGCTCCAAAACAATCTGCTACTGCTTCAGGTGCCGTGCCCAAGCGCAAGAAGAAGATGTTAACGATTGCCGAAAAGGTAAACGTTTTGGATTTGTTGAAGGCTACGATTCTTTTTATTTAAAAAGTAGGAAAGGAATATAAGATCTACGGCTGCAGCGTCCTTTTAACCAGGGTGCAAAACGAGTTGTAAGTGGATGTAATAAGGCAGTAGTCTGGATGGAATCTGCTTTAGGGATTTGGATTGAAGACTGCCAGAAGAAGAACAACGGCAGTGCTACACAATCGCCAGAAGTGGCTCCTTTACAAGGGCTGTAACGCTCTCCTTTGTTGTGCAGTAAAATTAAACTCATTGTTATCGGACAAGTCATCGTGTCATTGTTGGTGAGTAACCATAAATAATTAATACATTTACTGTATACTATTTTTCTTGCAATGTACGTATTTATTGCTGGTGACCTGTCTATCGTAATGGCTGTAACATATGTGATATCGGAGACACTCAATATCTTTAAAATAATATTTAGGTTTTACTGTATATAAACAGTGTGTGTTTATATACATAATTTCAATGAATCTTACCTAATATCTAAGAGAATACAAAGGGATTATGCTGTATAACGCTGCGGGGAATATTTATAAACAGTGCGGGAGAGTTTATAAGGGCTTAAAATATATAAAAATAACCATACAAACATATGGTTTCTACTTCGCGGATTTTCACCTATCGCGGGGGGGGGTCTGGAACGCAACCCCCGCGATGGAGGAGGGATTACTGTATACAGATAAAATATTTGCCCATGTTTCCTGTGTACTCATCAACTTATGCAAAGAACACAATGTCACCCTCCAATCAAAGCACAATGTCAGAGTTCTTCTAAGGAGAGAAAGACTATGGAGAACTTTATTTAGTGTGCCAGGAGCAAATGTAAAGAGAGTCATAGATTGTGGAAGGCAATATTTTCCAAGTTTTAGTTCCAGCTTTAATGTAAGCCCATTTAAGAGAAGATTGTGCTTTAAATCAGCTTTTATCATTTAAAGACTAAAATTGCTGTCCTATAAAGATGATAATGATTATTTTTATTAATTTATTTATTTATTGCTTACATATGACCTATCATCTTTGACTGCTCTCACCTCCCAAAAAGGTTAAGACAAATCAGTGCCCATAAAAAAATGTATTGTAGGACAACTGCTTTTTTTTTTTTTTAATTAGAGAGCGAAGGCTTGAAAACAGTCACAAATAACCCGCACAAAAGAAAATTTTAAAATACAATAAGTTTGAAATTATAATAACATTCTGCTACTTAGTATTGAAAATGTTATAATTCAGTTTTATAAGTCATTAATTAATTTATTATTCTCCATTTTGATTATAGTAAATGCAATTTCTTTTAAAGGCAAAATAACATGGTGCTCATGTTGTTCACTGTTATTCAGCATTTAATATTAAAAAATGCGTATTTGTTTACTATTTTGCAAAGAAAAATGTACATGTTAAGAGAAATACATTGTTCTAGACTAGAAACTTAACCTTTCAGAACACAATTCCCTATTGCATGAATTAAACATTTACAGTGAGAGATTAAATGAATCAGTCATATCACTAAAAATTAATGATGAGTCCCAAGCACCAACTTTTGATCATTTTGGCATCATTACCAAGTAAGTAACGCAGTAATTCACACATGGAAGACTGTGAACAGAGACCACATCATGCATCTTATAGCTGTATCAAGGTGTAGTACATATTACTACATACAGAAGTACCCTTACATTACAGGAGATTCTGTCCAATTCTACAGAGCCTACATTATGTCTAATATTTCCTACACATAGTCACACATGTGCTTATCCAAGTTACATCATTTTGCTAAGGCATGTTCATTTCATTTTCACTGCCAGATACTCTTTCTTGGGGAAAGTAGTGCATTACAGCAATAGAACTGGGTAAAATCTTGCAGAACCTGTCTGCAGTGGCTTATCTTCCAGCAGTAAGTAAAAAAACAGAGGTTGCTGATGTATGTTAAAGTTTTATATTTATATTGCCAATGGGGACTGGGTGGTCTTGTGGCCTCGGAACCCCTGCAGATTTTTTTTTTCTCAATCCCTCTACAGTTTTTTTTTTTTGTTTTTTGTGTCACCACGGCCATCGGGCTTTATTTTATTCTTTGTTACTTAGTATTGCCTAATCTTATTTTTATATTTTTCTTTTTTCTTTCTTCATCCTGTAAAGCACTTTGAGCAACATAATTTGTTTGAAAATGTGCTATATAAATAAATGTTGTTGTTGTTTTCTTTATTTTTTTTACCACTGCATTTTAGTCTATATTTATAAATATGTATAAATAATCTGAGAGTCTCTGTAGCTATAAACAAGCTTGATTTGAATATTGAATGCAAACCTTCCAGAGAATGAAAACACACATTCCATTTCTATATGCAGTTGAATACTTTATTTTTTATCAATCAGTTTTTCAAAATTAAAACAAAGATCTTTTCTTTACATTAATATGTAATTTTCTTACATAATTCATTTCAATTCAAATTGTTGGTTGCACTGTTCTGCATCAAGAACACACATGCCTTTATTGCAGAATACATTTAAAGCCCAGCTTGTCTTGTCTGAGTTCAATTCCAAATGTTTTGTTAAGTGTACATATTACAAAGACTATTCGCTTGCATATTTCCCACAAACAAATGACCGAAATACACTACCAGTCACAGGAAATGAATGCAAACAACAATGATACACCATACATTAAGTACAGCATTAAGCAATATATAATATATAAATAATACATGTACATGCATTCAGTTGTCAGTATGAGTAGCTGTTGAGCAGAAATATCATCAATAAAAGAAATATTCTAGGTGAATTTGATTTGAGAACTTTTTGGATTATTTTTTTGTTCTTGTCAAAATGTTCCTTTGTTCAAAACTTCCGTAAATCTAGTGGATCAAATGACAATGGCCCTGGTGAAATGGAGGAGTGATAAAAATGACCGTGTAGGGTGTCTTTCTAAGAGAATGTGTGTTAAATATATAAACAAGAAGGAGCTATGTGCCAGTGTAGTTCTCAGTTAACTCTATTACCTTCTGTTCTATTTGTGCTTTGGAACTAAGCACTTACTAATATGTAAAGCCTCTAGTAAGGACAGACTTCACTGGTTGCATATAGAAGTTTCTGAACATAGATAGAGACATCTAGCTTTTCTCTGCTGGCCCACTTCATACCATCACTTCTAATGGTAAAGAGACTGTTGTCAGCCTTCTGCAACCTGATGTCTATTGACATTTCCTTGGTTTTGCTTACAAGAGAAAGACTATTGACCTGATACCTGATACTATACTTGACCTGATACCATGTCATAAGACAGATCTTTGTTCTGTAAACTGCTATTTTTTTAAATCAGGCTTGTAATGATGGTGCCATTATCAAATGTAAAGATGGATTTAGAGCTTTCTCTGTCCCTACAGTCCTAGATCAGCAAGGGGTAGAGCCGGAGGTTTAGCATTTCACCTTGGGGATACCTGTATTAAGAACTGGTGTGGTGAAAGTGATAATAACAGTCTACACAAGCTGGGGATTAGGAAGTTTAAAAGGTTTTGTAATTTTGCTTAGTTTGTTAATGATTGCATGACAACTGTTGCAAATACTGATTATCCCATATATTGTGAGCAAGCAGGCTCTGGCAAATACACAAAAGGAAATGGCTTTATTTATCAAATGATCTGCTTATCAAAAACTGTGCAAAGTAGTGAAAAATTAGAAGAATAAAACTAAAAGAATAAAACTAGTTGAAACTAATCAAAATTATTAGGGGTGTTAACACTCAACCAAGAGGTTCAACATGACACTCACATACTATAGGTCTTAAATTGTTCTGAACTTTTTAGTGAAAAATGTTACAATCTAGACACCTAACAAGAAGAGTATTTATTAATAAGGTGTGTTAATTGTTCAACAGTGTTGTTAAGAATTACTCATAACAAGTGACAAAAATGGGAGGGAAAAATCAAAAAAGCCTGGCCAGCAAAGGCTTAGTTATAATAATTAAGTAAACAAATTTAACAAAATAAGAAAGCAGCCAAAAGAAACAAAGGCCAAAATACCAAATCAAAATGCAGCCACAAAAGTGGGATTAAAAAGTAAATTTTTGAAAATTTGAAAGTAAATTAAAAATACAAAAGTTAAAGTGTAAATTCCAAAATGATAAACTACAAAAGAAATTAAATACTTAGCAAATTATAAAAACAAAAGAGCCACAATCCAGACTCCAAAAGAAATTTAGAAAAAAAATCTTATAAAGTAATTTAACAAAATGTTACAAGACCATAATCCTAATTTAAAATCCTAAACAGAGCCAAAAGGTAAAATACCTTTAAAACAAAACAAAATAGTCAGAGGTTCACAAAACTAAGCAAAAATGCAAAGCATAAAAGTACAGGGGGATCAGAAGAACACACTATTAGAGCCTGTTTAATGCCACTTTAAAAGTGTAGTAGCCAAAAGAATCTTCACTATTTGAGTTAAAGACTTAATGTAATTAACATAAGATAGAGAGGAGATAATAATCTAACAAAACTATAAGGAGATGGTTAACACAGAACAATTAACAGAAGTAAAATTAAAACAGAAAAGCTCAAAGAAAAATGGGGGAAAAAAGAGATACACAATAAAAAGGTTCAAACAAAACCCAACGATGAGACAGTGACAAACCGTAACAGGTACTACTTGACAAAGTTGATATTTACTTCCATATTTGCCCTATTCTACATATTACACTGATGTATATTGTCAATTGTGATTTAAAATTGTGTGAGTAGTGTTGGTTAAATTTATTTGAGTGTTGTCTACGCTAGCATGCTTGCAAGCAAGGCTAAAATAAGCCCTGGATTGGCAGTCAGTCTGCAGAATTGCATCTGCAATATTATATTTATTGTCTTTTTTTCATTTTTAAAGAAGTTTTTAATAGTGCTACCAATGAAAAACTGTATTTAAAAATTAACATTGTTTTCATTGATCATAGGTTACATTCATTGTTTAACTTTTTCCTCTATTTATTCATGAGGTGCGTAAGGAATATGGCAAGTGCCTGCGTACACACTGTTGCAGTGGGAAGAGTGTGGAAACATCCATCAATTCAACAAAAACAAGTGTTTCTCGAACTACTGGACGATATTCCACAGCCTCACAGGTAGGTTATTTTCAGATGCTGTTTGATTAATTATTATTGCTTACTTTTTATGTTCTTTTAAATAATTTACAGATTTAGACTCAATGTATGCTGTAAAAGAGAACATGTAATTTGGAATCAACCAGTTTTCAATGACCAGTGGAACTTAATTTATCATAAAACACTGCTACTATACTACATATACTATCACTCTGTTGACTCACCCCTCACAACAATTTTCATATCCTTGAGCCACACTTGATGTTTTCATTTTAACTTTCCAAACTACACTCTTAAAAATGACAAATTGTAATTGCCTTTACTATACAGTAACTGGCACATAGACTTATCTTGCTCAACTGGAAGAATCCTAACTCTCCTCTTTTAAGTCAGTGGGTAACTGATGTTTTATATTATTTCAAATTGGAAAAAATAAAATTCTCACTTAGAGGATCTGTGCAGAACATTTTCAAAACCTGGCAGGATCTAATCAATAATATTTTAGAATAAGCTCTAAAATAAAAAAGCTCTTTTTCTTCGCCATTTATCTTTATCCGCCTATTAAACTCATCAATTTATTTATTTTTACTAGCTTGAAGTTTTACACTATTGGCCATGCTCTCTTTCTCAGGGGTGGGGGTTGATCTGTTTCAATCCTATTTTGTATCTATTTGTATGGAATGATTACAATAAAATGTACAGTAGCACCATGGTCTTTTAACCTCACAAGCTCATTTGTCATTTCCTGCTGTTCCCTTCTTTTTTATACATGTCTGTGCTTTTCAATTTCATTGTTTCACAGGTTGTGAGATGAGAGGTGGGAATACTTATTAAAGAAATTAAAACTCCTAGTGATTCCTTAATGGCATCTTTTCACATGCTACACTGCTGCAAATAGTATGATAGACTGCAGATGGTTTATCACTCGATACAAAATTCATGCTTGGACAAACTTGGTTAATTTTACCATAAAATTATGTGGTGACCCATCACAGACATGTTTAAGAAATACTGCTCTAAATGAAAGAGGCTTTGTTTTAGCATTCCTGGGGAGTTCTACTGATTAGTTTGTGGACACATATTGATTCTTATGATCAGTGCCACCACTAAGCAAACTGGGGCTCTTAGCAGAATCTTCTAGGGGTACCACCACCCCATTTTGACCCACTTTGAATCCTCTACATCAGCATTTCTTATAACAGCTTTAATTTAAACAAAAAATATATAAATAAATAAACAAATGAAGATATATATATCACAAACTTAACTATTAGTTTCAACATCAAATAAAATTGTTATTCTTAAATAATCAAAAATTAAAAGTGGATGTTTAGGGGTTTCTTTAGTCTCTCTGTTACATATCATAATAACTAATATTTACATTTTCTGCAGGAAAAGTAATCTATTAGGTTCTCGCATGATGAGTTGATGCTGATGATCGTCAAGCTGCTTGTACATGCTTGTTCCAAGAATGACGTCAAGTATGTCTTCATGAACTTAAATTTTGAAAATATGGTAACTTGAAGGGTTGCTGCAACCCATAGATTTAGACATCAATAGTATTTAATGGCAATGATACACAAATTGATTTGTTTCCTTTATAAATGAAGACCTTATTATCATTATGAATAATAATAGTAATAATAATAATAATAATGTCCAATGATACCAGTGTGCTGCTACTCTTTGTTACTTGATATAGCCAACAGTATTGTGACATGATACAATAACAAAAGCAATTTTAATACTACCACTACTACTTCTACTAATAATAATAATGAATACAATAATATACAATTCAATAACTACTACTATTACTACTATTATTAATAATATATAAAATAAATACTACTACTACTGAACATACTTAATACATCTACTTAATGCAGTAAATATAGGTTAAAAATGAAGCTAAATAATTTAGATATTTAAAACTTAACGTGAATATATCACCTACATATCATCTACTTTTATAAATTTATCTAAATTTCATTTTGTCCTTCCAGTGATAGTAGATAGCAAAAAGGCATTAACAAAATAATAAATATTAACTGTTAATGAAATGTTCAAACAATTGAAGTTAATCTGAATTTATTGTCAAAGCTGGTTGTATGATTCTTTTCCATAATTTAACTAATAACTAACTTGTAAGCAAGAGAACCCATGTGTTTGTGAAATTTACAAACGTGTGATCAATGCAACAACACTCAGAGCACTTCATATGTTACCTTTGGGAGTCTATGTAGGTCCTGAGGTCTATATGGCAGTAATAAATACTGTAACATCAGATGACATCTGTTAAACACTCAATATCAAAACTATTACACATAATGCTACTCCATTCCTCCAGTAAACTAATAGCTTTAGTATAATGGTAAATAATGTAACATTAGCTAGCTTACTGGAAGATGGAGAAATTTAGATTTCTGAACACAACTGCAAGTATGTCACAAGGTGCTTCTTCATGCTTTGCTTGAAGCCATCTGTCTGTTAATGGAAAATTATCACAACAGATGAATGTCAATGATGTTAATTTGACAATTTATGAAATAGCAATAACCCCAACATAGTCAAGCCATGGACCTCCAGAGCACCATTCTATATTATATGTCGTTTTTCATTATAGTTCAGTGATGTTACATAATACGTCTAGTTTACACAATAGTTAACATTAGGGTTGTAGGAGAAGTACACTGGAACCCCGGTTTGCCAGTAACTTGGTTTACGAGTGTTTTGCAAGACAAGTTTAATTTTTTTAATAAATTTTGACTTGATAAACGAGCCATGTCTTGCAATACGAGTAGTATGGATACACTTTGTCTGCTGAACGTCATGTGATCACAACTGAGCTGATGGTTTTTCTCTCTCGCGCGCGTGTCTCTCTCTCCTCATCTCTCTCGCTCGCGCGCGTGCGTCTCTCTCTCTTCTTATCTCTCTCGCGCGCCCGTCTCTCTCTCTCCTTATCTCGCTCGCGTGCGCGTCTCTCTCTCTGTCTCTCTTCTCTTGAGGGCAATCATCTCCTATTCTCCATCTATGTCTGCGTGCCTCACTTATATAGTCAACATCCGTACGAGCGTATATTGAGTCTCAGTACTTTAACAAAACCAGCTTTATTCAGCTTGAAACAGCAATAGCGCGGTTATTTATTGTAGCAGGATCTTTATAATGTTCCTTGTATCACCTATCGACGGCTGGCGCTTATAGCATGTCCGTGATCTTTTTGGATACGCTTTTACGGCGAAGTGCTACAGCGCTGGGAGACTGCGATTGCTTTGGGACGCTCTTTCGCGTGTCGTCCCGTTGGGTGGAATCCCACTCACACCAGCCATGAATCTTTTTAAGGGTAAAGTGCAGGTTAATTTGTTTTATGTATTTTTACTTTATATTTTGTATTAATCATTTTTATATGAATAGTTTTGGGTTGTGGAACGAATCATCTGAGTTTCCATTATTTCTTATGGGGAAATTCACTTCGATATACGAGTGCTTTGGACTGTGAGCACGTTTCCGGAACGAATTATGCTCGCAAACCGAGGTTCCACTGTAATCTGAAACAAGTCAAGCAAACCAAGCAAGAAAATCACGCAATCCACAGACCCCCATATCTTCTGATCACGGGCCCCATGCATAGTGCATGATCTGCCTATGATTCACTTAAAAGTGTTATTTCAAAAAAGATTGAACTGTTTATGTCACTGTAGAATGTAACACATTTCCATGTAGCAATGGTTGAGATATTTGCTGTAAAATGTAGTGGAGTAAAAGTCAAAATTATCCATAACTGAATCTATTTAAGTAAAGTGGATTTCTCCAACAATCCTGAAATATATACAACAGTTAATATGTTGTATGCTTGGATTGGATATCTGTAGAAATGCTCATTACAAACACAGAATGAATATGAAGCCCCCATTCTTTTATTGAGACTATGTTAAATTGCTATTAATCTTGCCATCACTTCATCTCCTCTTACAAATTCAGGACACTACAATGTAAATAATTATAAGTCATATCTGATTAGTCACATCAGTTCACTCTCAAAGCACTCACAAATTTATTGAGTTAACTCCATAATAAGATAAACTTGACTATAACAAAAAATCCAAGCTGCGTATATTTGCATTTTAATCACTAAAATTTTCCTTCTTCATTAACAAAATATTTACAGACATGGGTTCTGCTGTTCTTCTCTTCGACATGTGTTGATGCAGTGCTGTATCATCACCCCAGTGAGCCATATGTAGTTTTTAATTGCATTTATATCATTTACCATTGTGCTTTTTGAAGTAATTTGTCTGCTTTCAGTCATGCATGAATGCAGTGCCAACCTTCACTTGGTACTAAAAAATTTTGTTATTGACTTGGTACCAAAGTATTGGTTCTTGTGACATGCCTAGGCATATCACCATTTGAGAATAATGGGTTGCTAGGGGATCTAGCGTGGTTGTTAAGGAGAACTTCTATGTCTTGTGTCACAAACACCACTAACAAATTACTGTACAGCATAGAGACTGTTAGGCGCAGAATTATTTCAGTGAATAAGTGTGGTTAGTCTTGATTTCAATACTCTGGTTTTGACTCAACAGTTCTTGTCAGATTATTATTACAGCAAAACGTTTCCTTCTGTTTTAGATTCTATTTTCAGTCTTTGGGAAAAAGACAGGCAGAGGTTGCCTTTTGTACTCATAACTGGCTTAACAGGTTTAAAAACCACTGGTCAAATCACCCACATAATCTGAAAAATTGCTTTTTAAAGAGCATCTAGTCATTGCTGCATACTGCTAAATTCCACAATCTGTTGACACAAAGCCATCTTATCACTGGCTTGTTTTTCTATATTTCCACACATGTTTAATTTCTGGAAAAAATGCTTCACTGGTTCACTTATTTTCTTTCTAAGAGAAAAATGGCAGTACAGGAAATTGAGCAGTGAAAGACCAGTAAAAGGAGCCAAAATTGAAAGCTACTAATATGCTGAAGGTCTAGTGCCAAAGATAAAAATGAAGCTGACATTACACTATGCAGCTTCTGGTGACCACTACTGGGAGTATGTGAGTTTAAACATCTTAACATCAACAAAACCAATGAATTACAGTGGTGCTTGAAAGTTTGCGAACTTTTTAGAATTTTCTATATTTCTGCATAAATATGACCTAAAACATCATCAGATTTTCACTCAAGTCCTAAAAGTAGATAAAGAGAAACCAGTTAAACAAATGAGACAAAAATATTATACTTGGTCATTTATTTATTAAGGAAAACGATCGAATATTACTTATTTGTGAGTGGCAAAAGTATGTGAACCTTTGCTTTCAGCATCTGGTGTGACCCCCCCTTTGCAGCAATAACTGCAACTAAACGTTTCTGGTAACTTTTGATTATTCCTGCACACCGGCTTGGAGGAATTTTAGTCCATTCCTCTGTACAGAACAGCTTCAACTCTGAGATGTTGGTGGGTTTCCTCACATGAACTGCTCGCTTCAGGTCCTTCCACAACATTTCGATTGGATTAAGGTCAGGACTTTGACTTGGCCATTCCAAAACATTAAGTTTATTCTTCTTTAACCATTCTTTGGTAGAACGACTTGTGTGCTTAGGGTCGTTGTCTTGCTGCATGACCCCCCTTTTCTTGAGACTCAGTTCATGGACAGATGTCCTGACATTTTCCTTTCGAATTCTCTGATATAATTCAGAATTAATTGTTTCATCAATGAAGGCAAGCCATCCTGGCCCAGATGTAGCAAAACAGGCCTAAACCATTATACTACCACCACCATGTTTCACAGATGGGATAAGGTTCTTACGCTGGAATGCAGTGTTTTACTTTCTCAAAACATAACGCTTTTCATTTAAACCAAAAAGTTCTATTTTGGTCTCATCCATCCACAAAACATTCTTCCAATAGCCTTCTGGTTTGTCCACGTGATCTTTAGCAAACTGCAGACGAGCAGCAATTTTTTTTTGGAGAGCAGTGGCTTTCTCCTTGCAACCCTGCCATGCACACCATTGTTGTTTAGTGTTCTCCTGATGGTGGACTCATGAACATGAACATTAGCCAATGTGAGTGAGGCCTTGAGTTGCTTAGAAGTTACCCTGGGGTCCTTTGTGACCTCGCCGACTATTACACGCCTTGCTCTTGGAGTGATCTTTGTTGGTTGACCACTCCTGGGGAGGGTAACAATGGCCTTGAATTTCCTCCATTTGTACACAATCTGTCTGACTGTGGATTGGTGGAGTCCAAAGTCTTTAGAGATGGTTTTGTAACCTTTTCCAGCCTGATGAGCATCAACAACTCTTTTTCTGAGGTCCTCAGAAATCTCCTTTGTTCATGCCATGATACACTTCCACAAACATGTTGTGAAGAGCAGACTTTGATAGATTCCTTTTCTTTAAATAACACAAGGTGCCCACTCACACCTGATTGTGACCCCATTGATTGTTAAACACCTGACTCTAATTTCACCTTCAATCTAACTGCTAATCCTAGAGGTTCACATACTTTTGCCTCTCACAACTATGTAATATTCGATCATTTTCCTCAATAAACAAATGACCAAGTATAATATTTTTGTCTCATTTGTTTAACTGGTTTCTCTTTATCTACTTTTAGGACTTGAGTGAATATCTGATGATGTTTTATGTCATATTTATGCAGAAATATAGAAAATTCTAAAGGGTTCACAAACTTTCAAGCACCACTGTAGTTATTGACTTTTGCCACACCAAAGTGCCTCTATATCTGGTCACTATGCAAGGAATGGATGTAGAGGTGGTTTACTCCTACAAGTACTTCGGGGTCCATATTAGTAGTTATAGGCATGCACATACTGTCAAAATCACAATTAGAGCTGTCAATCATAATGATTAATGACTTTAAGCCCCACCCCCTATGACATCATACCGGAAGTCCCGCCCCGTCGCCTCCTGATGACGTCACATTGGAATTCCCTGGCACCTGATTGGTTCAGGGTCCCCTGTCCCCGCCCAGACTCCTCCTTGAACCCGTCCCGCACCTGCTGGGTGAAATAAACTGTCAATGGTCCATTTGACGGATGTCTGCCCCCTGGTTGAACCCGCCCCGCACCTGCTGGGTGAAATAAACTGTCAACGGTCCGTTTGATGGATGTCTGACCGCTGTTTGAACTCACCACCGCCCCCCCTCTCCTGAAAGAGAAGCCCGGGCGTGTTACAGCCTTTACCTCGACAAGCTCAGACATGCCCGGGGTCTGCCTCGGCCCCCGCCTTTTCTCTAGGACAAGCCCAGACATGCCCGTGGCGTGTCCTGACCAGATCAAACAAGCCTGTGGCCTGCCTCGCCCCCCCGCCCTCTCCCAAGCACAAGCCCAGACACGTCCGTGGCGTGTCCTGACCAGATCAGACAAGCCCAAAGTTGTCCCGTACCCTGCCGGTCTAAAGGGTCTGCCTCCGAGGCAGCACCTGATGGACGACCTCCCCCACTGCCCGGTCCCCGAGACTCCCCAGTCCCCCACACTTCCCTAACAAACTGTGAGATCAAAGACACGGTCTGAGTCAGTCAGCGTGATCGCACCCTGTTTCTGGGCCCCCAGGGGTCAGGCCGCACCTAGCGGCCGGTCTCCCCACCAATTCCCAGCCACTTCTAAAAGTGCTGTATAAAAAAGCGAAGCATTTTCTTCGGTTCTATCTAGGATTTTAATATGAACACGCAATTAAAATATCTATCTCATCTTTGCTTTATCACTTACAGGTCCATCCTTTTCCATCTCACAGAAATTCCTCAACCAACACTGAATCCAGTGACAGACTCTGCAGTAAAAACATTCTTAGCAATGAAGCAGGTTTCTCAGAAAGAAATCAAGCAGCCCCGCTTTTAGCAGACCCCCTTGCAAGCAGGCCTGTGTGCTCTGTCTCTCTCTCTCTCTCTCTCTCTCAGAGCGCAGACACGGGCTGAGACAGCCCCTGCTGTAGCGTGGAGCGCGATTGCCTTCACATAGTTGTGTGCTTCGAGCACCCATTCCCGCGGGGTGAGCCCCTGCTAGTTCGCCCGCTTGTCAGCAGCAGTCGGTAAACTCCCCTACCCCCATACGTCAGCGGGCTCGAGACCGCGCAGACCCTCTGTCGATGGATCTTTTAAAGATAAGAGATTTTTAAAGATTAGCTTGTAAAGCTTGAGATAACTGCTAGTTCAGCCCTTTAAAAATCACACATAGTTAATTAATATGCCACAGTTCCCTTTTAAATCACGTTTGAGACGTCTAGCCTGGGCTGATTGGCGGCTGATATCAAAAATGTTCACATAAATACAGAGCTTAACCTTAGGGTTTATTTTCCGGGGTCTGTCTAAAATCAGACAAAAGACAGTTACTAAAAAAGAGCAAAACCCTAATTTCCTTAATTACATTGTTCTCCTGGCTGAGTAATGAACCATGTCCTGTACTTTCGAGAGGCCAGCCCATGCCTGTCATCCCTTACACTATATAGCATGTTTGGTTACTCTTTTTGTAAGTATAATATAATGAAGTATCACTACACTGGTCAAGAGAGACAGATTCCACGTTTGTTTTTGCTTAGCTCATTTCTATCACCTAGGAGCCTTTTGACAAAAGAAACCTCTCTAAATACACTTGTGCATTTCAACGGATATTTATAAGAAAGCAGGTTTTCTACCTTATCCCAGTTTTGTACGTGCATGTAAAAGCACTTACTGTTACACTAGCGCAAAATTTTGATATTTTCTGTCTACTCAATAAACTGAAATTTATTTCTATTTACACAGGTGATAATTAGAAATCATTTTACTATTTTTAATTAAAAAGTTAAACACAGAAAAGCCCAATTATGATTTTTGTTTTGTCATGGGAGGGCCCTAGGGCGACACTTTTCCCCTTTATACTCTTACGTATGTAGACCTTAAAACATATTCTTACCAAAATAGTTCATCACTTCCCAATTCCTGTAACTTCAGGTAATTAGACAGAGCTCCATGACAGGCAAGAGAAGATTATAGGTCAAATACACAGTGTCATAAAATAAAATAAAGTGTGAACACCGCGCGGACCTCTGCCCATGACGGATGGATCTTTTAAAGTTAGGGGATTTTTAAAGATTAGCTTGTAAAACTTGAGATAACTGCTAGTTCAGCCCTTTAAAAATCACACATAGTTAAATAATATGCAGTAGTTCCCTTTTAAATCACGTTTGAGACGTCTAAGAAATCTAGCCTGGGCTGTATAATTTGTAATTATATTAATATAATTATAATTTGTATAAAAATCGATCTAAAACAAGCCCTTTTTCTATTCAAACTCACCCCATATTTTAAATACAGGTATCTTCAGCTGACCCTAAGGAAACATCTTGTGGAAGCAAGCGGACCGCATGGCTCAGGGAGGGGGTGATGGTTCCAGCACGGGCCGATTTCACACTTCAGCTAAATCAGGTTTCCCAGTGACGGACTCTGCAGTAAAAAAACAGTTTTAACAATGAAGCTGATTTCCCAGAGAGAAAGACCAAGTGGCAGACCCAGTCAGCTTTTAGCCGACCCCCTGCGAGCAGCCTCTGCTCTCTCTATACACACAGAAAGTAAAGTCAGGCTCTGCAAGCTCCCCACTCGGGGGAAGGACTCTGGGAGTTTGCTTGCAAACAACTGAGCCCGCCCGTTTCGAGCAGGATGACCCTCGGAGAGCTCACCGGCTGGTAGTCTCAGGAATTTGTTAGGATTAGGTCATGTACAAACCTCCACTTTGATTTATCACCTTTAAAGACATGGAGCAGTCTCGTGCTACAAACGCATTGTGTCTCTTTTTAACACTTCTGCCTGTAAAAGCTCTCTATTCCTTCCGTGGCCTCAGGTTTAATAGGGGCTTGCACACAGGCTAATGAACAAGGTCCTGTACATGTCGAGATGCCGGCCCATACCTGCCGTCCCTTACACGATATAACATGTTTGGTTATTCATTTTGTAAGTATAATATAATGAAGTTATTTTTAAAAGTAACCCCACACCACACTAGAGAGACAGATTCCACGTGTGTTTTTGGATTTGCTGCGGTCAGTGATTTTTTGCTGAGCTCATTTCTATCACCTAGGAGCCTTTTGACAAAGGAAAACTCTGTAAATACACTGGTGCATTTAAACGGAGATTTATAAGAATGCACAGCAGGCCATAGTGAGGTGTGCTTGTTTAACTAGAGGCAGGAGATGTAAGAAGCCCTTTTTGCACCTCCGAAGTTCATCGAACTAAAATCATGTTTTTAAAATCAGCAGCTTTAGCTCATGCTAGTGACCTCTTAAAGGGGAGCCAACAGCTCAGCACGGTTGTATAGCTCACGAAATAGCAGAGCTAATTACTCTTTCTGCTTAAACTAATGATGAAATATTCGAGTAATTCTTAATGAAACACTAAAGCGTTAGTGAACAAAAATACATGTTCAGTAGCCAAGTAAAATGACCGGTTGCTTTAACATGAAAATAAAGCATCTTTAGAAAATAAAACATCTAAAAGCATCTTTGTAAAGGTCCGATTTAAAAACATTATAAGAAAGGCCCTTGTTTCCAAAAGAGTTCTGCCCATTTTTCCAACAGTTTTCTTGACGGATCTTTAGAACCATCAGGGTCTTTCTGATCACATCCACCCCAAACAAAGCATATAACTTCATTTCTGTACTCATTTTAAATTATAATAGCCAGTATAAAGTCCCTAAAGGAACTGGAGACATCTGATATCTTCTTTCATATATCTTTTCTTGCCGGCCCAAGTCATTCAGATTCTGCTTACAACACAAATGTACGATTATTTTTTACTCAAATGGCCAAATCTTTGGCCTGCTAATCATGAAAAAATAAATACATAAATAATTCATATTTTATTCTCATGACACTTTATTTGCATATTTTATTATACCTGCTTAACTTTTATCGACATTTATCTATCTCTATATTTATTTTTCTGTATCTGAAGGTAGTTTAAGTTAATTTGTTTTGGGTTCAATAGATGTATTTTTCATATTTTCGATTCTTGTTTTCTTTTTTTTCACATCTTCGAGTCCCCCTTTTGTTACTTCGCGCCCCCTAGTGGGGTCCGCCCAGAGTTTGAGAACCACTGTGTAGGGTTTTATTTTGTATCATGGGGTTAGTGCCCAGGTCCATATTCTAAAATATCTTAGATTATATCTATTTAGTTAGCATGTCGGCACTGTTCAATTTCAATATAGGTGGTATATTTCCCTGGCCAGGGGCTTCTTGTCAAAAGGCTAAAATAAAACAGAGATCCGAGATACTCTTTGTCAGCCCTTGCATTCTAGTTCTTAAAGCTCTATCAAACTATTGTTAATTTCAAATCAAAATGCCAACAATCATTTTGTTTATAACTAAATTAAATAAACCTTCTAAATAGATCCCGGTGCTTGATAATACTTAACCCTAATTGATATCATTAAATGATACTTCTGTGTTTTATTCAGATTTAATATTTTTAATTTGCCTTTTTAAGCTTTATTTAAAAATGAACTCTTTAAGACACATTCAGACTATTCCAGACTGCGCATGTCAAAAAAGCTTATTATTTATTTCAAATGTTTTTATACATCACTGCAGTTTTTCAAATTGTAATTACTCCACTTTTTCATGTGGTTATTTACTTCATAGTAAAAATAGTAAACTTTATTTAGTTATCTTGGCACAAATGTCCTTACCATCGTGACTACCAGTCTAGTTCATATTCTAAACTCCAATATTTAATGTTCTTCCTGAATCAGGAGGAACACAAGCCTCACTTTTAGTGTCAGATAAGATTCTAACAATAACCGGCTAATGTTAATTAGCCTCATACTAGCAGATGTTAAATAATGTTTTCCCCAACTCTTTGCAATCCCGTGGAACTGCCTACATAGATGACAGTTTAGCTGATAATATATCGCAGAACACGTAGGTTCTGTTGTAGTGTGCGGTGAGCTTGGTGTGATCCGGTCTTAAGATGTTTTTTAATCTCCTCTGTGACTTAGTATTTGTACATTTTAGTTTGTACTGTCTTATCTTTGTGATAGGGGCGAGTCAATGTTTCATTTTGGAATAATAATGTCTATCTTAACTCTGCCCCTGACTATGATCCCTACACAAACCCTGGTCCTTGGACTCGTATTCAAGAAGTTTGCAGACACTTGGAATCACAGTTCAAACTTACATCACCTTCACCCTGAATGCTACTAAAACCAAGGGTGCTTTTTCACAAACAGAGGGGAAAAGCAGTTTTCAATGACAGCTGTCCTATGTCACCTGGACTACTTAAAAGAAAGAATAAAACCTCACAGTTTTAGTAAAAATTTAATCCTTGTGCTAACGTATATAATAGATATGATGTAACTATTCACTAAAACATTTTCCATCCTGATTGGCCTAACGTGTCCAAAATAAGCCTAATCATCATCAGCCCTGTAGTGTACAGGTTCCTATAACCTCCTATAACCGTTCTTATTTTCAGGGGTTCATGACTGATGTAAAATGGAAGGCTATTACCAAGCATTCACAGAATTTCTAAAACGTTGTATTATACAAAGCCCCCTGACTACCAAAGTGTTTATAACCTGTTGATGAAAATGCTGTTTTAAATTAAAGCCTGAACAAGATAACTGTTTTCTAATCCTCATATAAAATGCTTAGTAAATAAAGAGAGACTAAATCCAATTTATAACAAAAATGGAACACCGATGGACGGCTGAATAAACAAGGGAATCTAACTTAGCTTGAAATGCCGCAGAGCGTTTTACAAAATAAAACCCTACACAGTGGTTCTCAAACTCTGGGCGGACCCCACTAGGGGGCGCGAAGTAACAAAAGGGGGACTCGAAGATGTGAAAAAAAAGAAAACAAGAATCGAAAATATGAAAAATACATCTATTGAACCCAAAACAAATTAACTTAAACTACCTTCAGATACAGAAAAATAAATATAGAGATAGATAAATGTCGATAAAAGTTAAGCAGGTATAATAAAATATGCAAATAAAGTGTCATGAGAATAAAATATGAATTATTTATGTATTTATTTTTTCATGATTAGCAGGCCAAAGATTTGGCCATTTGAGTAAAAAATAATCGTACATTTGTGTTGTAAGCAGAATCTGAATGACTTGGGCCGGCAAGAAAAGATATATGAAAGAAGATATCAGATGTCTCCAGTTCCTTTAGGGACTTTATACTGGCTATTATAATTTAAAATGAGTACAGAAATGAAGTTATATGCTTTGTTTGGGGTGGATGTGATCAGAAAGACCCTGATGGTTCTAAAGATCCGTCAAGAAAACTGTTGGAAAAATGGGCAGAACTCTTTTGGAAACAAGGGCCTTTCTTATAATGTTTTTAAATCGGACCTTTACAAAGATGCTTTTAGATGTTTTATTTTCTAAAGATGCTTTATTTTCATGTTAAAGCAACCGGTCATTTTACTTGGCTACTGAACATGTATTTTTGTTCACTAACGCTTTAGTGTTTCATTAAGAATTACTCGAATATTTCATCATTAGTTTAAGCAGAAAGAGTAATTAGCTCTGCTATTTCGTGAGCTATACAACCGTGCTGAGCTGTTGGCTCCCCTTTAAGAGGTCACTAGCATGAGCTAAAGCTGCTGATTTTAAAAACATGATTTTAGTTCGATGAACTTCGGAGGTGCAAAAAGGGCTTCTTACATCTCCTGCCTCTAGTTAAACAAGCACACCTCACTATGGCCTGCTGTGCATTCTTATAAATCTCCGTTTAAATGCACCAGTGTATTTACAGAGTTTTCCTTTGTCAAAAGGCTCCTAGGTGATAGAAATGAGCTCAGCAAAAAATCACTGACCGCAGCAAATCCAAAAACACACGTGGAATCTGTCTCTCTAGTGTGGTGTGGGGTTACTTTTAAAAATAACTTCATTATATTATACTTACAAAATGAATAACCAAACATGTTATATCGTGTAAGGGACGGCAGGTATGGGCCGGCATCTCGACATGTACAGGACCTTGTTCATTAGCCTGTGTGCAAGCCCCTATTAAACCTGAGGCCACGGAAGGAATAGAGAGCTTTTACAGGCAGAAGTGTTAAAAAGAGACACAATGCGTTTGTAGCACGAGACTGCTCCATGTCTTTAAAGGTGATAAATCAAAGTGGAGGTTTGTACATGACCTAATCCTAACAAATTCCTGAGACTACCAGCCGGTGAGCTCTCCGAGGGTCATCCTGCTCGAAACGGGCGGGCTCAGTTGTTTGCAAGCAAACTCCCAGAGTCCTTCCCCCGAGTGGGGAGCTTGCAGAGCCTGACTTTACTTTCTGTGTGTATAGAGAGAGCAGAGGCTGCTCGCAGGGGGTCGGCTAAAAGCTGACTGGGTCTGCCACTTGGTCTTTCTCTCTGGGAAATCAGCTTCATTGTTAAAACTGTTTTTTTACTGCAGAGTCCGTCACTGGGAAACCTGATTTAGCTGAAGTGTGAAATCGGCCCGTGCTGGAACCATCACCCCCTCCCTGAGCCATGCGGTCCGCTTGCTTCCACAAGATGTTTCCTTAGGGTCAGCTGAAGATACCTGTATTTAAAATATGGGGTGAGTTTGAATAGAAAAAGGGCTTGTTTTAGATCGATTTTTATACAAATTATAATTATATTAATATAATTACAAATTATACAGCCCAGGCTAGATTTCTTAGACGTCTCAAACGTGATTTAAAAGGGAACTACTGCATATTATTTAACTATGTGTGATTTTTAAAGGGCTGAACTAGCAGTTATCTCAAGTTTTACAAGCTAATCTTTAAAAATCCCCTAACTTTAAAAGATCCATCCGTCATGGGCAGAGGTCCGCGCGGTGTTCACACTTTATTTTATTTTATGACACTGTGTATTTGACCTATAATCTTCTCTTGCCTGTCATGGAGCTCTGTCTAATTACCTGAAGTTACAGGAATTGGGAAGTGATGAACTATTTTGGTAAGAATATGTTTTAAGGTCTACATACGTAAGAGTATAAAGGGGAAAAGTGTCGCCCTAGGGCCCTCCCATGACAAAACAAAAATCATAATTGGGCTTTTCTGTGTTTAACTTTTTAATTAAAAATAGTAAAATGATTTCTAATTATCACCTGTGTAAATAGAAATAAATTTCAGTTTATTGAGTAGACAGAAAATATCAAAATTTTGCGCTAGTGTAACAGTAAGTGCTTTTACATGCACGTACAAAACTGGGATAAGGTAGAAAACCTGCTTTCTTATAAATATCCGTTGAAATGCACAAGTGTATTTAGAGAGGTTTCTTTTGTCAAAAGGCTCCTAGGTGATAGAAATGAGCTAAGCAAAAACAAACGTGAATTCTGTCTCTCTTGACCAGTGTAGTGATACTTCATTATATTATACTTACAAAAAGAGTAACCAAACATGCTATATAGTGTAAGGGATGACAGGCATGGGCTGGCCTCTCGAAAGTACAGGACATGGTTCATTACTCAGCCAGGAGGACAAGTAGGGTTTTGCTCTTTTTTAGTAACTGTCTTTTGTCTGATTTTAGACAGACCCCGGAAAATAAACCCTAAGGTTAAGCTCTGTATATATGTGAACATTTTTGATATCAGCCACCAATCAGCCCAGGCTAGACGTCTCAAACATGATTTAAAAGGGAACTGCGGCATATTAATTAACTATGTGTGATTTTTAAAGGGCTGAACTGGCAGTTATCTCAAGCTTTACAAGCTAATCTTTAAAAATCTCTTAACTTTAAAAGATCCATCGACAGAGGGTCTGCGCGGTCTCAAGCCCACTGACGTATGGGGGTAGGGGAGTTTACCGACAGCTGCTGACAAGCGGGCGAACTCGCAGGGGCTCACCCCGCGGGAATGGGTGCTCGAAGCACACAACTATGCGAAGGCAATCGCGCTCCACGCTGCAGCAGGGACTGTCTCAGCCCGTGTGTGCAGTCTGAGAGAGAGAGAGAGAGACAGAGCACACAGGCCTGCTTGCAAGGGGGTCTGCTTAAAAGTGGGGCTGCTTGATTTCTTTGAGAAACCTGCTTCATTGCTAAGAATGTTTTTACTGCAGAGTCTGTCACTGGAAACCTGATTCAATGTTGGTTGAGGAATTTCTGTGAGATGGAAAAGGATGGACCTGTAAGTGATAAAGCAAAGATGAGATAGATATTTTAATTGCGTGTTCATATTAAAATCCTAGATAGAACCGAAGAAAATGCTTCGCTTTTTTATACAGCACTTTCAGAAGTGGCTGGTAATTGGTGGGGAGACCGGCCGCTAGGTGCGACCTGACCCCTGGGGGCCCAGAAACAGGGTGCGATCACGCTGACTGACTCAGACCGTGTCTTTGATCTCACAGTTTGTTATCTGTGTGTGAGATGGAAAAAAAAGCAGCTTGACTTAGTTTGAAGCAAAGATGAGAACAAAATGCTTAGCTTTTTAGGCTTTCGGCAGGGAAGTGTGGGGGACTGGGGAGTCTCGGGGACCAGGCAGTGTGGGGAGGCCGTCTGTCAGGTGCTGCCTCGGACCCAGGGTCCGAGGCAGACCCTTTAGACCGGCAGGGTACGGGACAACTTTGGGCTTGTCTGAGTTGGTCAGGACACGCCATGGGCATGTCTGGGCTTGTCCTAGAGAAAGGGCGGGGGCCGAGGCAGACCCCGGGCATGTCTGAGCTTGTCGAGGTAAAGGCTGTAACACGCCCGGGTTTCTCTTTCGGGAGGGGGGGGGGCGGTGGTGATTTCAAACAGCGGTCAGACATCCATCAAACGGACCGTTGACAGTTTATTTCACCCAGCAGGTGCGGGGCGGGTTCAACCAGGGGGCAGACATCCGTCAAACGGACCGTTGACAGTTTATTTCACCCCGCAGGTGCGGGGCGGGTTCAAGGAGGAGTCTGGGCGGGGACAGGGGACCCTGAACCAATCAGGTGCCAAGGAATTCCGATGTGACGTCATCAGGAGGCGACGGGGCGGGACTTCCGGTATGACGTCATAGGGGGTGGGGCTTGAAAGTCATTAATCATTTTCATTGACAGCTCTAATTGCGATTTTGACAGTATGTGCATGTCTGTAACTACTCATACTAATGATAAGTTGGATTGGTCTCAGAACATAGAGGAGCTATAAAAGAAGTGGCAGTGCAAGCTCTTTTCCTTAGGAGACTGTTTTCTTTTAATGTGGGAAGTGACATCCCATCTTTTATAACTCTGTGATGACCAGTGCGATTTCTTATGCTGTGGTGTGCTGAGCTTTTAAATTCATTTCAAGTGAAGCCCACTAAATCAACATGCTAATTAGCACTAGAATTACCAAAGCCTACGAAAAAACGCATAAATCTGTCCCACCCTAAATCCCTTTGCACCTTTCCGTCTGTGTCTTTTTTGTTGTAAATATGTTGATAAACAGCAAGCAGCCTGCTATCACATCTCCCCACCGCAGCACAAAGTTTTCTCAGCTCAAGTCTGTTTACCTGCAGAGTACCTTGCTTAGAGTTGTATAGACTTGATTAAATACTATTATTATTTGGAACACATGCATTTCATGTGGGTTCCGTGTCTACAACAATCTACTGTATGTAAACACATCGTTAAAACAGAAACGTTTTTCATGTTTTAGTAATAATTGACAAAATGTAGATATACACAGTGTATAATGTGTGAAGCCTGAAGCCCAAATATCAAATAAACACTTTCATGAAAGGTACAAGTATAACAAAACAAGTACACTTTTATTCAAGAATATAACTGCAGGGTGCGACATTGACACATCTTTAATACGACCGCTTTGGTGGCGCAATGGTAAGATCTGCTGACTGGTAATCAAAAGGTCGTGAGTTTGACTCCCGATGACTCAGTTTTGAGTAGTGAGCTGCTCTTATTCTTACTATTTTAGAATAAAAACAATAGAATAAAATAAATTTGATTTGAGTCTGTACCCACCGGTGTTAATTTATGGTACTTGTAAAGGTTAGATTTGTTTTTTTTTATTCAGTTTTATTCTCTCAGTCGCGTTCACAATCCCCCCATTTGACACTGCTGTTTTCACATAAAGACACACTATAACAGAGGTGAACTCAGATGATGATGAAGGTTCTACATCGGAGAAAAAAATGCACATTACACTTTTGCCATCACTGTACTTTGTATATGTACACGGGAAGCTCTGCAATCTACTTATGACAGCGTAAAGTCACAAGTAGACTGCAGACCTTCCCGTGTACATATGCAAAGTACAGTGATGGCAGCTTCCACCTGCAGCTATACACTCTTCAGTACGCTAGCGACTCTCCACACTAGTGTTTATATCTGGATGGTGTATGTGCCCAAAAAAGAAGTCTGACTGCATTCTTGTGCCACTGCTTGTGAATGAAGTGTCGGCATACACTTTTCGTGGCATTACACATATACTTTTTCAGCATGCCCGTGTCGATCAAACACAGGAAGCTCTGCAGTCTACTTGTGACTTCACGCTGTAGGAAGTAAGTAAATAAATCAAGGTAAATAGGTTAAAAACATTCGATCTGGCTTTTATATACAAAGTACAGTGACTGTAGCTTCCTCCTGCAGCTATAGACTCTTCAGTACGTGAGCGACTCTCCACGCTAGTGTTTAGATTTGGACGGTGTATGTGCACAAAAAAGAAGTCTGACTGCATTCTCATGCCATTTCTTGTGATATAAAGTGTCAGTATGCACTTTTCATGGCATTGCACATGTATTTTTTGAACATGCCCGTGTCGATCAAACACAGGAAGCTCTGCAGTCTACTTCTGACTTTTTTAGAATAAAAATATACATTTGATTTGAGTCCGTAACGGCTGGTGGTAATTTATGGTACTTGTAAAGGTTAGCTTTGTTTTTTTTAGTTTTATTCTCCCAGTCGTGTTCATGCTCCCCCCATGTGACACTGTTGTTTTCACATAGGACACGCTATAACAGAGGTGAACTCAGATGATGACGAGGGTTCTACATCAGAGAAAGAATGCACGTCACACTTTTGCAGTCACTGTACTTTGTATATGTACATGTACATTATATAGTTTATGTCTAAATTTTGATAATTTTTACTAAAATATGAAAAAGGTTTCTGTTTTAACGTTATGTTTTCATAAATTGTTGTAGAAACAGAACACACATGAAATGCATGTGTTCCAAATAACAATCTATTAATTCCCCTTTAAAACTTCAGCACTTCACTCCCAGATAATGAAGGCTGGAATGAGAGCACTTTGTGCCCATTCTGCTGTGGTGGGGGGATGGAATGGTAGTAGGCTGCTTGCTGCTTGTCTTGATCAGTACGTTTATAAGACAAAAAACTCTGACAGAGAGGTACGAAGGGATTTAAGGTGGGCCGGATTTACAAGTTTTTTTGTAGGCTTTGGCAATTCTAGTTTTAAAAGGGCAAGCTCAGTTATATAACACACTTTGGACCACTTTGAGGTAGTAGCAAAGGAGAGAAATAAATCAAAACTAAGTGCCATTATCAACAATTCTGCATATCCTCTCTCTTACACACTAAGGGCTTGTTTATACTTCACACTCAGAACGCATACACGCATGCATCATGGCTGCCACGCGTTCCCAGCATTCATTTGATGCGTCCTCTGAGAAGGTCCTCAGAAATTAATGTGACGCATGTGCAAGTTGCAGTACCAGCAAAAATTTGGTGGGCACAGTGTGATAAAAGTTGAAATGTGACGTCAGCAACAGAATGTACAGCACTGTATTTGAGCCACAGAAAAAAATTTAAGGACACAGTGAAAAGGTGTATTTTGTGATTAAAGTCGAAATTTCGGCTTTAATCTTGTAATGTCCACTTTAACCTCGTAGTTTACTTTTTCATTAAAGGAGACCATTGTAAATGTCATCTTAAAACCAGCCCAGTTGTTAATTGCTATGTGCTTCTGGGGCTTCCTCCTGACCTTGCAGAAGTGGCAAGCAGCAATATAGGGTGGTCCAGATCTAATTATGCAATTTTCATTATGCTATAACTTATTAAGTTTATTACATAGAAAATCACCCAAAAAATCCCGGACCATCGAGAAGTGTGTGAACTGACGACATGAAGAATCGCCTTCGCACCGAACTAGAATCGTCCCTGCATAAATCAAAGTCATCCAGACGATCTGGATCTGCATAATTAGATCTGAACCACCCTGTAGATCACCACACAGAACACATTAAATGTTTGATATTCCATCTCTCTGCACATTTAGAATCCTTAGATTTATACTTCATATCACTGTCATGATGAAATGCATTAAAGTATGTATTTTACATTTTACAGATAAATCGTTAATTTCGTTTAAATAATGAATACTGTTAATAATTACACACATGAGGGTGACATGGTGGTAGAGGGGTCACTGGTGTTCCCTGCCTGGAGTTTACATGTTCTCCTGCTGGGTTTCCACAGTGTGCTCCGGTGTCCTTCGAAAGACATGAAGTTTTGAGGATTTGGTGATGCTAAAATGATGCCAATGTACAGTATGTGAGTGCTTGTATTCACCTTGCAATGAGCTGATGCCCCGTCCAGACATTGTTTCTGCCTTGTGCCCATTGCTAGATGGAATGGGCACATACTGTACCTGGATTGATGGATTTAATCATTAAATTTCCTTTTCAAAGATATTGCAGCAAGGTGTCCTTAGAATTTAATGGATGTTTCAGGCAATTCACAACACAGCAAAGCCGAATCTGTTCTCACCGTGATGGTATCTCACACTGTCACCTGGTGGAATCTTCCAGATTTAATTAAAGTATGTACACAAGTATAAACAGTATAGCATTTGCGCAGCAGTAACGTCCGCTGGAGCATGCGTCGTGTCACATGAAGAATAAAACTGGCCTAACAGTGAGTACTTTTGGCCAATGAATTATTCAGGAGAAATGCGTCAAGAAATGCTACTGGGGCTCCTTTATACCAATAGCAGTACAACTGCATAATGCCTTACTGTGACTGTGACAGCTAAATCAGAACTTTTCTTTCTTTTTAATTTTCTTGCTTTATAGTAATTCCAGTGTGTGTTCTCACCAAAGTGTGTGTGCATATTTATTTATTTATCTTTTTATTTATTTATTTAAGGAGCTTCTGTACAAAGACAAATTTCTCCCGGGACAAATAAAGTTCTATCTATCTATCTATCTATCTATCTATCTATCTATCTATCTATCTATCTATCTATCTATCTATCTATCTATCTATCGTGCTTAAAGGACTTTCAAAAATAAGGATCAGAAATAAAAATACTCAACAAGGTTAGCCAAAGGAATTGTCAATAAACAGACAAAGTGTCTAAACTGGCAAGTTAAAACGTTGATCGCTAGAATTTTAAATGTTAATCAAAACATATTTTAAAAAGAAAAATTCCTGGCTGCTTTAAATGCCTTTTCCTAAATAACAAAATTGGTTGTGACAGTCTAGTCTTATGAACTTATTGTTGGCATGGTCAGAAATTCATATAAACCCTATCTGATAAACTCATTCATGATCTGCTCTAATGAAACTCACATCTGACTTAAATTTGATTGACTACTTTGCTTTCTGAATCCCTCTGCTAATTATTTTTTTCTTTTAAATCTATCCAAAACTAGTCTCTTTCCAGAGTAAACTATATTTTTGTATCTCACTACCATTCCACATCTTTATCAAATGCTCGGTTGGCAACGTCATGTTGTACTGCTCTAGAGGGCACACACCCCTGCATGATTAAGCCTGACTGTGATGAATTTATGATTTCAATCTGAGAATCTTTGAAGTTCACCACACATAATCCAGGCACTATGTTGCAGGAGATAGGCCTAATAAACTACATGTCTTAGTCTGTGTAAATGTGATGACTTTTCCATTATCTGTTGTATTTATAAAAAGGCATAGCTTCTTACTAAAAATTTAAATGGGATATATAACTTTTTCATTGAGTTCCATTCTGAACCTGAATATCCCAAGTTCTCTGAAGATGAAGATAAATTCCCCTATTACTATAACCGAATTTAAGAAGGCAAAGTTGCTGATAAATCTCCTGGCAGGCTACCCTTAATTGGTAATCTCTGAATTAATTTACCCAGGTCAGACAGGCTTTATTCTCACTAACCAAGCAGTGGATAATATAAAGCCTCTTTTACAGATCATTGATTGGCTTCTAATATTCCACAGATTCCTCTTCTGCTTTCCCTAGATGCTGGAAAGGTGTTTGACTGTATTAATGGGAATTTTCAGAGACAGGATTGCATTAGATGGGCTTTGGTGTAGGTCACATTAATATGAATAGAAAGCTCAATTCACCTTCCTCAGCTGTAATTCTTAACAATTAGGTGATCTCACAACCTTTCCAAATCTTTAAAGATACCAGGTATGACTATCCTGTGCTTTGTTTTTTAAACTCTTCCTTCAACTCTTTAGCAGTTGTTACAGGTATTTGAAACTCAGATTTAATCTCACGCATTACCTTGGTTGGTACTTACTAATATTTTTTCTGTATTCTGCTAACATTTGTTCTTTCTGAAAAACAATTTATTTAACCTTCCCCATGTTCTCAGCTTATTTCACTGCACAACAATTTTTTTTTAAAGTCTTGCTTCCTGAAAAGTTTTTGCTGATTGTGACAGGTACCTACTGGGTATGCACAAATATAGAAATAAACATTTATATGCTTACTGACAATAATGTATTTAGCCACATTTATGTTTCGCATAAGCTATTAAATTCAACAGAATTAAAAGTATTTTACTTCTGATTTTCTTTTGTATTCAATGTCTGGTGCATCCCGTTGCAGTGTCCAACAATAGTCAGCAAGCATTGATGGATTCCAGTTGCCCTGGTATCGTTTCTCCATTGTAACAATGTCCTGATGAAACCTATCACCGTGTTCATCACTGACAGCACCAAGATTTGCGGGGAAGTGTGAGTGGAGGAAATGAATCTTGAGTGACATGTTGCACTTCACTGTCTTGTATGCTTTGTCTACCAGCTGAATGTAGTTTGGGGCTCTGTAATTGCCCAGAAAATTGTCAACAACATCTTTAAAGGCTTTCCAGGCATTTTTTTCCGGCCCAACTAACAGATCTTCAAACCGCTTGTCACTCATAACATTTTCTGATCTGGGGGTCAACAAAAATGCCCTCTTTGATCTTGGCGTCAGTTATTCTTGGGAACATCTGTCTTAAATAACGAAAACCTTCGCCTTCCTTGTTCAGTGCTTTCACGAAATTCTTCATGAGTCCCAGTTTTATGTGAAGAGGAGGCAAAAATATCTTTGCCGGGTCAACAAGCGATTCATGTGCCACATTTTTGTGTCCTGGAACTAACTTTTTATGGAGTGGCCAGTTCTGTTGAGAATAGTGCAACTGTTTGGCATGGCTGTCCCATTCACAGATGCAACAACAGTACTTTGTATAGCTGAGCTGCAGTCCTAGTAACAGAGCAACAACTTTAAGATCTCCACAGATATTCCAGTTGCACCTGCTATACTGGACGTGCTTCAGCAACAGTTCCATATTCTCATATGTTTCTTTCATGTGTGCTGCATAGCCAACAGGTACTGAAGGATAAACGTTGCCATTGTGTAGCAGAGCAAGTTTCAGGCTTAACATTGACGAATCAATGAAGAGACGCCACTCTTCTGGGTTGTGATCACAACCCAAGGCCGAGAACAATCCTTCAATGTCACAACAGAAACAGAGACTGTCGACTTGTGCAAAAAATTTGGTTATATCATAATGTCGGCCTCAAAACACAGAAATTTTCGTACCTGATGACAGCAAACACCCTTCCTGAAGTCTCGAACCCAGCAGCTCGGGTTTTGCTTTTCACAGACCCAAATCTCTGACCAAATCGTTCAATTTGGACTGTGTTATCAGATGTGGATCACCTGATGAGCACGTTTCAAATCCGGGTCAATGTCACTGTCAGTACCCTGCATTGCAGTTTCTTCATCTGGTTTGTCTAAGGTCCAATCCTCTGGTGGTTTCGGAATTGGAAGACTGTCGTCATGTGGCACGGGTCCCATTGCTGAAGGCAGATTAGGGTATTCAATTGACTTCTTGTTTTTGGCAGAGAAACCAGACACATTAGTCAAACAGAAGTAACAGTCCGTCACATGGTCTTTCTGTTCTCGTCATATCATCGGAACAGCAAACGGCATAGTCTTTCGAGTGCCTCTGAGCCAGGCTCTCAGACTGACAGCATACAGTGGTGTGAAAAACTATTTGCCCCCTTCCTGATTTCTTATTCTTTTGCATGTTTGTCACACAAAATGTTTCTGATCATCAAACACATGTAACCATTAGTCAAATATAACACAAGTAAACACAAAATGCAGTTTTTAAATGATGGTTTTTATTATTTAGGGAGAAAACAAAATCCAAACCTACATGGCCCTGTGTGAAAAAGTAATTGCCCCCTTGTTAAAAAATAACCTAACTGTGGTGTATCACACCTGAGTTCAATTTCCGTAGCCACCCCCAGGCCTGATTACTGCCACACCTGTTTCAATCAAGAAATCACTTAAATAGGAGCTGACACCTGACACAGAGAAGTAGACCAAAAGCACCTCAAAAGCTAGACA
>JANRMT010062821.1:330671-352914 GCA_026402145.1 Polypterus bichir lapradei | reverse complement strand
CCCCCTTGTTAAAAAATAACCTAACTGTGGTGTATCACACCTGAGTTCAATTTCCATAGCCACCCCCAGGCCTGATTACTGCCACACCTGTTTCAATCAAGAAATCACTTAAATAGGAGCTGCCTGACACAGAGAAGTAGACCAAAAGCACCTCAAAAGCTAGAGATCATGCCAAGATCCAAAGAAATTCAGGAACAAATGAGAACAGAAGTAATTGAGATCTATCAGTCTGGTAAAGGTTAGAAAGCCATTTCTAAAGCTTTGGGACTCCAGCAAACCACAGTGAGAGCCATTATCCACAAATGGCAAAAACATGGAACAGTGGTGAACCTTCCCAGGAGTGGCCGGCCGACCAAAATTACCCCAAGAGCGCAGAGACGACTCATCCGAGAGGTCACAAAAGACCCCAGGACAACGTCTAAAGAAGTGCAGGCCTCACTTGCCTCAATTAAGGTCAGTGTTCACGACTCCACCATAAGAAAGAGACTGGGCAAAAACGGCCTGCATGGCAGATTTCCAAGATGCAAACCACTGTTAAGCAAAAAGAACATTAGGGCTCGTCTCAATTTTGCTAAGAAACATCTCAATGATTGCCAAGACTTTTGGGAAAATACCTTGTGGACTGATGAGACAAAAGTTGAACTTTTTGGAAGGCAAATGTCCCGTTACATCTGGCGTAAAAGGAACACAGCATTTCAGAAAAAGAACATCATACCAGCAGTAAAATATGGTGGTGGTAGTGTGATGGTCTGGGGTTGTTTTGCTGCTTCAGGACCTGGAAGGCTTGCTGTGATAGATGGAACCATGAATTCTACTGTCTACCAAAAAATCCTGAAGGAGAATGTCCGGCCATCTGTTCGTCAACTCAAGCTGAAGCGATCTTGGGTGCTGCAACAGGACAATGACCCAAAACACACCAGCAAATCCACCTCTGAATGGCTGAAGAAAAACAAAATGAAGACTTTGGAGTGGCCTAGTCAAAGTCCTGACCTGAATCCAATTGAGATGCTATGGCATGACCTTAAAAAGGCGGTTCATGCTAGAAAACCCTCAAATAAAGCTGAATTGCAACAATTCTGCAAAGATGAGTGGGCCAAAATTCCTCCAGAGCGCTGTAAAAGACTCATTGCAAGTTATCGCAAACGCTTGATTGCAGTTATTGCTGCTAAGGGTGGCCCAACCAGTTATTAGGTTCAGGGGGCAATTACTTTTTCACACAGGGCCATGTAGGTTAGGATTTTTTTTCTCCCTAAATAATAAAAACCATCATTTAAAAACTGCATTTTGTGTTTACTTGTGTTATATTTGACTAATGGTTACATGTGTTTGATGATCAGAAACATTTTGTGTGACAAACATGCAAAAGAATAAGAAATCAGGAAGGGGGCAAATAGTTTTTCACACCACTGTATGTCACACAGCAAATGTGAGGTGCCCATTCCTTGTCTTGATCACCAATTTTACAGCCGAAATACAGATAATAAGCTTTCGTCACAAGAGCAGTCATCCAACGTCTCTGAGGCGCAAGTGTATAATCGCCACAGATATAGCAGAATGTATTGCGGCTGTTACAACATTGATGAGACATATCGCCCGACACCAAAATGTCTATAGCATCAAGCTTACTTACTGTTATACTGCTACAGATGCTATACTTTATTATACTGATACTATACATACACCATGTCACCTTCAACAGAACAGCTTCCAACCTGGCCTTATTCCATGCCTGGACATGCCCAGGCTATACAAACCGTTGTTGATAAGTTATTTACAGAAGCAAAAATGTTTGGATACAAATATAAGAAAAAATAATGACAAAAGTGAAGATTTCTCTGAAACGGTACGTAATGATGTGATATTCGTGATCAGCACCAAAAAACATATAAGGAATACCCAAATATGTTCAAGAAGCAAAAACTTTGTTGTGCAGTGTTATTTTTATATCACGTTTAATTATAGGATTAACACGGTGTGCATCTGCTTTTCTCTCCCTTAAGGTGTCTTGAAATAAATCTTTTTCCTGTTCTGATTATGTACATTAGAACAATTCAAACATCATCATTGACCAATGCAGACAAACTAAAATGAAAAGGTAAATTTATGTCTGAATCCAGACATTTATTTTTTGATTTTTAGTAACTTTTCTGCGGTTCAAGGCAGAGAGCTTCAGTGAAAATTTATACTTTACAAATAAACTTTGGCTGCTCTTCATGTACAAAATGACGATGTTGTCATTGTTATTCTTTTGGCTTTTGCTATTTTATTTTATTTTCCTTGTAAACTGCATTTAAATCAATAAAAAGTATATGTAGTTTCCTGCTACACCTATTTTTCCAAGTCTGCTATTGTAGCTGCAGGTGTGTTAGGCAAGTTCAAGCTCGGGTAAAACGCGTGTCAAAAGAAATCTATCAGTCCAAAAGTTTGTTTTAAAATATTTAGTGAAAATTCAAAGCAAATAATCCACACAAGATGTTGAAATGAAAAAGGTTGTTACACATGTAGAATAAAAGGCAAAAAATTATAAAAAAGGTATCTTCTCAAAACTTAGCTTTTCTTGTCAAACTTTAGTTGTTTCTATACTTAGGGATGCACTGCACATTCAAAAAAGTATGTTGTCTTTCATGTTACTTGGCACTTAAGGCACACAAGGCACAGTTTAAAACCATGTGCACTCAACACCTTACACCTGGCATGGCAGGTCACTAACCGAGTAAAATGTTTAGTCAGGAAGGCTAGAAATTGTTAGAATATGCCAATTTAATTCAGCTTATGGGGGTTGTAGGAGCCTCCCATAGACTATGCAGTGTTATTTAGGCAAACATTTATATAACTTAAATAACTAGCAAATGGTTCTTACTACTATCACTTATATAAATTGACACTACTAATTTTTGCATGTTTTACAAATCCAGTAACAAAATGACTGAATAATTGTATTGTAATGATTACTGTCTCATGTATAAGACTAACACTGCACATGATGCTTTGTTGCGCCCTGTGTTGGCTGGGATTGGCTCCAGTAGGCCCTCGTGACCCTGTAGTTAGGATATAGTGGGTTGGATAATGGATGGATGGATGGATGATGCTTTGTTGGGAGTGAATTGTTTATGACCCTATCCTGACTGAGAGGTCAGGAAATATCAACATGTGTTATTTTGCTGCATGAAGCATGGCTGCAACTCTCATAATCAGCAGGACCGTTTAATAGATTAACAAGTTGAGTGGTTAGATTTAAAACTTTAAAATACATTTAGAATATTCAAACTATAAATGCAATACAATATATATTATTATTTTAGATCATTATCATACAGACTTATTGGATGGAATCCTATGAATAAACCCTCAGGAACATAATGTTCAAACACAGAGAGAAAATCAAAATGGTATAAAACAAAAACAAAACTGTAACAAATTTTATCTTGGCCACACCCAAGCAGGGATACAAGAAGGTGTCCTGTCCTCTGCACAGACAACAGTATGCTTTTTAGGATTTAGGATTTCTAACTACATTGCAATTTGCTGCCTGCTACTACTTAATGCTGCCAGGCCTTGTATTTTATATTCAACCCATTTTCACTTAGGACAATATTCTATTTTTACTCATGGGTTGTTAGTGGAGGTGTATTTAATAAAGCTGATTTTGAATATGTGTGTTCACATGGCAATATACACCTATTCACTGCATTCCCTTATTAACAAAGAACGATAAAAAAAAAACCTGCTATGCCTCTGGGATTAATAAAAGAAGTTGTACACTTTTAGTCTGTTCAGTGGAGTGCCTCTCCTGCTTACCCACCACAGTACCACAACAGTCAGTCTCTTTTTTACCTCCTATTTATCTCTTACACTTTCTCTATGTCTGTCTTGGTCTTTTGAGACCCTGGCCACTCCTTCTACCCTCCTTGCCTAACTGTAAGGTGACTAAAAAAAAAAAAAAAAACAGGAATTTACTAACATTACACCATTTCTTTAGTATGCAAATGATGTTTTCTTTGTTGCCGTAAAATGCAATAAAATAGACATATTTTGGATATTTGATATACCTGTATGTTTTTTTAAATATATGAACTCTTTTATATGGGATAATTAAATCATTGTTATTTAAACCGCCTTGTGATTATTGTTTTGAGTATGGTATCTTCTTAGATGCAGAATATAGTGTGTAATTATAGATGTACTTGCCTATCAAAAAAACAGACCCATGGGATTATGAAGGTAATTTTTAGTTTCTGATTTGTTTTACTTCCCACTTTCTTGGACTTTACAAGTATTTATTTTCCTCTGTAAATAGTTCAGCAGAAATATTTAGTTAAAATAATGTAATCACTATTTTTCTGTAATGAAAAACATTCATAATCCCAGGGATTGCCCACATCTTTGTTTTGTTGCAGTTTCTGCAACCCTGTCCCATTCTCTCCATTTAACAATTGTACATTATAAATATCTGGAAATTAAAATTTTACAAAAATAGAATCTATAAAGATTAATTCTGAAACTATCTGTGCTACAATTATTGAACTGTTCATATGTTTTTCTTCTTTCAATATGAAGTTATAGATTTTTTTCTCTTGTGATCTTTTCTAGAGTCGAATTCGTAGAATGTGGAATGATACTGTCAGAAAACAGTCAGAGTCTTCCTTTATTACAGGTGACATAAACAGCTCTGCTTCGCTGAACAGAGGTAAAGATCAAATTAATAATCTCGTATAGTAGCTTTTCAAGTGAAAATACTTAGTATTCCATATTGTAAGGGGGATGGTTAAAAATCTTCCACAGTAAATTGTGTGGTTTCAATTAACATTTATATTTTAAAGCAAAACAAAAATTGCAAAGAAATAAAGTATACAAAGTGATTAAAATCAAAGATTTCCAATTTCATATTAAAAACATAGCTTTCTGGTCAGGATTGTTATTAAAAAGAAATAAAATAACCATGATAAACAAATAGCAAAGTTTTTACTATAAAAAAAACCCTAAATGCTCAGCATCTGCAGTTAGCATGATATGTGCAAAAAATCAGTAGCCTCATGTATAAAATTTGTCTCAGCTCAGAAAGGTTGCATAAGCCACTTCATACACAAAAGTCAGGATTTATAAAACATGAACTTGGCATGAAAATTTGTTTAATATTTCTGCAGCTTTTGACCATCCATAAGTCCAATACAGACTCTTTCGGTGTTGGCATTTTAGCAACTCCAGGCAGCATGACAATGAAGTGAACAGATAATCTCATTTTATTGTGCATTTCAATGACGAATCAATCTAATTCCAATGTTCTTGAACTAATTCTATCACAGTTAACTGACATGTTCTTCAAATACAGCAGTCTTTAACAATGGTAATAACGTTAAACATGTGCATTAGGCATTAATGAACTTAATGTGTAGCCTATTTTGTCTACAAAAAGGGAGTGCTTCATGACATAAGTGGCAATGACACAAGAAGCCATTATCACACACAGCATGATTCTGATGTCTGCTTCACATGTTCCCAAGTTATTAAAATAAAGCAACTATGGTTTCATCTGGGCCTAATTCCAACAATTTTAGTCATACACATTTGAGCATCACAGTTTTGTTGTATATTAATTGAATAGAAGTGCTTTCTGTTTACAAAAGCAAATTCATTCTGTTATGGTGTCTTTGTCCAGATATATTTACAGTCAATTACTGTATGCTTGTGCCAGATTGTGTCTTGACCTTATACAGTGGTACCTCGGTATACGTCCTTAATCCGTTCCAGATCCATTGACTTATACCAAATAGGATGTATACCAAACAAATTTTTTCCATAAGAAATAAAGGGAAAATGATTAATCCGTTCCCATGGAAAAAAATCCTATTGTTATTGGCATATTGTACATTGATGGGGTTGTATGAAATAATTTAAACACTGCTTAATACTAAAATACATAAACACAAAAGCAATTAGATGAAATAAATGAAAATTTAACCTCAATTTACTTTTTAATAATGTCTTTGTTTTTCACAATTGTAGATACCATCGTTCTTGGCATACTGTATGCAGCAGCCATGTCCCGGATACGCATGCCACATTCATACTTTTCAACAATCAATTCAAATTTACACGAAAAAACACAAAATCACATGAAAATTCACAGAGAGTTATAGCGCGGGTTGTTCACTGAATGCTAGCAACTGGCATACTGACGCTTGTGGGCAGTCGTGACTTTGTCTCAAGAGAGGTAAACAAGGGTAGCGCGCGGGTTGTTCACTGAATGCTAGCAAATACTGTACTGACGCTCGTGGGCAGTCGTGGCTTTGTCTTGAGAGAGGTAAACAAGGGTAGTGCGTGGGTTGTTCACTGAATGCTAGCAACTGCCGTACTGACGCTTGTGGGCAGTCATGGCTTTGTCTAAAGAGAGGTAAACAATGGTAGTGCACGGGTTGTTTACTGAATGCTAGCAACTGCCGTACTGATGCTTGTGGGCAGTCGTGGCTTTGTCTCATGAGAGGTAAACAAGGGTAGTGTAGTTCTCTAGATTGAAGTAGCAACACACTCAGAATAACGTTTTGAATGCTGTTTATTTTGAACCATGTTTAACCAACTCTCCATATAGCGTGCCTTCTAAACCACACCCCTCCCTCCGGCAGTCTTATATCTCAAAAGACACAGACCATAGCAATCAACACCCGAACATAAAGAAATGGACAAAAGCATTATTGAACAATCATATACAACAGGTAGCATGCGGGTTGTTCACTGTATGCTAGCAACTGCCGTACTGACGCTCGTGGGCAGTCGTGGCTTTGTCTCGAGAAAGTGGTAAACAAGGGTAGCATGCGAGTCATATTCCAAACAAAGGTCGTATACCAAGCAAAATTTTTCATGTCCAAACAGGACATATACCAAGTTGGACTTATTCCAAAGTGGGCGTATACCAAGGTATGTGTTTAACTATATGTATTTTATAATGCATTGCAAAAAGTAAGAAGAAGCACATGCAAAAAGGAATACACCATCATTTATTTAGCTCCACTTCAAGCACTGATTATACCATCCTATACTGATGACATGACACGGCTCAACAATGAATTCAAGATTCTGTGTTTAGCCGTTTCCTGCTAAAAAGCACCTGTCACCAAATCCCCTCTGACTGTTAAAATCTGTAACGGAACAGAGATTGTGTGATTTCTGTGTGATGGTTTCCTCACAGGTGGCGCAGTGGTAGTGCTGCTGCTTTGCAGTAAGAAGATTGTGGGTTCGCTTCCTGGTTCCTCCCTGTGTGGATAGCGCTTTGAGTACTGAGAAAAGTGCTATATAAATGTAATGAATTATTATTATTATTAATGTAAGTTCTAATTCAGCATGCAATTCCAAGAAGATGACTCCTGGAAATCTAAAGTGGCTTATAAGCCAGTGATCATCAGGAGCAAAAAAATCATTGTGGTCCCTAAATATTGTGTATTCCTTATTAAACATTGCCTTTTGACACACACTTAGCAAATGATCTACATCAGCCCTAATCAGTTTAGCTTCATGCCTGGTAATGTGCTGGAGATTTTTAAAATGTTGGTTTGTCAGACTACTAAACATTGGGGGCTTTTCCCTGGAAGAGAAGGCTGCATGAAGTAATATTTTTGTAGTGAGAGTCAAATGTTGAGACAGGGATATTAACTGATGAAGTCCCAGGGCAATTGATAAGAGCCTGAGGGAAAGTTTGAAGATCAACAGAGATAGAGGGCACCCCTGCCTAGCCCCTTTAAAAATTTGGAAAGAACAGAAGATATTTGAATTAGTGAGAACTTCTACCATAGAAAGATTTCTATGGCAGATCATGTACTCGATAGGGTTTGGGCCAAGTTTTTTTCTGAACAATTTTTTAATCTGTTCTATATCCTGTGTTCCTCCTTAAAATATGTTTAAGTGGAGTCTAGTTATATGTGCAGACCCTCTGGGGTTTCTCTTTATTTACTATGATGTGTAGCAACACCTTGTCAGTTTTAGCAGTTTATACCATGCTCACACACTAATTTTTTATAAACTGTAATGTAGCAAAAATTATACATTTAAAATGATCATACATTGAGCTTTTCATCTGATATTACACAGTACACGTAAACCTACCAGTAAAATGAGACATGTATTAATTGAACAGTTTAGCAGTCTAATAAAATTCTTATTTTAAACATTGCTTGTATATATCAGATAATGTGGAAACGATAACAGTGATGTTGAAATGTGTGGTTGCTGGAATAATAAGTTACAATTATTACATCATGCTTTTCCTCCCTTAAAAACATATATTATTCTTATTCTCAAATGCATAATGAGGAAGGAAAAGGAAGTTTTTGGATTGCAGCTGTTGCAATATTTTCTGTCAATGAGGCTCCTTAGTAAGGCAAGGTTTTATATGACTGGTATACAGTAATTCATTATAAAATAAGCTTTTTTGTTTCAAAATCAAATACTGCACCATTGTTTTTGTCACAGTAAACAGCCAGCAAGAATTTGTATAACTTAAAAGTACTTTCCTATTTCAGTCTTTATAGTTTATCTCACCAATGTTGTTTACCTACTTCTCCTGTTATTGGGAGGGATGCATATTTAGGTGCTTCTGCAATGAATCTGAATATTTCTTTTCACTTGATCAAAAAAGTAAACAACATGTTTTAAAAATTAGAGCTTTAGAAATATTTTGAGGAGAACAGAAAATTTAGCCCAAATGTCCTCATCAGTCCTATTTAGGTAATTTCTCCAAAATAACATCAAGTCGAGTTTTGAATGTCCTTAAAGTCCTACTCTCTGCCATGCTATTTGATAGTTTTTTTCTATGTGTCTATGGTTTTCTGTGTAAAGGAAACCTTTCTAACATTTGTATGTTCCGTGTAATTCTTGACATCGAACAGACAGAATTTGGGTTAAAGAAGACATCAATTCATTAAGTCACTGAAGCATTTTTGATCTAATGGTAAATATTCTTACAAATCTTAAGTGATCATATTTTAAAATTTCCATAGTGATACTGTTTATGGGATTTTTACCAATGTATATGAAACTTTTACAGAACTCCAATATTATCCTTTCATCCAGAAACATGGAGTATGCAGATGCTGCGGCTGCTCTAGTTCCAAAAATTTGGTATTAAATTGTTAAATGTTGCTTCTTGTGGGGAATGAACTGCCTAAATTATACAGAAAAACTTTCATCGCCATATATTGCTTTACATCAGGGATCACTGCTCAACATACAACATTACCCCACATTATGAGAGCAAAGATTAAGCTGCAAGATCACCGCTTCACATGAATCAGTTATTGGAAGAAAGATCCGCTGCTGCCGTAAATGATGAGAATGTATACAGAAGTGAAATAAATGAGCTAGGACCTCATTTATAAAGTTTGTGTATGCACAAAAGAGGCTCAAAATGTGTGTATACAACTTCCCTCACTAACATTCAAAGAAAACTTAATGGGAAATGTACATATATTTACAGCAACTCTAACCCATGCGTATGCAATATTTCGAGAGAAACTGGAAAATGGCAACACTCTTGCTCAAGTAGGAAAATGCAGCCAAATTAGATAAATGATGACTTGAATGCATAATAATTCATTTTAATTAGCTATTATTATAATATATACGTTGACAAACATATTAAAGCTTAAATGTGATAAAATGATGCAGTCTGTATTCTAGTTACCCTGAAACAAGACCAATGATGTGTATTTGAAATTAAGAACTTTTTTTTGTGTTTGTTAGTTTAGACTACCTGCTGTCACTTCTCAGCAACTGGCTGACAGGTCAGGAATATCTCAACCAAGCTTTACTCCATTGTGCCCACTGTGTTAGTAGCCTTTAACCGACTGACAAAGTACTACATCTTGTTTTTGTATGGTGTTTGGTTGCATTGTAAGACACTAGGGGTCGCTGTTGCCCCTTTCAACCCAACAGACAGACAAACTGAACACAGGGTAAAATCACCAAGGAGGTTTTTAATTCTTTTTCTTCTTGTTGTAGCACCCTGAGTTGTAGCACCCTGAAGCACCTCCACCACTATACACAGGCAATACAATACTACTACTACTAATAATAATAACAATAAAGTGCAAATCTCTCCTCGACACTTCCCAGCAAGCTCTGTCCTCTACCACCCAGCTCTGGCTCACTTGCTTGGTCTCCAGCAGTCCTTTATATAATGCTTTTCCTCTTCTGTTCACGTGACTTGCCAGGAATTCCGTGTAAGATAGAGAACTTGCTTTATCTTCTATCCCCGTGACTTGGGAGTACTTCCAGTCTATATGGAAAGTAAAGACTCCCAGGTCTCCCTGCAACGTCTCCTGGCGGCACCCAGCAGGGCTGTGAAGCGGAACTCCAAATCCCTTGGTGCCCTGTGGGAATCTGGGGTACCGCTATGCTGCAGGGACATTGCCATCTGCTATCCTGGGGGAGGCAGTGTCCCTCAGTAGTTTTTTTCCCCCCATCATTCTCCTCTTTGGCCATCCTGGCCAGGTTGATCAGCTGGCCATCTCCCAGAGTGTATAAATCTAACGTTGCATATTGTTACCAACATAAAAAGGCAATTTGCACTAGTGTCAATTTTCCTAATGTAATCAGAGCACTTTATTGCACTCATATTGCAATAAGGGCACCTAATGAGAATGAAGCTACTTTTGTTAGCCAAATTAACATATAAGTTATTTGTGTAGCCAACATAGGACTGGCTATTGTTATAACTGTTCTAACATAATGTTGCATAAAAAGGCATCTCCAGTTACAGATGCCATTCTCAGATCAAAATCAGAGGATGTAGATGTGTTTTATTCCTCCTCTCATTACATGCAAACTCTGCCAGTGATTAGCAATTAACAGAGATCAGACCTGTTTTTTTTTATTTCAGACATATGCAGGAATCATAGAATTTGCAGCAGGAGAAGCATGTTGCCATTCAAAATTTGTACTTTTTGCTGACAACAGTGCTTAGACAACCAAAAAACTTCTGTCTCACACTACTGAATGTGTCATGTGGATGTATCACTAGCCAATAAAGGTCTGCAGCCTCGTGACTGCATATTTATGAGGTAGATTAGCATGGTTCATACAGTATAAGGCTGTTTCAGGGTGAAGGTTTAAGGCACGTTCTCGAATACACATTTATAAGATGATTGTGATTTATAAAAGCTAAATTGTGTAGAAATGTGCATACCCCAGGTTTTTATAAATCAAATTTTTTTTTGGCATACACATTTTTCTGTATTTTGGTGTACATGCAAGTGAAACTCAAAATCACGCAAAGGATTATAAAAGAGACTTCTGGAGTCCACATCTCAATAGAGAAAAATCCAATCAGGTTGCCTCTCAATTCTATCCTGTTTTAAAATGTCACTAAATTACAAGCTGTATACCCCAGTAATAGATGAGGAAATGCTCCATTTTTATCTTTACCAACATGTGGATGCATAATAACATCCCTTATATCGCCATTTAGCTGGATGGATTGAACACTTTCTGAGTGGACAGAGTTGCTTTAGCAACTGCAAAGGTGTGCAGAGGTGATCTGTGTGTTTGTGTGACCAATACATATTTCTGCAGTGAAATCATATAAGCACTGTCCAGTGCTGTAATGTCTAATTGTAAAATGCCATCCTATGGCTAGGGACTTTAATTGTGTTCTAAATCCACTTAGATAGGACTTCTTCCACAGGGGGAACAGCATCTAACACCGCAAAGATAATTACAAAGTTTATAACTGATCACAACTTATCAGACCCCTGGAGGTTTTTAAACCCAAACTCAAGAACATATTCTTTCTACTCACCAGTACATCATTGCTACTCAATGATTGATTATTTCTTTATAGACAATAACTTCTTGCCTATGATTAAATCTTGCAAATACGATGCTATTGTTATTTCTGACCACACACCTATGATCTTGGAGCTAAAGTTACTAAGCCCCATACACTCACCCCACAGATGGCGTCTCAACCCGCTTCTATTAGCAGACTTGATAATTGAATTGTACAGAATTTATATCCAAACAAATCAAATTCTTTCTAGAGACAAATACATCCTCAGAGATCTCTGCAGGAATACTCTGGGAAACTCTTAAGGCCTTCTTAAGAGGACAGATTATCTCATATCTTTCCCACAGAAATAAATTAGAAACCAAGAAAGTAGCAGAGATAAAAAGCGAAATTACTAGAATAGATGAAGAACATGCCAGACTACCAAGCGAGACTCTACATAGGAAAAGGCAGGATCTGCATTCAGAACTAAACCTCCTGACAACTAAAGAAACTGAACAACTAATTTATAAATCCAGACATCATTACTATGAACATGGAGAGAAAGCTAATGAGCTTTTAGCTCAACAAATTCACAAGCAAGAAGTGCGCAACGCAATCTCAGTAATCACCAACGCGAACGGAGATAAAATCGTCGACCACAAAAATATAATGCACACTTTCAGAGACTACTATAAATCCTTATATACTACTGAGTTTAAAGAAGACAATACACAATCTAATGTATTTCTGGATACATTACAAATACCACAAATAGACACTTTTAGTGCGGAGGAACTTGATAAACCTCTGGCATTATCAGAATTACTAGATGCTATAAAGTCACTCCAAGGCGGGAAAGCAGCAGGCCCTGATGGCTACCCTGCAGAATTTTACAAGAAATTCTCTGCTCAGCTAGCTCCCCTCCTATTAGCAACATTTACAGAAGGCAGAGATAACCAAACTCTTCCTCAAACTTTTCGCCAAGCACTAATCACCGTTTTTCCAAAACAAAATAAGGACTTATTACAATGTGCATCATACAGACCAATTTCACTTCTGAATAATGACGTTAAAATACTCTCTAAAATCATAGCTAGAAGGATGGAGAAAGTGCTCCCCTCGGTAATATCACAAGATCAAACTGGATTTATTAGGGGCCGACACTTATCTTCAAATCTTCGATGCCTGCTTAATGTAATATACTCACCAACTAAATCAAACACCCCAGAAATATTATTATCATTGGATGCAGAAAAAGCATTTGACATGATTGAATGGAAATACCTTTTTACTACATTGGAGAAGTTTGGGTTTGGCCTGAAAATTAGTGCATGGATCAAATTACTGTATACTAACCCAGAAGCTTCAGTTTATATCAATAACACTTGCTCAGACTACTTTAAACTAGAACGTGGTACTAGACAAGGATGCCCCTTGTCACCGCTACTGTTTGCAATTGCCATTGAACCACTGGCAATACATTGTCGAAATACTGATCAGATAAAGGGGATTATCAGAGAAGGACTGGAACAGAAAATTTCATTATATGCAGATGACATGGTACTGTATATATCAGACCCAGAAAATTCTGTGCCTGCAGTCTTAACAGCACTCACAGAATTTCAAAAGATTTCTGGTCTCAGAATTAATCTGAATAAAAATGTACTCTTTCCAGTGAATTCTCAAGCATATAATATTAGATTAGATACCCTAACTTTTATCATTGCAGATCAGTTTAAATACCTAGGGGTAAACATCACAAGTAAACATAAAGCTCTTTATCAACCAAATTTCGCCGTCTGCATGGAAAAAATTAAGAAAGACTTGCATAGATGGTCAACCCTTCATCTCACACTAGCTGGAAGAATTAACACTGTTAAGATGAATATTCCTCCTAAGCTCCTTTTTTTATTCCAAAACATTCCAATATATATTAATTAATCATTCTTTAAGCAATTAGATTCAACAATTACCTAATTTATTTGGAATTCAAAACATCCACGCATCCAAAGAGCGACCCTACAAAGACAAAAGGCAGAAGGCGGCATAGCTCTACCTAACTTCCAGTTTTATTACTGGGCAGCAAATATACAGGCGATAAGAACCTGGACACAAATAGAAGAACATACACCAGCTTGGTCCGCAATAGAAGTAAAATCCTGCAGTACTTCTTTGTATTCCCTGCTCTGTGCTCCAATAAACACACGTTATCGGCAATATACTAATAACCCAATTGTGCTTCACTCACTTAGAATATGGAACCAATGTAGAAAGCATTTTAAGACAGAGAAGCTTCTATCTGTGGCACCTCTGCAAGAGAACCACCTCTTTCAGCCTTCACAAACATATGCAGTTTTTAATATTTGGAAAAAATTTGGAATTAACTTGCTTAGAGATCTTTATATAGACAACATCTTTGCATCCTAAGAACAATTACATTCCAAATTTAACATTCCAGCTACACATTTCTTTCCCTATCTTCAAATCAGGAACTTTGTTAAACAGAACCTTCCCGATTTTCCTCATCTTGCACCCTCATCCATGCTAGAAAAAATATTGCTGAATCTCAAGGACTTATACACAATCTCTACAATATATAAAATCATTTTACAATCCCTCCCTTTCAAAGATCCAAGAGGACACTGGGAAAAAGATCTCTCAATTAATATATCAGAAAAAGAGTGGAAAGTAGCAATGCAGAGAATTCATTTGAGCTCCATATGCGCAAAGCATACAATTATACAACTTAAAATTATATATCGAGCACATCTGTCTCGTCTAAAACTCTCCAAATGTTTCCAGGACATGATCCAACCTGAGAACGCTGCAACCAAGTCCCAGCCTCACTGGGTCACATGTTCTGGGCCTGCTCCAAATTAACATTATTCTGGACCAAAATTTTTAATTACCTTTCAGACAGCCTTGGTCTCACAATCCCTCCTAACCCATTAACAGCTGTGTTTGGGGTTCTTCCAGATGGGTGTAAAGTGGAGAAAGACAAACAAATTGTGATTGCATTCACTACACTTTTGGCACGCAGACTTATTCTTATAACTCTCCTCTTTCAAGTCAGTGGGAAACTGATGTGTTATACTATTTGACATTGGAAAAAATCAAATACTCAGTTAAAGGATCCGTACAGACTTTTTTAAAAATGGCAGGATCTAATCAGTAATATTTTAAAATAAGTTCATAAAGCACAGAGAATTTATTAATTTAGGTATGTTTACAAGCCTTAAATTTCACACCGTTTGCCTTGCTCTCTCAGGGGTGGGAATTGATTTGTCCTTAACTCAATTTTTCTTTTTGTAAAAACTTGATTGATTTGTATGGATTGCAATAAAATTAATAAAAATATAATAAAAAAGTGCCATCCTTCTTACTTGCCAAGGGTGCTTACTGTTACTTTTATTCTGGGTATCTACATCCATCTGGGGGTTAATCTTAAAGAAGCACTGAGAGGTAATTTGCAGAACTGTTTCACAGCTGCAAACTGTGCATCCTGGTGTTTTTATTATTGTGGCTGAAGATTTCAATCATGTGAATTTGAGGAGTGTTCTTCCTGACTTTTATCAACACGTGAACTTTCCAACTATGAGAGAAAAAAACTGGATCTTGTTTATAATACTGTCATGATGCTTACAAAGCCATACCCTGCCTACATCTCAGTTTTTCTGATCATGTTTCTGCTATGCTACTGCCTACATGTAGAACACTGCTGATATGGTCTAAACTAACTCTCAAACAGATCAGGGTGCTCTTTTTGACTTGATTTGATACACTTGCTTAATCCCTGAGGGGAAATTGTCTTTTCACATGACTTTGGGGGCTAGAATGCAGGGTTAGCCATCGTACAGTGCCTCAGGAGCAATTTTCAGGTTAAGGTAGTTGCTCAGGAGCCTAACAAAGTAGGATCTCTTCTGGCAGTAATGGAATTTGAACTAGCAACTTTTCAGATGGTCATCAGATCAGCATAGAGGTGTATTAACAAGTGCATAAATGATGTGACTGACTCAAAGACCTTTAGAACTTGTGCAAATCATAAACAGTGGTTGGCATTAGAGGTATATGCACTGCTAAAAACCTCTAGATTGGGTGACAATGTAGCCCAGTGAGGGAAACCACTCTTGAGACATCAAAGCAGCTAAGCAAGAGTATGGCATGGAAATTCATAGACACTTTCAGGGCACCAAGCCATCAGGGTGATGACTCCCTTCCAGATGTTCTAAATAACTTATATGCATGGTATGTTGCTTTGAACAATATAGCTGCAAAGAAGTCCATCCTTCCTTTGGTTGAACAGGTACTGTTTTTGACCACAGCTGACATGAGAAGAACTTTGTTGAATTTAAACCCATGCAATGCTGCTGAACCATACAACAAACTTGGCCAAGAGCTCAGGGAATGTGCAAATCAGCTGACAGATATCTTTACAGACATCTTAAACATCTTCCTGCAGCAGGCAGTCGTCCCCAAGTGCTTTAAAACTGCCACCATCATACCCATGGTGGTGAAGTGATCTGTCTCTTGCTTCAATGAATAACACCAGTCACCATGAAGTGCATTGAGAGGCTGATCTTGGGCCACTGAATACCAGACATTGCACATTACAGGACCCAGTCTAGTTTGCCTATTGACCAAACTGTTCCACTTAGAATGCTGGTAAGTTTAGGTACTGCAAAAATGCATCTATTACTCATTTAAGATTATGTAACAAGACCTTAACATACACTTCTTTGAGTCTTCCTCACACTTACAATGCATGAGGTGCAAATGAGGTTTAATCTTTAAGCCAATTTCTTGACTGACCTTGTCAGTGGTGAACCTCTCTTTTTCAACTACAGACATTTGCTAGGACACATGGGAAGAGGGCAACACTAGAATCCCTGAAGCCTACGAAAATATTTGTAATGCTGGGCCACCTTAAATTCCCTTGCACATCATCAGCATCATCTTTGTTTGGGCAAGAAACCTGTTATCCCATCCCCCACCAAGGCAGCTGAAGTAAGGTGTCTAGAATTGTATAGGGTAAATAGTATCTCATTATTTGGAATACAACGATCTGTGTAAATATAAGATGGCAGGAAATGCGAAGCAAGAAATGTTGTGCACATAACTACAACAAAAACGTTTTTTATGTTATAGTAATAATTGACAAAATGTTGACCTGAAGTGTAAAATGTGTAAAGACTGAAGTCCAAATATCAAAAAAAAAACTTTCACAAAAGGTATAACAAAACAAGTGTGCTTTTATTGAAGAATAGAAGCAAATAAATTGTTCAATTTACATGTTACTGGCAATGTGTAAAAACTGAAGCCCAACTGTCAATCGATACAAAGTAGACACATCTGCTTGACTGGTGCAAAGGTAAGGACTACTGCCTCATAATCAAGAGGTTATGGGTTCAATTCCAGGTTCTCCTCGCATTTACCTTTTTGAGTAGTAAGCTGCTATTATTTGGTACTATTACAGTATATAAAAAAAACTGATTTGAGTCTGTAACAGCCAATGTAAATTTATGGTACTTGTAAAAGTTAGTGCTGAAGGGATAAAAGCACACAAATGCAGGTCAATCATTTCTTCTTAGTGCCTTGTTGAGAAAACAGACACAGTGTCTATGGTGGATGTTACTTTTCCTGGCACATGGATATTCATATCAACATGTCATCCAAACAATTTTTTATTCAGTTTTATTCTTGAATTCTTGAATAAAAAAATCATTAAAATGACATATTGATGTAAATGCCCATGTGCAAGGAAAAGTAATATCTATTGCAAGTACCATAAATTTACACAAGATGTTACAGACTCACATCAAATGTGTGTTTTTGTTATATGATAACAATAATAATAATAGCAGCTCACTACTCCAAGCACTAAATACAGAGAAGATGCAGGATTTCAACCTATGACCTCGCCATTCCTAAAAGGTAGCTTATACACTGCACTATCATGCGTTACAGAGCAGTGTCACCACTGTGAAAAGTGGTTGAAAATGAAATGTGCAAACACACGTGTATTTTGCACTGACTGATAGTTGGGCTTCAGCAACATGTCAATTGAGCAATTTCTTTTTCTTCAATTTTATTTTTTTAATAAAGGCATACTTTTTTTATTACAGCATTTGTGAAAATGTTTCTTGGATATTTGGGCTTCACACATCTTACACTTCACATCAAAATTATGTCGTTATTACTATAATATTTGAAAACATTTTCTATTTAGCTGTGTGTTCAGCATTTCTTGCCTTTCATTTCCTCTGTCATTTTATATTTACACAGATTGTTTTAGACACGGAACACACATGAAATGTGTGTATCCAAAATGCCCCGTCCATATAGCAGTTCAAAAGGGGAGAACCCTGTAGAGGCATGTGGAACTTCCTGGTAGGCAAATAGAACGAGGGGAAGTAGCTGGTCCCAGTTTCTTCCATCCCCTTTGGCCACCTTACGTAACAACCATTTTAAGGTCTGATTAAAAACCATTTTAAGGTCTGATTAAATTTTTCTACCAGCCCATCCATTTGAGGGTGATAGACAGATGTTTTATCCACAGTACCTTGGCAACCTCCCTGAGCTTTTTTGAGGTAAAGGGCATCACCTGGTCTGTTAAGACTTCTTTGAGGATCCTGACTCGTGAAAAGCAGTTCCCATGCAAATTTACCAGTTCCCGTGCAATTTTTTTGGAGATAGCTTTGTGCAGCTGGAATGGCTTTGGGATAATAAGTAGCATAGTTCACAAGGACTAAAATATATTTGTGTCCTCAGGACGAGGGTTCCAATGGACCCACAAGATCAATACTGATTAGTTCAAAGGAAACATCAATGAGGGGAAGAGGAGCTAGAGGAGCATTGTCCTTCCTAGGAATCTATCATATTTGACATTCCAGACAGGAAGTGCAAAACCGACAGACCTCCTCATTTATTCCAGGCCAATAAAATCGAAGTTTAATTCATTGTAATGTTTTTTCTTTGCCCAAGTGGGCACCTAAGTGATGAGTATGAGCGTGTGAGCTAGTTCACAAATCTGCCGTCGGTAGGTTCGTGGGACTAGCAACAGTGACCTTATATCACCCTCATGTTCCACTACTCAATATAGTAAATCATTTTGTATTACAAAGTGGGGTTCCTGTGGTATGGGAAGTTTTGTGCGATGACCATTAATTGAAATTACTGCAATCCTTGTGAACTTGATGGAATTGTCATTTCACTGTTCTCTTTTAAAGGTGGCCGAAGTGGCACTAAATTGAAAATGCAGAGAGTCAACATATCCCCCTTGACCTCACTGGGCAGGGTATCGGTCCCCTGTCTCGCCACGGTGGTGGGAATCATTTCCAGGGCTAGCTCAGGTTCTCCTACTGTTTCACATTGAATGGCAACGTGTGACCTAGTCACTGTTTGCATACACGGCGTGGTTACAGCCAAGTTTGAAACATTCCTGTCCATGGCCCAACTTAATTACAGGAGCGGTTTTATTCATACCGCTTTTACTATTAGACCAACCCAGCCCCAAAATGACAGCAAAAGGATGGTTTGATAACACAGCCATTGCAATATTTCTTAAATAAGGAGGCAGACCTATACCACCGAGTTTCCCCATGAATATAGGTTAGTGATACCTTTTAACCTTTAGTCACCCACAATCTGTTTATTAACACCACTCTTGTATAAGGAAATGACAAAGGATTAGAGACAGCACAATACCTTTCTGCTCAGGCGATGTTGCAGTCCATAGGTTCACACACTTGGGGACAGGCAGAAACAATGTGCTACTTCCTCACACTTGAAACAGCGGGGAAGGTTGGGTTGTTTCTCCTGAGGCCTAGTGGCAGCACTGGGCTCCATGAGGCAACAGGTGGGCTCAGAAGAAGGTACACGTCCCTGTTGTGATAGATGAGCAGCCTGTTCTGCCCTCTCCAATTTACAGGCCACCCACTGACAATCAATTACCTTCACCAAGGTTTCCATATTTTTATATGGATGTTTGCGTACCTGCTGGGTGAGATAATTGGGGAGAGCATTAATCAAGGAGCTACTTCCACTACGATCTGCCAGCCGTCATTTATGTCTGGCATTTGCCAATGTTCTTCCCCCATATCTCGAATTCCTAAACCTGAGTCATCCTCTCAGGGTCAAATTTTTAGAGGCGCCCTACTCTTACTTGTTAGTCTACCATTACGCTGTAGTGTTTCAATACCTCGGCCTTGAGGATGTTGTAATTGGCGGTCTGCTACTTGGGAAGGTCATAATAAGCCCACTGCATTTCTCCCTTCAGGTACAATTCCAGTACGTTGGCCCATTCTGCTTGCTCCCAGTGATGTCGCCTGACAGTTCGTTCAAAAATTAAGAAGTATGATGCAATATCATGTGCCTTGGTGAGTGGCACTAATACCTGGGCTTGATCCGATTTTACCTTGGTCACAGCTGCCGCATAGCTGTGTTCTTGTCTCTTCCAAATGGACTTTTCACTCGTTGTAACTCGCCCATGATGGTTGAGATTACGCTGTTTATTTCCTGCTCTTCAGTCATCTTACTCGAGCTTGTATCCTACTGGCTACACCAGTTGTGAATGACTTACTTCAAACAAAAACAAAGATTTGGAAATTTACCTGACTTTATTTTCTGTAAAATAACAAAAGACAAACGAATATGATATACAGGTTAGTTTTATACAAAAATGGTAGGAAATTAAATGATGTCATCAGAAGTGAAGTCATCAGGATGGGATGGAAACGAGGTGATCAGGACAGGACGGAACTGAGCTCATCTGAAAGGAATGGAAGTGATGAGTTTTGGCTTAGTCTTACTTGGGCCTGTAAGAGGAAAGAGAACAGGCATTAATGCTCACTACCAACTCTTTTTCTGGTGTCTTTTATGCCCCGTGCTGGACCATTTGACTATCCCCTAAGCGTACATGTGTGATTTTATATATAGGAGCAGCTGAAAGAAGAAGAAGATATATATATTGTGATGGACGGCCGGCGTTTCAGTATGGCTGGGACGTCCCTCAACAGAGAACAGGAAGAAAAGCAGCCTTTTCAGGGCACTACATCCCTTGGGACGCTAGACGGCAGCTCCCCTGGAAGGAAATGATTTCCTGGATTCACACAGGGCAGCATGGGACATGGAGTCCATTTCTTCAGCCCTGTTGGATGCTGTGGGTGCCGCCAGAGGGAGCTCACCAAGAACATGGGGAATATTCCTGTTACACTAATCCGGAAGTACTTTGGATTCACGAGGATGGAAGCCTGCAGTACTTCCGGGATACTTAAGGAAGGAGGATGTGGCATTTGACCTGGAGAAGGAATACTTCCGGGTCATGGTCTATTAAAGGATTTTGGGAAAACCAGCAGGCTGAGCCGGAGTTGGGAGGGAGTGTAATGGAGCTGCTGGGAGTGGAGGATTCTGTTTATTATTGTGATTATTAATTATTTGAAGAATTGTGGAGTGCACGGAGCTTTGTGCACTTTATTGAAGAACTAGCAAAATACCCGCGCTTCTCAGCGGTGAAGTACTGCCTTAAAATTTTTATTAAGAAGAAAATTAAACCTTTTTAAACTGAGGGAAAATATACCAATAATTATTTATTAAGGATCTCTTTGTATATCACGTTGTCAGTTCGGCCCTCCAGTTGCAATATGACCAAGCTGTAGCTGTGCGCTGTGCTTACTCTTGAGCATGCAACGTACAGTTGGCCATGTGAACAGTAATCTTGTTTTTAAATCTCACAGCTTGTATTGCTGCTGTCATAATCGGTTTGAGTTTCCTGGTTTGTTTCAATTACGACAGTATTTGTAGGACTTGTGTTGAAGAGACATTCGGCATCTGTCAAGCGTTGTAAGTATACAACCAGTTTCATTGATAACTTCACATCCAGCTTTTGAGAGTTTAAACATTTCTAAACATCAAAGTGTCCACTACTGAAATCGTCACCTGTGAAGCTAAGATGTTTAAGAGGCATTGGCGGTTGTCCAAAGGTGTAAAATATTTGGCCATTTCGGTACACTTAAGCATTTCACTCTTATACTGCTCCTGTGTAGTATAATTATCTCCTGTACCATCATCAGTCCACACCTTGAACCTGTCCCAATCATTCAATACATAAGACAAAATGTTCCTTCGGATATCAATAGTGAGCCTGATCTGGCTGTGCAATATGTAACAAAAAGAATGGAAAAGGCAGGTGCCATCTCCGGGCATGGAAACCACTTGGTAAGTGACAGTTCTTTGATCGATGGTGATCACCTCGATAGACATGTTAATGGGGGTACGGTTGGAATGATAAAGGAAATGGGTACCTGAACAATGTAAAGTAAGTCTAAAATACCTATACAATAACTATAATCGTAATGAATGAACAATAAAACAGCGGAGAAGCCGTGGATTAAATAAAAAGGCTGTAGTTATCAGCAGGGAGACGTGAATACCGTGGCGAAGCAAGGAAGGGAATGTAGAGACTGGAGCGACAGACGGCCTTATATAGGCAGG
>JANRMT010062821.1:283333-330661 GCA_026402145.1 Polypterus bichir lapradei | reverse complement strand
GGCATCATATCACCGAAATAAGTACCAAATTTCAGCCTTCTACCTATAAATAAGAAAGTTCAAAATGGCGGACGTTGTTGACCGTTACGCGTAGAATTTTGAAATGAAACCTGCTTAACTTTTGTAAGTAAGGTGTAAGGAATGAGCCTGCCAAATTTCAGCCTTCTACCTACACGGGAAGTTGGAGAATTAGTGATGTTTGGAAAATTCAATATGGCGGCCGACAGTGGCATCATACCACCGAAATAAGTACGTACATCGATTTTGGTTAGCGCAGGGAAGCCACCTACCAAATTTCGTGAAGATGGGGTCAGCCTTCTACCTACACGGGAAGTTGGAAAATTAGTGACGTTGGAAAGTTCAATATGGCGGCTGACAATGGCGTCATACCATTGAAATAAGTACATACATCGGTTTTGGTTAACGCAGGGAAGCCGCCTACCAAATTTCGTGAAGATGGTGCCATAAATAAGAAAGTTCAACATGGCGGACGTTGTCGACCGTTATGACCGTTACGTGTAGAATTTCGAAATGAAACCTGCTTAACTTGTGTAAGTGAGCTGTAAGGAATAAGCCTGCCAAATTTCAGCCTTCTATCTACACGGGAAGTTGGAGAATTAGTGATGAGTCAGTCAGTCAGTGAGTCAGTGAGGGCTTTGCCTTTTATTAGTATAGATATTATTAAAGAAATTATTCTTGGTGTTTTAAACGTGTGTCTTGGACGTCTGTCTGGTGGGTTTCACGGGGCAACAGTGACCCCAGCATCCACAATATATATATACCGTATTTGGGGCTCATCAGGTATACGCACTTTTGCTTCCCCTTGTGTGGATGGAACCTTGGATGTCAGTGCCTGAAGCAAAGCCTCACATGTTGCACCACGAAGGATGGTTCATTAACTTGACAGGGTTTCGATCAGAGTATTACATGTATAGCTCTGATCACAATCTGATATTTGGGTGGGTACCTGACCAGGTTGGTCAGCCAGTCAGTTGAGAAAAGCAGATCATCGACATGATATATAGCACCTGCTAAATAATATAAACAGTGCTAACATTATTTTTAAGTTGTCTGTATGGCAAATCTGTCTAAACAGGCAGTGAGTAATACTGATAGGTGTAGATTAACAAGACACTGAGAACAAAAGTTCTGGTGCTGTTAATTAGTGAACCGGTACTCTTGTTTCAATTAAAAGAGAAATAGTTTTGTAAATGATATCAATTTATTTATGTTATGCAAAAAATGCTGATTTCTTTTTACCCATAACTTCTTGTCAAAGCTAAGTAACACAGGCTGTGTAGTTGAAGTCCAATATCTTTACTGATATTTTCAAGGTAAGAATTTTGAAAATGCTGAGTCTTTGGAAAAAGCATAAACTACAGTTTTGTTGTTTTAACCCTCATTCACTGCCCTCTGTGTGCAGTTTACAAAGAATAACCAACATTTAACTTTACCAGCTCAAACATGTTTGTTTTACAAAATGTTTCTAATTATTCTGTATACATTTATCTCATTTGGAGCGGAAACCTATTGCAATTGCAAGAAGGTATAATACCTGGTTGGGTTAGCAGTTCGTCTTTCAGTGTGTCAGCAGTCCATCTATAGTGTTTTTGTGTGTGTGTCAGTACCACTCTATATTTGAAATGTCCTTGGATTTACAGCAAGTGCTCAGCCTATGGAAACAGGCAACTGTTATTCTGTTGGCAAAAGCTGCACACCCCAAAGCAGTAAGTGACTAGACCAGTGGCATTAACTTCACATATCATAAAATCCTTTGAGAAGTTAATTAAGAGACAACTACTTACTAAAACTGAGGCTGTTCTGGATCCTCACCAATTTGCATTCAGAGCAATGAGGGGTGTGGAGGATGTCACAGCAACACTTTTGAATTTATTGTATGAGCACTTGGAATGATCACAAAATCATGCAAGAATGCTGTTTATAGAATTTTCATCAGCTTTTAACAAAATCCAACACATTTTAATTGAAATATTGACTGATCAATTCTGTTTGTTCCTTAACACTAGAATCCCTGAGGCCTATGAAAAAACTGGTAATCCCTGGCCACCTTAAATTCCTTCACATCTCTCCATTCGCATCTTTGTTTTGTAAATGTATCGATTAGCACAAGCAGCAAGCAGTCTGCTATCCCATCCCCCTCAACATTGCAGAAAGGGCAAAAAGTTCTTCCAGGTCAAGTCTTGTTTATCTGGGTGTGAGGTGCCTGGAATTGTATAGGGTAAATAATATATTGTTATTTAGAACACATACATTTCATGTGTGTTCCATGTCTACAATGATTTTGTAAATGTAGGATGACAGGAAATGCGAGAAATACAAGAAATGTTGAACACATAACTAAAACAAACTTTTTTCATGTTATATTACTAACAACAACATTTCAACAGATAGTGTATAATGTTTGAAGTCTGGAGTCCAAATATTAAATAAACAGTTTCACAAAAGGCACATGTATAACAAAACAAGTGTGCTTTTATTCGAGAATATAACCGAAGAAAAAGAAATTGGGTTAGTGTATGACACTGACACGGCCACTTGGTTGGTGCACCGATAAGAACTGCTGACTCATAATCAAGTGGTTGCGGGTTTGATTTCAGCCGCTTCTCAGAATTACTGTTTTGAGTAGTGAGCTGCTCTTATTGTTACTATTATACAATAAAAACACGCATATTTTCTCAATCTGCATAAATTTCTACTTATTTTATACCCATTTCTTTTTACCCTTTCCTCCCAAATGCATATACATTTTTTTCAGAGAATTTATTATAACGATGACTTAGACTAGGATAATAATAACTCAGAAGTCATAGCTGTAGTCTCTGGACTTATTAATGGCAATTCCTTCCAAAAAGCACTCCTTCAATAGGCCTTTTCTCAGAGAATTCTAAAAAACAGTGCCCTCATAGAGTGCTGTCACACAGTCCAAGTAGAACGTGGTCATGAACTTTAGATACAGCAATAGACAGGGAGGGGTAACTCCCCTGGATGGCAACCCAAAGTCTGGCCACAGTCATGGTCGATTCCATGACCCAAATGTCACTCATCAAGAAGTCACTTGGCACTATTCGGTCTCACTGGTAGTCTCCATTGCAACAAAGTATATATTACAATAGGCTACAGGTGTGAAATCCAATGAAGTACAAAACAAATTCTTAAATAATTTAGCAATTAGTATATTAAAAAATTTCAGGGTCATTGCTATAAATTAAATCCAAGGATGTCCTTTATTTTCACCAAGCTTAAACACTAAAGTGGATGAGGGCTCACAAGAGCCTTCCACCAATTTACACCTGTTCAGGTATATCCTAGAATGTGTCAGTTACATTTGAAATATCATCCTTTTTATCTTCTCCTTCCACAGCCTCCTTTACCACATTCTTTAACTACTTCTAAGCCTGGTGTCAACCTATGACCCCCAAAGTCAAAAGAGCCACTGGCTTTAACTGTGTCATAGTCTTAAACTTGATCTGACAGAACTTTAACCTTTTGTCCTTATTCTGAGAGGACTTTAACCCTTCTGGAAGAAACTTTAACTCCTGTTCCGCGTCCAGACTTTAACTCTAACTTGGGCAGGTACCCTCGCCACCTGTTATCTTCTTCTTCACTTTATTCATTCACTTACCATAGGGACAGGGCTGTGGCAACTTCTTGTGCTCTATATTCATGGGGTTTGTATCAACACAAGACAGTTTCCCCTGAATACTTTCATTTCTTACCCAAAATAATACCTCCAGTTTTTTTTTTATTTAAATTCCATTCTACAGCATTTTTTACACAGTCACTCTTTACCATCAGCCCTACATTACATTATCTTTTGCATTCCCTTTCATAACTATTGCAGCTCCCAGGAATTTCAGCTGATACAGATCAAAGACTATAACATACATCCCAATGGGAATTCCAGCACTACAGCTGAATTAGGTAGGCAACTTACCTATCCTGAAAGGAATCATCAAGTCATTCAGTGCACGGATCCCAGCCTCCCCCACTCACTACATAAAACTGACAGAAAATGCTGCCTCCCCAATACGGCACTATGGGTAAATGGGAGAGTCAGAATGTGCTCACAGCACCAGCTGCCAAAGCTGAATCACAAAGCTAGAACAGGATAGGAAGAATACCTTTATTGACATGTATGAGGTGCTACTCAGCACAAAGAACGAGATTACTGACTTAAATATAGAGGTAACACTTGTTAAATTAACTTTTAATTACAGAAGTACATGGTTAGTTTCAATTCTAATGTCCTTGGTAGTTACTAATAAATAGGACTCCTGAAGTCAGGATTCTGCTACACTATTGTATAGAAAAGTGTAGCTGGACTGAGTCACAGATGAATAGGCTTTAATTAAAATGCTTTTTAAGAGTGCTAATGGTAAAAAGTAACTGTTAAGAAGGACAGAGGTCATTCAATATAATAAATATATAGTCAATTTATGAATATTCAGTTGCTGTAGTTACAGAAACTCTGAAACAAGTAAGCGGCTTTGTGCATCAATTTAAATATTAAAATCACCTGGGTTAACTAAATTTGTAAAGGTAGGGCATACAAACCTATCAAATAATAAACAAAACCACTAAAATGAATAACATAATTTACAGGTACAATAAATAGGATACATTATTAGTTAAGTCAAGCTTTGACAACCTTTAATGCCAGTCATTTAAAGGGCAGAACAGGTAAAATAGTGACATTATAATTCATCCATCCATCCATCCATCCATCCTCTTCCGCTTATCCGGGGTCGGGTCGCGGGGGCAGCAACTTGAGCTGAGAGGCCCAGTCTTCCCTCTCCCTGGCCACTTCTTCTAGCTCTTCCAGGAGAATCCCAAGGTGTTCCCAGGCCAGCCGGAAAACATAGTCCCTCCAGCGTGCCCTGGGTTGGACGTGTCCGGAACACCTCACCAGGGAGGCGCCCAGGAGGCATCCTGATCAGATGCCCGAGCCACCTCATCTGACTCCTCTCGATGCGGAGGAGTAGCAGCTCTACTCTGAGCCCCTCACAGGGGACTGAGCTTCTCACCCTGTCATTAAGGGAAAGCCCAGACACCCTGCGGAGGAAACTCATTTCAGCCGCTTGTATTCGTGGTCTCGTTCTTTCAGTCACTACCCATAGCTCATGACCATAGGTGAGGGTAGGAACGTAGAGCGACTGGTAAATTGAGAGCTTTGCCTTACGGCTCAGCTTTTTTTTCACCACGACAGACCGATGCAGAGCCCACATCACTGCGGATGCCGCACCGATCCGCCTGTTGATCTCATGGTCCATTCTTCCCTCACTCGTGAACAAGACCCCGAGATACTTGAACTCCTCCACTTGGGGAGGATCTCTCTCTCAACCCTGAGAGGGTACTCCACCCTTTTCCGGCTGAGGACCATGGTCTCGGATTTGGAGGTGCTGATTCTCATCCCAGCCGCTTCACACTCAGCTGAGAACCGATCCAGAGAGAGCTGAAGATCACAGCCTGATGAAGCAAACAGGACAACATCATCTGCAAAAAGCAGTGACCCAATCCTGAGTCCACCAAACCGGACCCCTTCAACACCCTGGCTGTGCCTAGAAATTCTGTCCATAAAAGTTATGAACAGAATCAGTGACAAAGGGCAGCCCTGGCGGAGTCCAACTCTCACTGGAAACGGGCTCGACTTACTGCCGGCAATGCGGACCAAGGTCTGACACCGGTTGTACAGGGACCAGACAGCTCTTATCAGGGGGTCCGGTACCCCATACTCCTGGAACACCCCCCACAGGATTCCCCGAGGGACACGGTCAAACGCCTTTTCCAAGTCCACAAAACACATGTAGACTGGTTGGGCAAACTCCCATGCACCCTCCAGGATTCTGCTAAGGGTGTAGAGCTGGTCCACTGTTCCGCGACCAGGACGAAAACCACACTGTTCTTCCTGAATCCGAGGTTCGACTATCCGACAGACCCTCCTCTCCAGAACACCCGAATAGACTTTTCCAGGGAGGCTGAGGAGTGTGATCCCTCTGTAGTTGGAACGCACCCTCCGGTCCCCCTTTTTAAAGAGGGGGACCACCACTCCAGTCTGCCAATCCAGAGGCACTGTCCCCAATGTCCATGCGATGTTGCAGAGACGTGTCAACCAAGACAGTCCTACAACATCCAGAGCCTTGAGGAACTCCAGGTGTATCTCATCCACCCCTGGGGCCCTGCCACCAAGGAGTTTTTTGACCACCTCGGTGACCTCAGTCCCAGAGATGGGAAAGCCCACCTCAGATTCCCCAGGCTCTGCTTCCTCATTGGAAGGCATGTTAGTGGGATTGAGGAGGTCTTCGAAGTACTCCCCCTACTGACCCACAACATCCCGAGTCGAGGTCAGCAGCGCACCATTCCCACCATATACGGTGTTGACACTGCACTGCTTCCCCCTCCTGAGACGCTGGACCAGAATCTCCTCGAAGCCATCCGAAAGTCGTTCTCCATGGCCTCCCCAAACTCCTCCCACGCCCGAGTTTTTGCCTCAGCAACCACCGAAGCCGCATTCCGCTTGGCCTGCCGGTACCTATCCGCTGCTTCCAGAGACCCACAGGACAAAAAGGTCCTATAGGACTCCTTCTTCAGCTTGACGGCATCCCTCACCGCCGGTGTCCACCAACGGGTTCAGGGATTGCCACCATGACAGGCACCGACCACCTTACGGCCACAGCTCCAGTCAGCTGCCTCAACAATAGAGTCACGGAACATCGCCCATTCGGACTCAATGTCCCCCACCTCCCTCGGGATGTGGTCAAAGTTCTGCCGGAGGTGGGAGTTGAAGCTACTTCTGACAGAGGACTCTGCCAGCCGTTCCCAGCAGACCCTCACAACACTTTTGGGCCTACCAGGCCTGACTGGCATCCTTCCCCACCATCAAAGCCAACTCACCACCAGGTGGTGATCAGTTGACAGGTCCACCTCTCTCTTCACCCAAGTGTCCAAGACATGTGGCTGCAAGTCCGATGACATGACCACAAAGTCGATTATCGAACTGAGGTCTAGGGTGTCCTGGTGCCAAGTGCACATATGAACACCCCTATGCTTGAACATGGTGTTCATTATGGACAATCCGTGATGAGCACAGAAGTCCAATAACAAAACAATGCTCGGGCTCAGATCGGGGGGGCCATTCCTCCCAATCACACCCTTCCAGGTCTCACTGTCATTGTCCACGTGAGCATTGAAGTCTCCCAGCAGATCGAGGGAGTCCCCAGAAGGTATGCCCTCTAGCACCCCCTCCAGGGACTCCAAAAAGGGTGGATACTCTAAACTGCTGTTCGGCGCATACGCACAAACAACAGTCAGGACCCTTCCCCCCACCCTGAGGCGGAGGGAGGCCACCCTGTCATCCAATGGGGTAAACCCCAATGCACAGACTCCAAGTCGGCGGGCAATAAGTATGCCCACACCTGCTTGGCGCCTCTCACCGGGGGCAACTCCAGAGTGGTAGAGAGTCCAGCCCCTCTCAAGGAGATTGGTTCCAGAGTCCAAGCTGTGCGTCGAGGTGAGTCCAACTATATCTAGCTGGAACCTCTCGACCTCACGCACTAGCTCAGGCTCCTTCCCCTTCAGAGAGGTGACATTCCACGTCCCAAGAGCCAGTTTCTGTAGCCGAGGATCAGACTGCCAAGGTCCCTGCCTTTGGCCACCACCCAACTCACACTGCAGCCGACCTCCTTGGCCCCTCCCATATATAATTCTCTCTACGAAATGCACCAAGTCCTCCTCATCCTTGCTCATATTCCTACACAAACCCTCAAAATAATTGAGAAATAATTGAAACCTCATTCATCAGAAGAAAGTCACAGTTATATTTCTGTGCATAAATACAGAAAGTCAGTGTCATACTCAAAAATAAAGTAATTTTAAAGTAAACGATTTATTCCTCAGTGATTATGCACTCAAAAGAGAAAATTTGGTAGTCGTTGCTGACAACTGCACTACAGGCCTACATCTTTGGAGCCGGGAAAAATTATTAGCATTAGATCTGCATGTATGAATAATCTGCACATGTCTGGACTGGAACTTTTTTGTTGAATAGATATTCTAGATTCCTGGTGAATATAATTGTTATTGTGTTTCTGGATTCCTTGAGTAAACCAAGCCCTGCTCCTTAGAATAAAGGAAGAGATCTTACCTTTTTTAATGATTAAGAAAAGTAACTGAGTACATAACAAAATAGAATATAAAGTATCTAGTGAAACTGGCAGTCAAAAAGATGAAGGCTTGCTTTAAGCAAATGTTTAGCTGACTGGCTTTCCTATTAAAGTGATCTCTGCACAATTCTTCCATCCAGTACAAACCATCAAACTGACACTGTGAAGGAGCAGAGAATTAGACAGGTAGAGATGAAGTGACACCAAAGATTGCCTTGCTGAAATAAATGCAGCTGACATAAAGTTTACCTGATGAGTTGCAAAATTTCTGAAGCAGGAATGTTGAGATATTCTCAAATGGAAAGCTATCCACTTGAAACCAATGAAGATAGTCAATATTTCACAGCAGACTAGGACTTCAGCCTAAATATAAAATAAAAGATGAATAGATAGAAATTTTCCCAAAGATACCTCCTTGCCATGTCCTTTAGTTCAGGTTTGCAGTAGCAAAATACCACAAAGCTTCAGATGCTCTTTTTATTTTAAAGATGAGCTCTATTTACTTCAAAAATGTGCCCCCTATATCTTTGATTTCCAGTACTATATCTTCTTTTGCTAGAATTTTTTATTTATCTTTTTACATTTTCATATATGGGCTCAGGTACACTGTAACTCAATAGAAAGACAATGACCCTAATATTAATGACTGATACTCTTTCTAAAATCTAAAAATTTAAATTCAGAGACTATTACATTGAAACCTCATATTAAACAAAATGTCTAAGTAGTATCCACATATAAAAATACCTAGTAATACAGTGTATTAAAAGTTTAGGTATCAACTTAGATTCAAGAATCTCTGCTAAAGAGTAATATATTTTTGCTGTAATTGGAGATCTTTCTAACTAAATAAATTTAATGATGACAACTAGGCAAATCCATGTTTTAAGTTCTTTGAGTGCTCAGTGGAACTTATTACAATTTAAAATAAACAAAACTAAAGTATATATGAAACAGCTTTATGCAACTAAGTATTTTGCATTTAACTAAAAGTTAAAAATCTTAAAAAGTTAAAAAGTTAAATCTTTTGTATTACTCTTTGTAGCTGTGTCAATTCCTAATAACCCCATGTCATCTGTATGGCGATAATATGTATTGTAAAAAATGCATTATTTTAATAGAAAGAAGACAATACTACTGATATCTAGCTTTAAAATGCAACATTCAGAAAGATGTATTTTAACTTTACGTTTTTACGATTTGTATGATTTATTGTATTTAGTAGCACAAATTGCAAACTGATTTTTATTATTCTCAGCCTGTGTAAATTACATTTTTCTGATTGATTTTTCTTTCTGTTTCTGTCTTTATCTGGCTGCTTCAGGAGCCATGGCTAATCATCTTATAACTAATGCTCTTCTTCGTCCTCATGGCACTAACAATCCTTATAACACATTGCTGGGGGAATCAGCAGTCTATAACAACCCTTCTGTCAGCATGTGCAACACACAAGGTGTGCTTGAGTTTGTTACCTAATTCATTTATGTAGTGAAACTAGATGCTATCTATAATTCTGATTATAATGTTTTATTTGTTATTTTGGTGCTGATCATAGGAGACCATTGGATTTTTGTAGCTAGAGATGCACCGATCAAATGGAGAGTGATCAGAGATGACAAATTATTAGTTAAAATCAGTTTATAAGTGTATCAGTGCATAACACTCATTAACTTGCTTAATCCATTCCAGGGTCATGGGGGCCTATACTAGCAGCATTGGGTGTAAAGAAGGAAATAATCCTGGAGAGTGCATCAGTTTTTTTCAGGGCCCACTCATGCATACATTAAAACCATGGTCAATTTAAGATTACATTTCTTTTGAGATGTGGAAGGAAAACCAAAGTACCTGCAGAAAAACCCATACAGACATGAAGAGAATCTACAAACTCCACACAGATGACAACTAGGCATGTGCTTAGAACCTAGATGCTGGATCCATGAGGTATCAGTATAACACCCATCCTGATAAAGGAAAAGAAACTATGGAAATAAACATTCTTCTATATTAATGAAAACTACTTAAAAACAATTACATTATTTAGCTTTAACAGACTGACTTTTCCGTTCTTGCTTTATGCTCACATATATTTTGTAATTTGGTAAATATAAAAAATATATAACGTTGTATAGCTAGTTTTTATTTTTAAATCAGAGAAACTTGCATTGATAATGTAAAATATGAAAGCAATACTCAACAAAATCAAAGAACAATACAAAATAATACTACAATGGAATCAAAATACAGTTAAAATTCTTTCCAGTGAGATATATTTCTGCCTGTGCCTTCAAAGATGTTTTTATACATTTCATAAGCATATTCTGTTAATATACGTACTGGTACATTTTACATTTTTCTGCAGCAGGTCCCAAACATCTTTATTTAGTCTAATGGTGCATACCTGAGAATTTCTGGATAAATAAATATGTTAATCAGTTCCCTTTATAAAGTAATGCAATAATTAATTGCTTTACAAGACAAGGCTTTTATAGCTGCATAAAACCAAGAATATCATAAACTGAAGAAATCTTTATGTAATACTCTCTAGCTACTACCTGTTACTTAAGAATGGTGCTACCTGAAACCTATAAAACTATGGCATCACCTGAAATATTTAATAACTCTTTCCAAAAGAAGTTTGAAAATCGAATTTCTCAGCGTGGAACAGAACTAAGCATTCAACAATTACTGATTGTATGTGTGCTGAAAGTGACAGGCAAATGTACATTATATACTTATAAAACAATTATTGAATGAAATTTACAATTAAACTCCTGATCTGTGCATCTCTTCCTTGTAATATATGTCAAATTTGTGCATGCTTTTTATACCTGTTTTTTTATGAATATGCAAGCAGAACCATGTCACCATTTTCTAGCCAACTTTGAGATGTGTTTTTTTCAACCGTATTCCTTTTTTATATGACTTACACAATCTTATAAATATGTGTGCTTTTGTCAGAATTGCTACTGAGAAATGAATCGGGCTATGTAATGTAAATAACTCCCATTTATTTTTATGTTTTCTAAAACATTGGTTTAGATCTGGAATGAGCCTGAAGAAAATGTGTTTAAACATTACTGCTGATATAAAGGCAAATGGACAATGTGTAATGGTACCTAAATAACAGTTTTAAATTTTGACTTTTAATGAAAGAAATACACTTCTGAATGAATAAACTGGAATTGCTAAAATAAATACATTTACCGTAGATCCCGGAATACAAGCTGAGAATTTCGTCCTAGAGTTTTGGCTTGGAGTTTGGGGGTCGGTTTATACAACGAGTATCATTTCAGATTCAATATTTCCAGCGCAATGCCGGTTTTGCCGATGAATATGGAAGTAAATAATGACGAAACCACAGAGCCATCTTTCAGATGAAGAAGTAACTTTGCATGCCGGTACTTTAAATAAAGAATTTATTCAAAAAAGTGTTTTAGTTGTTGATTTTATTAATAAAATTTATAATAAATTATTGGGAAGTTTAAAATAAAATTTTTTATTTTGATTTACGATCCACATCTTGCGTTACGAAACGGATGCGGTCACGTGTATCCGCTTGCGCGATTGTAAACAAACAACCGAGAGCGTTAGTAGCGTCAGTTGGAGCCCAGATACATGTGTTTGTGGATGTAATTTCGAAACGAAGATGGACATTGTGTGGAAATATCTCCTCCTCCTCCCTTCCTGCAGCCCAAAGATGTCAAATTAAATGGTGAGTACAGTATGAAATTGTTTCTAGAATAGAATGCCTTTTACTGTCACTATATGCATCTACAATGAGATTAAAAGCAGCTCCTTCAGTGCAGAAAAAAGTTCTGTATGGGGCTTGTATGGTTGTTTTTTAGCCTTAGCATAATGCCGTATCTGCGGCCCCGCTTCTGCTTTCTTTCCCTCCTCCGTCTGTGTCGCCTCCTAGACCCGACAACAAACCACGGAGAGCCCGCTGGTCTCGCTATGTTGTCTGGGATGTTGTGCGTGTGATGAAAAACACTCAAAACAGATGTCTGGCTCTGGACACCGATGTCTATAAGGTTCTGAATGGTGTAGCGGATGTTCGCCGAACCGATCGTGCACAAACAAGGACAAAAAAAAAAGTACAAAAACCACAAAAAAGTGCACTGAAAAGGATCCGCTGCGACGATGCGCGCCGCCATGCTCCTAGCCTAATCAAAGTAGGCTAGGCACTTTTTATAACTTTTTGGTTAGTACGTTAGAAAAATTATTGGTGTTTTTTATTATGAAAAGGTTAAGTAAGTGTTGCAGTGAGAGGTTCGGAACACATTATGGGTTAGCCTTTGCGAACGAATTAAGTTTGTAAGTCAAGGGTCCACTGTATTGCGTATTTAAGTTAATCAAATTTATAACAAGTCTCTGGAAATCCACCCGCCGATGTAACGTATTTGCGTATATAGTTTCAATACAAAGGTTCCATTTTACCAAACTTCGCCGCAATCTCTTCCTGGTTTCCATCAAAAATGCCGGCAGTCTCAAATTCTCGCCGATAAACATTATAAATATACCCGAAGAGACACTTTTAAGGAAATTTAGAAAATTTTGCTTGGAGAAGGGGGTCGGCTTAAATACCGGTCATCGGCAAATACATGTAATTTAGTAGGTAGAGAAGGGGATCGGCTAATATACCGGGTCGACTTGTATTCCGGGATCTACGGTATCTATGATAGTTTTAAAATATACAGATTAAAACATTGAGCCATAACATCTAATCTAATGTAACTTAATCTAATGTTTGTTTTGATGTGATTGGTCATTTTGGCTTTGGTGACACAATAAAAAGAGGAAGTAGGAGTGTGAAGCACACAAGAAAAAATAAATGTTTAGGAGGCATGCTGAGAGTCACTTTCAAAGATTGGAAGGATAAAAGCAATCAGGAGGTGAGCAAGGTGTCTCAAAATGACAGAGTCAGAGAAGTAGACTTTACAAGAATGCATTATAGAGAGGGAGCTCCAGTTAGGAGAGATTCAGACACACTGAAGGTAGGGAAAAAAATATTAAATCTTTTTAAATTTAATCAGGTACTCGTTTCTGACAGACAACATGGCTTATAGCATTATAAGAGCATACTAGTGTGGTCATCTGTTTTTCCTGTTGAGGGTTCTGGTGGCAACAAGTTGAGTGTTCAGGTACTCTAATTACTGTCACTGTATGAGCAACATTGTGTTTAAACATGATACTTGTTATGGACACTCCATTACTAGCAACAAAATCCAATATTAATTACTCAGAATACTTGGATCATTTTTGGGAAGAAGATGTAACCTTTCTAAAGGAAACAACATTTGGAAATGAAATAATAGACTAAATCAATTTCTTTGTCAAATATTTTCTGAAGAACATTTCATCACACACCGATTTAGTCAAGATAAAATTGTATTATTTACTGTCTTTCTAAAATATTCACAAAAATATCAATTGTTTAGTTACTACACTATACCAGGAACTATTTAACATTTAAAGCATGTATAACATAATTGTTTCAGTTGTTGTAGAATTATTCTTAGTAGTTTTGAAATATATTCATAATGTGATATTAAAATAAAATTGATAATTTATGGGTTTAATATCCTCACTCTTGCTTATCTGTATTTTATTGCATTTCATACTCAGTACAGGTTCAGTATCCTTCATCAGAAATGCCTGGAACCAGAATTACTTTGTTTTTCAATATTTTTGGATTTTGGGATATTTGCATATACATAATGGAGCACTGTGGGGACACCCTTGATCAAGCTTGAAAATGCAGCGAAACCAGCTAAATTACAAATCATGCTACATATCACTGAACCATTTTTTATTGTAGTGACTTCTTTGTGGGAAAAGGAAAGGAAGACATGTGAGCCAGAGAAAGCAGTTAAAAAAGGACAGTTTATTAGGATGGGAGGTTCAAACCGAGAGAGGCAAGGATGTTGAGAGACAGACTATGTTCCAAATAAATAGCGAACTGAACTATATTTAAATGTAGAAGGAGTAACACATTAAAAATAGCTTGCCTTAATGCTAGAAGTATCAATAATAAGGTAAGTAAGTTGGAGCTGTATGTAGCACAGCATAATTATGGTATTATAGCAATAACAGAAACCTGGCTAAATAACAAAGATGGGAATGAGTGTAACATAGAGAGATACACAGATTTTAGGAAGGAAAGATAGAAAAGGGGTGGCACAGTGGCGCAGTGGTAGCGCTGCTTCCTTGTGGTAAGGAGACCTGGCTTAATTTCCTGGGTCCTCCCTGCGTGGTGTTTGCATGTTCTCCCTATGTCTGCGTGAGTTTCTTCCAGGTTCTCCGGTTTCCTCCCACAGACCAAACACATGCAGGTTAGGTGCATTGGCAATCCTAAATTGTCCCTAGTGTGTGCTTGGTGTGTGGGTGTGTGTGCCCTGCGGTGGGTTGGCGCCTTGCTCTGGGTTTGTTCCTGCCTTGCACCCTGTGTTGGCTGGGATTGGCTCCAGCAGACCCCTGCTGCCCTATGTTAGGATGTAGCGTGTTGGATAATGGATGGATGGAAAGATAGAACAGAAAAGGAAGTGGGGTTGCTGTTTATGTCATAAAGAATTTAAATATAATTCCTCTTTAGTTGGACGATGAGCCCCATCTTGGTGAAGACATGTGGCTTCGCCTGAAAAAAATTAGGGAAAGAGGTCTTATTTTAGGAGAGTGTTATAGACCACCCAATTCAGACAGTAATTTCAACACACATCTATTTAGTAAAAAAATACAAGTTTACAGGGAGTTATTATAGTCATGGGGGACTTTAACTATACAAATATTAACTGAGATAAGCTTGCAGATGAAGGAGCACAAGAGCAGGAGTTTTTACAAGTAATCAATGACTGTGTGAAGCTTGTCTGGATTTAGTATTTTGTAATAATCAAGAAAGAATTGAGGGTGTAGAGGTGATTGAACCACTAGGGTCAAGTTGACCGTAATATAATACAATTCTCAGTATTTTGTAAGAGTTGCAGATGAAAAGGCTAAAATTAAGTTGAACTTTGGTAGGGCAAATTTTGAGCAGACGCAACAAAGTCTAAGGAGGATAGACTGGGATAAGCTTTTAAGTGTGGAAAAAGTCGAGTAACAGTGGAACAGGTTTAAAAATGTTTTACATATAATACAGGTCAGATACATACATAAATTTGGAATTAATAGGAAATTAAAAAAAACTCCACATTGGATTAACAAAGATTTTAAAAAGAAGCTGCAACGGAAAAAATGCTTTATAAGGTATATAAGACTAATGACTACAAAGTGAACCATGGAATATATGTGAATATGAGGGCACCCATTAAGAATGATGTCAGGGAGGCTAAAAAATAGTTAGAGAGGAATACAGCAGATAAGGCGAAAGAAGACCCTAAGAGATTCTTTCAGTATTTTAGTAGTTAAAGAACAGTCAAGGATGAGGTGAAGTGCATCAGAAATAGTAAAGGGGAATTAAAAGATACAGACAGTGAAATAGTTGACACCCTAAACTTGTATTTTTCTGAGGTCTTCACAAGTGAGGTAAACAGGACTACTAAGGAGGTACTGAGGGATTTTAAAATTATAGAGGGAGAAGTACTGCTCTGATTAAATAGGCTGAAATCAAATAAATCACCAGGATTAGATAATATTTACCCTCGGGTTCTTAACACTAGAATCCATGAAGCCTACGAGAAAAACTTGTAATCCCGGGCCACCTTGAATTCTTTTGCACTTCTTCATTAGCGTCTTTTGTGTTTACCATTGTGTTGATAAGCACAAGCAGCAAGCAGCCTACTATGCCATCCCCCCACCGAAGAAGATTCTCCCAGCTCAAGTGTGTTTATCTGCATGTGAGGTGCCTGGAATTGTATAGGGTAAATAATATATTGTCATTTGGAATACATACTTTTCATGTGTGTTCCATGTGTAACTGTGGGATGACAGGAAATGCAATGCTGGAATTGTTGAACACATAGTTAAAACAGAAATGTTTTTCATGTTTTAGTTATAATTGACAAAATGTAGACATGAAGTGTATAATATGTAAAGACTGAAGTCCAAATATCAAATAAACACTTTCACAAAAAGTACAAGTATAACAAAACAAGTGTGCTTTTATTCAAGAAAATAACCAAAGAAAAAGAAGTTGGCTTAGGGTACAACAGTGATACAACAGCTTGGGTGAAGCAGTGGTAAGACCTGCTGATTCATAATTAAGAGGTTGCTGGTTCGACTCCTGGGTCCTCCAAATTCAAATGTTAACAATTCCCACCCACCCAAGGACTGTCCTTCCTACATTTTCGACATATGTACCTGTTGCAATTTACATACCTCTCTATGCTGTGGTTCCTATTACATTGAGGGAACACCTGACACTGAGTTTCCTTTCCTGGGGGAAGCAGAGGTTTTGGAACAGAAGCTTGTCAATGTTGCATCCTGTTTTCTTTTTCCATCGCCTTTTCTTGTAAGAAGTGATGACGAAGTTCCTCTACAAAGTTACCCAAGAACACTTTTGTTTTCTCAGTGGACCCCGTGCATGCCTTGTACAGTACATGTAGAACACAGTAACCGGCCACCTCTGTGTTCCTGTTCACCCTGAATAAGCACACGCCTTCTGGTCTATGATGTCAATGCTGTACTGGGGATAAAAAGAAAGAGACAAATATATGTGACATTTTGAAGAAAGTATTTCATGACCTGAATAGTACCAATCAGAAAACATTGTTGCACTAATGCGATATTATTTGAAAACTAACAGCATTAGATCGGGTGTAAATTTATGGTACTTGTAAAAGTTAGCATTTTTTTTTTTTCGTTTTATTCTCCCAGTCACGTTCACCCCACAACCAACTGACTGACACTGCTAGATTAGAGTTTTTTCGTAGACTTCAGGGATTCTATTGTTAAGGAGTCTAGCAAGTACATATATAAACCCTTGACACATATTTTTAGGAAGTCACTGCACATTGGAGAGATTCCAAAGGACTGGAAAATGGCAAATATCATCCCATTATATAAAAAGGGTGACAGGGCAGATCCAAGCAACTATAGACCAATAACCTTAACATGCATCACAGGAAAATTAACGGAAGGAATTATTACAGATAAGATTGAGCAGTACTTGGCAAGAACAGTTTTTCGGGAACAGTCAGCATGGGTTTAGAAGTGGGTGGTTGTGTTTTACTAACATGCTGGAATTCTATGAGGAGGCAACAAAAGCATATGATCAAAGTGGAGCATATGATATTATTTGTCTTGACTTTCAGAAAGCATTTCATAGCGGTTGAAGTGGTAGTTCAGGGTGATGTTTGTAGATGGGTGCAGAATTGGCTCAGACAAAGGAAGCAACGTGTGATAGTGCAAGGAACCTTATCAGAATTGGTCGATGTTAGAGTGGTGTTCCACAGGGGTCAGTACTAGGGCCGCTGTTATTTTTAATATATATATAAATGATATAGATGATTTAGATTATATAAATTATATAGATAATTTAGATAGGAATATAAGTAACAAGCTGGTTAAGTTTGTAGTAAGTTGTGTGGTAGACAGTAAGACTTTAGGGACTTTCAAAACTCGACCTGATGTTTTTTCGGAAGAAATAAGTGGATAGGACTGGTGAGTTTTGTTGGGCTGAATGACCTGTTCTCTTCTAGATTGTTCTAATGTTCTAATATAATTCTTCCCCACTGCTCTTACATTGGAGAATGCCTTCACTGAGCTTCATTGGCTTGGTTTGTTGGAAGGACCATTATACACAACAAACTAAAACATAAATTCTTTCTCCATCCACTCACAATGTTAACTCGTCCATGATATAATGCATGTTACTCTTTCTTTATCACTCCCCTTCTTCTTTTTTATACCTGTCTGGGTGAGTCTATCTCTGCACTCATTGGTTTGAGTCAGCTGCTAAGCCCAGTGTTCATTGCCCATTGCTCTTGGTTGTGGGTCACATCCTGTCTCATCGCTGCACTGCCACTTGCATGGTAGTCACAGCAGTAGCGCTGCATTATAATGTGAATTGGTGTGATAAACACATTTAACCTTAAAAGTGATTAATATGATAAGATGGCAAATGCTGCATATCTGCACAGAAGAACTTTTTTTTCTCATCAGTTTATAATGGCTACCTGATGTCACATCTCAGAGAATTGGCCAAAAGAACAGAAATATCTCAGCGAATCTTCACTCCTTCATTCCCACTGTGCCGGAAGCTGTTAACAAGCTGACTGAGGTGCTATATTCAGTTTTCATTTGGTGTGGATGTAAAATCATAAAACAGGATGGTTTTGAAACATGAAAAGTCAATTTGCAGCAGTGTCAAGTTTACCTGACAAAATCAGGGCAATTTATTGAATTCCAACTGCAATAAGAGCACCTACCAAGAATGAAACAACTTTTGTGATCTGTAAGCAGTGACACCGTATTAATCCCCAGAATGCAGAGGAGAGGCATTACAATCTATGTCCCCTGTAAGTTATGTGGTTGCACATCAGTGCAGCAATTTTAATGGTGCCACAGAGCACTTTTGAACTGCTGTGCAGATGTTATCATTGCGCTTGTCAACTGTGATTTCATTGCTTAACAGCACCCAGTGCTTTAAGGTGGTCCCCAATACCCTAAACCCCTGTTAATCGTGTTGTTTCCTTACAGCAATTGATGCTTTGTGGGATGCTTTGTCTGTCTAAACTTCACGGGGGACTAGTTTGCAAGATGACTGAGATTTAAAAGGTAAATTGTGTTTACACCAACTTTTATAAATCATAATTTTTCTGGCATACACATTTTCATATTTTTTGGTTTATGCTTATTTTCATGCTTGAATCTAAGCAACATTGTATAAGAGAGACCCCTAATGTTGAGTGTTCCACTTGTGATGACATGCTAAGATTAGGGATACTTAACCTGTACTATTATGTTCTTCAAACAAGTAACATTTTGGTTTAAGTCAAACAATGCCTTATAAATATATATATTTTAAATACTTCATAAAAAAGGTGTTCTGTCCTCTGTTTGATGTAAATGTGTTTTTTGGAACTCCTGTGGACAATCCTGTTATTGCATTAAAAAGTATGAGTAGTTGCTTTTTATGGTGCTTGCATTACACATGTGCTCTATGACTTCATATCAATCTTTGCTTGGAGTATTTAAAAAGCAATAGCTGTGAGTAAATCTTATTTCTTACACATTTCCAGTTATGTATTAAAAATGATATTATAATTATCAATCTTTGAAATGTTTCTTAATGCTTATTAACTAAAAACTATTAGAGGTGGAAAATTTGTGTAGTACTCTGAAATGCTAATAATTGCTGTTTATTATTTTTGTTTTTTAAATTCACTCAGATTCATAATTCCTTTGATAGTATCAATTAAAACAACATAGCTAATATGCTCTTACCTGATATACATGTGTTTGTGAAGAGTTTAGCTGTCTGTTTAACTAATGTTGCACACACATGTACTGTAGGTAGGACACTTCAAATAGTAAATAATATTCTAAACATTTGAGTTGGGTTGCTCAAATTAAATACAGCTTTGGAATACAATAGAAATAAGAATAGTTTGAAAATTGATAAGTGTGTTTCACAAAAGAATAAATAATATAATAAGGACTGGTGAATGGCTTCAGATTATCTTGGTAAGATGTGTAAACAAATATTTTAGGGTTCTTATGTTTTGTAGATCAGTGTCAGTTTCGGCAGCAATCAGAATAAAAATTCAAATAAAACCGTAAATTTAATACATTTCATTTTATGTAGATTTTGTGTTTGTAAAGCTCTTTTTAATAATGTTTTAACAATGGAAAAAATGCCTGATTTATTATAATTACTTTTAAAACATGACAACGTAAATTTTACATGAAGCAGGTTATTCAGATCAAATGTAGTGATCTTGATCTGCAACAATAAAGTTAAGAAAGATGATGATCAAAAGATGAAAACATTATGGCTGAACAATGCATCAGTACTTTATAAGAAAATAACTTAAGAACTTGAAAACATTTTTAGCAAGAATGGATAATTCAACCCAACAAAGGTGTCAATCATTATTCATCTAACTTCTGTAAAATATCTAATTGAGATTTAAGGTTTTCAAAATACTACTACCTACCATACTATTTGGTAAACTTTCCATGTACTTGTGGTTTTTGGCATAAAGACATTTTTTTTAAAACTTGTGCAAAATTTAGGCTTAAACACCTTGAATGTTATGTCCCTATTTTCTAACTGAAGAATTAATTTTAAATTAATAGCAGTTACTTTGAATAAGTCTGAAGAATACCATTGTCTTCTTATAACTTTCACTTAAATAAACTGAGAAAAATTCAATGTTTCCTTGTAGCTTATGCCCTGCAGTCATGGAATACATGTAGTCGTAAGGCTGAGCAATATAGATTCAAATTAATCTTACACCATAAACCTTTTATATTTACTCACATTAATTGTGTAAAATATTAGCAACATGTGCATGTGTATATTCTACATATACTTTTTTATTATTTACATCATTTGTAATGTTTCCAATTTATGTACTTGCATATATGTGGCTTTTTCTGATTCTGGTTATAGTGTCACTGAACATAGCACAAAAAAAAAACAAAAAAAAAAACGATAGAATATCTAATATTTTTTTACCTAATTTTTAAATATAAAGAAATTTAGTTCTTCAGTCTGATGACATTTATTTGTATGTGTTGTCTAAAATAAATAAAGAAACAGAACAGTTAAACTACATCAAACGATATGTTGAATACAAAATTATTAAACTGCTTTTGACAGCTCAAGTTAAAACTGTTTTGAAAAGGTTATCAACCAGTTCTTGGAACAGAATTACAAAACAAATTTAACAATTCCCAGAACCTGTAGTATAATTATTTGCATTTTCTCCACAAAGGCATGCCAAAGAAATGCAGTGTTTAGAATTGTGAAAAAATGTTTGCAAGAAAGGTAATATGTAACTAATGATAAACATTGTATAGACATTAGGTAATCTTTTAGAACAGTTGTATTTTTTCAACTCTGTATATGCTTATGTTTGATCATTGCTGCACACAACTTTGCAAACTGCTATTACTTAAAGCAGCAAGGCATAAAGTAATGTAAGTACAAAAGGTCAAAACAGAAAACTAAATGGGATGAGATAACACAACACTATATCTTAATCATCAGGACAGACATTCTCACAGTGATTAGGTAGCTTACTTTACCTGCTAAATAAAAATACAACCTTAATATGAAAATAAAATGGACAGTAATATAGATTACCTATGAAGTCTGCTGTTTTTATTTCTCCTTGTAACACTCCTATAGTGGAGAGCATGTGAAATGAACATAAGAGGGCTGTGTTGGCATTTCATGTCTGGTGTGATGTGAATTAGTGTAGTTATTTTATCATTGCCAAAGTACAAGCATTTTCTGGGTACAAGTTAAGTAGGTAAAAATGCCAGAAGAGCACATGCATTACATTCCAGGATGGCCATTTCAAATGCAGTAACACATTTTATCTTTAGATGCTCTACAGCTTGAACTGTCATCTTGGGAAAATCATACCATTTCCAAACAGCAGAGCAAATCCTACATATTTACAATTTAAACTCTAGCTCTTCTGCCATACAGTTGAACTATACAATGCTGTGGGATATAAAATTTAAACTTGATACAGTGATAGCTGACAGATAGGGGCACAAATAAAACTTGATTCCAGGTTGTGTATCATAAAATGTATTGGGGAAATCAAATTTTTTAGAGTGAAATACCTAAAGCATCAATTTATTTTGTGTTTTATTTTGTTGATATTGGTGTAAACAATTTTTTTTAATCATATAAATATATGCAGCATATATTTTCAGGAATATGGCATCATATTCATTGCTTTTGAAATAATGACAGTGTGCCAAATTTGCAGTTTGTTAAAATAAACTCTGATCATGGATCTGTCCACAATAAACCCTTGTCACCTAATATGGCATTGTTTAAAGATGTCTTAATGGAAAAGCACTGGTGCTATCAGAATTCATTACAGACTCCAGGTTTGACATGCTTTGCCTAAAAGAATCCTGGCAAAAACCAAATAATTTTACATGTTTCAATAAGGCAATACCATCCTGATACATTTACTTTGCAGAGCCTCGCAGTTCAAGACAAGGAAGAGGAGTCACAGTAATTGTTAGAACTGAGCTAAACATCAAAATAATCCCAATTGACTGCCCATTGTCTTTTAAGTGTCTGGTTCTTAAGCTAATAACAAAATTAGGTCCTGTCTTACTCATTCTTTTCTATCATCCCCCAAAATACAATGCATCTTTTTTATCTGATCTGACTGAATTAGGTCCAGTAGGTTACCACCTACTAGGAAAATGAGCCTGGACTTCTAATGAGTTTGCATGCAGTTTGTGTGGGGAACAGCCTTGAGGCTGATCCTCCAATTAGCTCTGAACCACCCAATCTCACTGAGATTGCAGAGGTGGTGAACCAGCTGAGGGGGGGAAAGGCTGCAGGGATCTGTGATTTCCAGGATGAACTTTTCCAGGCTATTGGTAAGGCTTTCCTCCTGGTATTGCAGGCAATCTTTGTTTCCATTTAGGAAACTGGCATCATCCCAACTGACTGGAAAACGATACTTGTCATCCCTATCTGGAAAGAGAAGGATGATCGCCTGGATTGCAACAACTACAGGGTACCGGGTAAGGTCCTTGCTAGGGTCGTCCTCAATAGGATATATGATCACTTGCTCACCTACCAGCGACCAGAACAGTCTGGTTTTACGGCTAAGAAGTCTACCATCGACCGCATCCTGGCACTGAGGGTTCTAATGGAGCTCAAACATGAATATCGGCAGAGTTTCTTTGCAGCCTTTGTCAAGAGGTTTACTTACCTTGGCAGTGACATTCATGTCTCTGGTGACTCTTCCTATGAAGTCAGTAGATGGATTGGGAGAGCATGGGGGATTATGAGGTCGCTGGAACAGGGTGTGTGGCGCTCCCGATATCTATGCAAAAGGACGAAGGTCCAAGTCTTTAGAGTCCTGGTGCTTCCTGTCTTGCTATATGACACTGTCCAGTGATCTGAGACGAAGACTGGACTCCTTTGGTACTGTGTCTCTCTGGAAAATCCTTGGGTACCATTGGTTTGACTATGTGTTGAATGAGCAGTTACTCATGGAGTCCTGAATGAGGCACATTATCTGTATGGTGAGGGAGCATTAGTTACGGCACTACGGCCATGTGGCAAATTTCCCCGAGGGTGATCCAGCTCATAAGGTCCTCATTGTTGGGGACCAGAGTGGCTGGACCAGGCCAAGGGGTTGCCCACGTAACACCTGGCTGTAGCAGATAGAGGGTCATTTCCGGAGGGTGGGGCCGGACTGCGTGTCTGCCTGGGGGGGTTGTCAACCGGGATCCCGAGTTATTTTGTCATGTAGTGGGTGTGGCAACACACTGTACCAGTGCATGCTCCCCGACTTGACTGAATTATTAACCCACTTATGTTCCTTTTCGCAGAGAGTATTTCTTCTTGGCAATTTCAACATCCATATTCGCATTACTACATGTAGCTGAGAAATGAATTCCTATCCTTACTGGACTGTTTTAACTTAGTTCAACATGTTGATTTTCCTACTCACTCTGGTGGTCATATATTGGACTTGATCTGCAAATCTGGCTTATCTGTCGATAATGCTTATAGCAGTGATATGGGATCCTGAGTTGTTTCGTTGTGTAGTGGGTATGGCAACGCACTGTACCAGTGCATACTCCCCAACTTGACTTGACTTACCTATAAATGTCAAATTTCTTTCAGAAAACTTAAAAATATAACCTTCTATCCTTGCTAGTTCCATTTCTGATCTTTTTCTGTCTTCACCTATTCCATTAACACTAGATAGTCTTGTTGATCACTATAATAAAGCTCTTCTTTCAGCACTAGATAAAACAGCTCCTTTAAAGCATAAGGAGGTTTCCTTTAAGTGCTCAGCTCCATGGTACAATTCAGAGTTCCAGTCTATGGATGCAGCTGGCCAACACCTTGAGAGAATGTCACGTAAGACTGGCCTCACCGTTCACATCCAAGCTTTCTCTGACCATCAAAGGGCTTACAGGGATGCACTAACTGCAGCCAAAAACATACATTATGGCAGAATAATAGACAGTGGCCATGATAACCCAAGGGTTTTTTTCTCTGTAGTTAATAAACTGCTTCAACCTGTGAAAAATTCCTCCACTTTTTCTGCAATATTAAATTAAAAAAAAAAAATCTAAAAAGATCAAAAGATCTGCATTTGTTAATGACCTGATTGATAAGATGAGGCATAATACCTGTGTACTGCACCCCATCCCCACCACACTTCTTAAATCCTACCTTCATGCCATAATCCCAACTGTTATGACAATAATAAAAACATCCCTTGACACTGGCTTTGTGCCAGCCACTTTTAAAATCGCTTCAGTAACTCCAGTGTTAAAAATATCTGGTCTTGATGCTGACAATCTTAACAATTTTTGGCCTATTTCTCACTTACCATTTCTGTCAAAAGTTCTTGATCGTGTTGTAGCCTTCCAGCTTATCAGTTACTTAACTTCTAATAATTAGATGGAACTCTTTCAGTCTAGTTTCAGGGCACAGCACAATTCTGCTTCAGCTAACTAATGACTTGCTTATTACAGCTGACTCTGAACAAAACAGCAGTGCTGGCCCAAGAAAAAACAACAACAACAACATTTATTTATATAGCTCATTTTCATACAAAAAAATGTAGCTCAAAGTGCTTTACATAATGAAGAATAGAAAAATAAAAGACACAGTAAGAAAATAAATAAGTCAACATTAAATAACATAGAATAAGAGTAATGTCCGATGGCCAGGGTGGACAGAAAAAACAAACAAAAAAAAAAAACTCCAGACGGCTGGAGAAAAAAATAAAATCTGCAGGGATTCCAGACCATGAGACTGCCCAGTCCCCTCTGGGCATTCTACCTAACATAAATGAAACAGTCCTCTTTGTATTTAGGGTTCTCACGGAAGGACTTTATGATGATGGTCACGTAAACTTCTGGCTTCTAGACCATCAATGTTGGAGCATCATGATGCTTTGAGTAGGTGGTGATGGCGCAGGCCGCCACCACAAAGAAACCGGAAAAAGAAACAGAAGAGAGAGTAGGGGTCAGTACGGATTTTAGAGCCACCATGAATAGTTATTATGATGAACTGAACATACAGAGTATCAGGATTAAGTTAAAGTGAAGTTATAAGAAGGTCATGTTAAAGTAATGTGTTTTCAGCAGTTTTTTAAAGTCCTCTACTGTATTAGCCTGGTGAATTCCTATTGGCAGGCTATTCCAGATTTTAGGTGCATAACAGCAGAAGGCCGCCTCACCACTTCTTTTAAGTTTAGCTTTTGGAATTGTAAGGAGACACTCATTTGAGGATCTAAGGTTACGATTTGGAATACAGGGTGTCAGACATTCCGATATATAAGATGGAGTGAGATTATTTAAGGCTTTATAAACCATAAGCAGAATTTTAAAGTAAATTCTGAAAGACACAGGTAACCAGTGTAGTGACATCAAAACTGGGAAAATGTGTTCGGATTTTCTTTTCCTAGTTAGGATTCTAGCAGCTGCATTCTGCACTTGTTGCAAATGATTTATGTCTTTTTTGGGTAGTCCTGAGAGGAGTGCGATACAGTAATCTAGGCGACTGAAAACAAAAGCGTGAATTAATTTCTCAGCATCTTTCAATGATATAAGAGGTCTAACTTTTGCTATGTTTCTTAAGTGAAAAAATGCTGTCCTAGTGGTCTGATGAATATGCGATTTAAAATTCAGGTTACAGTCAACAGTTACCCATAAGTTTTTTACTTCCGTCTTAACTTTCAATCCTAATGCATCAAGATTATTTCTGATAACCTCATTGAATCCATTATTGCCAATCACTAAAATTTCAGTTTTCTCTTTATTTAGCTTGAGAAAATTACTATTCATCCATTCAGAAATACCAGTAAGACATTGTGTTAGTGAATCGAGAGAGTCGGTGTCATCAGGTGCTACTGATAAGTACAGCTGTGTGTCATCAGCATAGCTGTGGTCGCTCATGTTGTAACCTGAGATAATCTGACCTAACGGAAGCATATAGATTGAGAAGAGCAGCGGACCCAGGATAGAGCTTTGTTGATCACCATATAGAATATCATGTGTCTTTGAGTTGTGATTACCACAACTAACAAAGAATTTTCTCCCTGCCAGGTAGGATTCAAACCAATTTAAGACACTGCCAGAGAGGCCCACCCATTGACTAAGGCGATTTCTAAGAATATTGTGATCAATGGTGTCAAATGCGGCACTCATATTGAGGAGGATGAGAACAGATAAATGGCCTCTGTCTGCATTTACTCGCAAGTCATTTACTACTTTAACGAGTGCAGTTTCTGTGCTGTGATTTATTCTAAAACCTGACTGAAATTTATCAAGAATAGCATGTTTATTGAGGTGGTCATTTAACTGCATAATGACTGCCTTCTCTAGAATTCTACTTAAGAAGGGCAGGTTAGAGATGGGTTTAAAATTTTCAAAAGCAGAGGGGTCAAGATTATTTTTCTTGAGTAGGGGTTTAACTACAGCAGTCTTAAGACAGTCTGGGAAGACTCCCCGTATTTAATGACGAATTTACTATGTCAAGAATATTATCAATTAGCACGCATGATACTTCCTTGAAAAACCTTGTTGGTATTGGGTCAAGGACGCAGGTGGAGGGTTTCAGTTGAGAGATTATTCTATGTAAATCAGGTAAATCTATCCTGGTAAAAGAATTTAATTTGTTTATAACGGAGTACTGGGGCTTAGGAGGTTTCTCAGTGTTGAGGAGATGTACTATGGTATTTCTAATATTAATTTTTTGATTGAAAAATGTTCTCACAGGTTTCACTGAAAGTATTTTGGGGGCATTCCTTTGTGTTACCTGGGTTTAACAGACGATCAATCGTAGAAAATAAGACTCTGGGATTACTAGCATTGTTATTTATAATCTTAGAGAAATAGCAGCGCCTCTCAAGACAGACTGTGTTATTGTATTCTGTTATTTTAACCTTCAATATCTCATAATGGATAGTTAGTTTAGTTGTACTCCATTTACACTCAGCTCTACGACATGTTCTTTTTAAATCAGACACTCTTTGTGTCTTCCATGGAATAACAATGCTAGAAGATTTTTTAACTGTCTTTTCAGGTGCAACTATGTCAACAGCAGCTCTTACTTTAGAATTAAAATTTTCCACCTTACTATTTACATTATCTTCGCTATTATAGTTGGCACTATAAACAGACTGATTGCTTAGAATGTTTGTAAGTTTTAAAGCTGCTGATGAGTCAAAGAAGCGTTTTTTTAACAGTATGCTTCTCATGAATGTTTTCTATCATTATTTCTATATTAAATAGTAGAAGAAAGTGGTCTGATAGACCAATATTAATGATCTGCTTCACATCAACTTTAAGTCCTTTGGTAATTACTAAGTCTAACATATGATCTGCTTTATGTGTAGGTTGATTAACGAGCTGTCTCAAATCAAAAGAGTCCAGGAGGTTCATGAATTCCTTTACTTTTAGGTCACACTGATTATTGATATGAAAGTTAAAGTTGCCGACTATTAAGTGTGTGTCATACTTCATAATTAAAATTGACATTAAGTCTGAGAATTCCTCAAAGAAAGACGCGCTAAATTTAGGAGGTCTGTACAAGGATAAAACTAGAACGTGAGAATCTCCATGAATAACAATGGTGAGATATTCAAAGGACTTAAATTTACCAAAACTAATATCTTTACACTATAACCGGCTTGAGTAAATGTTTGCCAAGCTGCCGCCCTTCTTTCCCTGGCGGTCTGCACGAGTAAAACTGTAATCCGGAGGCGCAGATTCGATTAAAACAGCCGTGCCGTCTGAGTTAAGCCACGTTTCACTTAGTGCAATAAAATCAATGTTTCAATCACTAATAAGATCGTTGATAAAAAACGTCTTGTTAGTTAAAGCTCTAACATTTAATAGTGCCATATTTAATGTTTTGGAGGGGCAGAGCTGAATTCTATGCGCGTTATTGGTATTTGGAACAGAAACTAAGTTATTTTTGTTAGCGCCGCTCTGTGTGTATTTTTTATGTAATCTACAATCTGTTTTTATAGTTTTAATGCATTGTTGATCTAAAGTAGTAATTGCAATTAAATTATTTGTGTTTAAGCCGCACTGCCTAGATTTTTTTACGTGCATTAAGATTAGTTATTAGATTATTAATGTTGTGCAATTTTACGGAAGACTTTGTTAAGCCATTATGTCCTAGCAAAGCAGTAGCATTACGGAAGGGGTTTAAAGTAGAAATAGACAGTCAAGATAGACGAATTACCTTAGTGATGTTTTCGGAGAGGACCCGGGTGTCGAATCTATTCGGATGCAGGCCACCCCGCTTGAAGAAACACGGCCTTTCCCAAAAGAGGTCCCAATTGTCGATGAACCCAATGTCTTCAGTCTTGCAGAAGCCTTTCAGCCAGTTGTTTAATCCCAGCAGATGACTGTAGTTTTCATTTGATCGTCTGACGAGAGGTAGTGGACCCGATGTGAAGATTTTTGCCGATGGGGTCCTCTCCTTCGTGTTTTTAATTAGTGCTGCGAAGTCAGCCTTGAGAATCTCCGACTGTCGGTGCCTTATGTCGTTTACGCCGGCATGTAAAATAATGGATCCAACTGCCCTATTGTGCTTCTCGTAGATGGTCGGCGCACGTCTCATCACATCTCGGACTCGAGCACCGGGAAAACAAGAAACAAAAGATTTTCGATTAAGGCATGTGATATTGAGGTTTCATACAATCAAATCACCTACCACGATTACATCACCCGGGGTTGAAAGCAAACTGGGGACGCGGAGAGGGTCGAACTGGTTCTGGATTGAGATGTTCGCCTGTGCCGATGGAGGTGTTCTAGCCTTGAACCCCCGCCTGCATAGCTGAAACACGCCAAGGTCTTCATATGCGTTGTCGTTGCTCCTACAAGGCGCGGGGGTGAAGCTTACTTGTCCTTGGAATTGAGCGGCACAAGGTGGGGTTGATGTTACGTCGACTTCAGATGTCGAGGATGGTTTATCCAGCAGCCGAGCCTTCAAGTCCCTAAGGTACCTTTGTCTGGACAGGAGTTTCTGAATCTGTTTGTCGAGTGCCTGGAATTCTTCAACGATGATGGCAACGCGATTCATCTCACTGTTGGCCATTGTCTACTTCTACTTCCGCTTTCGCTTCATGACCTAGGAAAGAATGAGCCCTGTGCAAAATTTTTGTGTGCGGCCTCTTTATACATATGAAAAAAAACCTATTAGTATAAAAAAATTAACATTTTATTTTCAGATATTATTCTTTTCAATTACATTGAACAAATTGATACTTGTAACTTATAAATAATTAATATTTAAGAAAACAAAGCAATCATGCATAAAATCTTTAATATAAATATAGATTACATGATTATATTACTTTGTATATTTATAAACTAGAAACTGGTTATGTAAGTTAATAAAATATATACTGTATAGTACAAATTTTCAAAAAATTACATTTCATTATCTTGAATGTTTAATTGCGAATTCGTTAATCATCATAATTTCTTTTTTTTTTGCGAATTCTGATTAAATAGATAAAATTGCTAATGAAGAGAATCATTCTTGAATTTCGTATTATCTTCAATCTTGAAAAAGATCTTTCTGTAGATGCAACGGTTATTAGTAGTGTTATTAGAATTTTCAGAGTAGTAACAAAATTTGGATACAATTCAGATAAATTATTTTTATATAAATATTGCACAATTTGCAAAATTGTATTCCTGGGAGGCAATACTCGGTGACACATTTTGATTTCATTAAATAAATCGATGCAATCAATGTCATCATTCAAGGATACATTTAAGTCTTTACAACATTAAAGAAGGTTGCCTTCAGTCGATTTTTGAAAGTTGCCGGAATTATATAAAAACAAAGTTTCATATTCATGGTAAATTTTGAATGTTTTCTTAAAAGAAGTAATTGCATTGTATCATTAAAAAGTATTGAATCTGGAAATAATCTTCTTCAAATGATGTAAGTTTATTTTCAAGTGATTGAATTTTGGACTTTGCTTCCATGTCACTGATATGTTCGTGAAGTTGTTTCAAAGCACGAGAAAATTCTGGTACTTGGTATCTTACAGATTTCATATTTTCAAGTCGATATTCCCACTTAGTTTCCGACAGTGGCTTTGGAGTAAGGTGTTGTACATGCTGTTTCAATATATCCCACCACATTACAGAACATGAAAAAATATTGTATAAGCTATGTAAAGTTCCAAAAAATGAAATAACAAGAGCAGATTTTGAAATGACTCCAAGAATTAAATTCAAGTTATGGCTTCCACAGGGCATATATTGTGCTTTGGAATTTTTTTGCAGACTATGTGGTTGTATACCTTTATACATCTCTGCCATATTAGCTCCGTTATCATACACTTGTCTTCAACAATTCCATAAATCCTCTGTTTTTAATATATGTTCAGTTTTGGTTGATAATCCTTTTCCTGTCAAGTCTTTTAATGTTTCAAAATTCATAAATCATTCTTAGTTACTTGTTTTTCACATTCATCTACATCACTATATCTTAAAATAGCAGATAATTGCTCTTGATCGCTTACATCTGCAGTACAGTCTAATAAAATTGTGAAATATTTAGCTTTCTTCACTAATTTTATTACTTCGTTTGTCACTTTTTAGCCAAAGCTTATATAAGTTCATTTTGAATCCTATAGGATAAATAGGAAGGTGATGCTTTATCCATGCAACAGTCAAAATGTTGTTTCATGATTGGGTCAAATTTTGCAAATAATTCTATCAGACCTAAGAAATTACCATTATGTGAATTATACAAAGCATCACTACTTCCTCTGAAATCCAGATTGTGTTCTGATAATTGCAAAATTGTAGCAAATATCCGTTCGCACACACTTTTTAAAAGTTGCGTTTTGTTTCTAATTATTCTTTCATATTCTTTGTCAATAGTGTTTTCCAATTTTAGATTTTTTTTTCAAGTTGTAATAATTTGTACATCGCTTGTAAATGATGTTCTGATCTTTCATAACTTTCTAATCAAGAACTTAAATGTGCCCAATTGTTAAGTCTTTGAGTAGAGTACCTGTAATTATCTTCATTCTTGACATTTCCTATTTGTTAATTTCCTGAGATAATAATTTTCAGAAAAACTCCTGTTATTTACATCTTTTGGAAAACAGTAGTTTTTTATTTGTGTCACGATAGTTTGCACAATAGTCATTCTAAACTTTTCAGTTATAATTTCGGGCCAAGTGCCAGGATTATTAATGTTGAAATTTTCATTTCTCTTATTTGCTGGACAAAAATTATTTTTGTTGGTTTCTTTATGCTCAAGAAGTTATGGTTCTTCAGATAGCTTGTTAACTTCTTCCTCTTCATTCAAACAGGAGCTGGCCTTTTGATCATCAAGGTCATTGATGTCGAACTGAATAGTTTCATTGATTTCGTCAGTTTCTGTTTTATCTTCCAATAACTGTGAATGCTCCGATTCTCCAATTTGTTACCCAGTCTTGGTTTTGAAAAATTGTACAATAGCATTCCGCTGCTTTCTTTTTCTTTTCAACATTTGAAAGCTACTTAGATACTTTCTCCCTATATCCCTATCTATACTAGCCATTTCACAGGATTGTATAAAAAAATACTATAAAAAATTATGTATTTGCCTGAAAATTCTGTGCTACGACCCAATTGGTGTGTCTATTATGTATTACTGTGCATTACTATAATATTCTATACCGGGGTCGCCAACTTCAGTCCTGGAGGACCATCATGGCTGCAGGTTTTCATTCTAACCCTGTTCTGAATGAGTGACCTGTTTTTGCTGCTAATTAACTTCTTTTGAACTAATTTTAATTGATTTGCTCTTGAACACTCAGATCCCTTAATTGTTTCTTTTTCCTTAATTAGGAGCCAAACAATAATGAGATACAAAATGAGCCAAAACATGTCGATCTGCATCATGTCCCCAAAACATTTTAATAGTGCTCTGCTAATGCACCACGAGAGCAGCAACAAGCCATGAAAATAAAAAAAACTGGTTTAATTAACAATAGGAATCATTAAGCAGCTGGTTAGAGTGAAAATGGTTGGAGTTTGAGGCTCTGACTTAGTTGGTCTTCTGTTGGCTCCCTCACTTCACATTTCATTTCTGTTTGGGTGCCATTTAAGGAAAGAAATGAAGCAATTTAGAGGAACAATGAAGAAATTCAGGAGAACAAATCTTAAAAAAGCAATTCAATTAAAATGAATTCATAAGAAGTTAATTAACAGCACAAACAGGGCACTTGTTAAAAAAGGGTTAGAATAAAAACCTGCAGCCACGGTAGTCCTCTAGGGCTGGACTTGGTGACCCCTGCACTATACTATATATGCATTACTATGATATAATATGCATTAATATAATTACTATGTTTTACTATGCATGTATTGGTCATTGTTATATATATATATTCTATTGTACTTCAAAAAGTGACATGTTGCATTGGTCCATATTTGTGCAAATCATTGCTGGGCCCACAAATTACAGACTTTTGGCAAGAAAAAGGAAATGTAGTTAGATTAGCAAATGATGAAATAACTTATTTTTTAATTTCCCAAAAGACGTGGATGATGCAGGGCCTTGATGAACGCCAGGCCTTGTGTTTGCACCCCCCTCAGGCTATCTCTGTAAACCAGCATATTAATTTTGTTAGATCTTACTGCTGCATTTGACACTGTCATACATGACATTCTATTGTCCACAATGGAGAACATGCTGGGTATCTCTGACACTGCCCTACAGTGGTTTAAGTCCTATCTGACTGACAGGCAAAAGTTGTTAGTCATGGCAACAGCAGATCCAACTCAGCGCCGGTCACACAAGGGGTTCCTCAGGGCTCTGTCCTCGGCACACTTCTCTTCTGTATCTATATACTTCCACTTAGGCATATTATTCATAGCTATGGACTGGGTTATTATTTTTATGCAGGTAATACTCAGCTCTAAAAGTGAAACTTCATCAGGGCATTCTCAGCTCACAATGTGGTTCAGTGAAATTAAAACCTGAATGGCAGATCTTTTTAAAATTAAATTGCAAGAAAGCTGATCTCCTGCAAATTGGCTCTAAAGTACAACTTAAGAAAATGAGCTCATTCTCAGTCACTCTTGATGATGATTTTATCAGACCTTCTTCTAATACAAGTAATCGTGGTGTCATTTTTGATTCCTCCCTTTCTTATTCTGCCCTCATAAAACCACATTAAGAAATTTTTCTACTTTCACCTCCATAACATATCCCACATTTGTTCATTCCTGTCCTTTTCTAATGCTGAGAAACATATCCACGCTTTTATCACATCCCACATTGATTATTGTAACTTTCTACTGGCAGTTGCCGCTTCTAATCTTATATCACACCTCATGTTCATTCAAAACTCTGCTGTAATAACACCCATCTTGCTTCACCTCCATTGGCTCCCTGTGGCTTACAGAATTGAATATATAATTCTATTATTATCTACAAAGATTTAAATTGCCTTGCATCAGAACTACATCAGTGTCCTTCACCATCATTGTGCTCCTGTTTGCCCACTAAGGTCCTTTTATTCTGGCAGTCTTGTTGTGCCCCATAATTTGCATTTAATGAGTGAAAGGGCCTTTAGCTGTATAACACCTACACATTGGAATGACCTACCTAAGTTAATTAGATCAACTGACTCCATTCATTATTTTATAAAAACTACTTAAAACTAATCTGCTCAGGAAGGTTTTTAACTTAATCTGACATTCTGCCTCCTATTTTAGTTTTCCTCTCTGTCCAGATGCTCAGTATAATTTATGTGTGTTATATCACAAATTGTGGGGGGCTGGCACCCTGCCTGGGGTTTGTTTCCTGCCTTACACCCTGTGTTGGCTGGGATTGGCTCCAGCAGACCCCCATGACCCTGTAGTTAGGATATAGTGGGTTGGATGATGATGGATATCACAAATGATGTTATTTGTTAGGCTTTCTGTAAGTAAAGAATGTAGTATTTACTGTGGTTTATTATCTTTTATTCTATTTAAGGCTTTTGTATATCTAGTTTAATGTTATTTTTGGGAAACATTTGTATCCAATGTTATATACACCTGCTGTTTGTTTATGAAACTCTGTGAAGCACCTTGAGCATGGGAAAGGTGCTATATAAATAAAATGTAGTATCATTATTTCTTTTAAAGTCTTGTACTCACTCATTTGCAGCTTCTTAATTACATAAGCAGAGTAATAACCTTTTTTGGGGCAAGTGCAATAATACAAAAAAACCCTAAGTGCGTAAGATGTTAAACATTGCATCGAAAATTCGATATAAATGAGGCCACCTTGACACAAGTGTATTGTACTGTTTAAAAATAATATTGCACAAATTGTATTTTCCATTTACTGTAACCCCACATTCTTTTATCTTCCTTCAGTACATTAACTGGAAGTAGACATTACATCTAATATTTTAGTGACACTGCTACTACTCCAACATATTGAAATAATTTCTGTCAAAGTCCATTTGTAATGATTATACTGATTCCAGGTATCTGCCTTTTTCCTCTAGTTTAATCATCTGAAAAAAGTATCCAGCTTGTTAATGACATTTTTGTCAATGTCATTACAATGAACAATGTCAAAAGAAATATAATTAAATGATTTTTGTGCTTATTCAATACAGTCTTTGAACTATAAAAATAAATGTTTATTTACCAGGCTCTTTTATTAAAAGTGCTTTACAATTCCAAAGTAATGAGTTATAGGTTTGCAGGAGCACCATCAAAGGAAACACTTTAATATAAACAGTTTATTGGATTTAACTTATGCATACTAAGCTTTTGTAATTTGCTAAACTATTTCACCTTTTAAAGGATTCTCCACAGCCAATGTACTACCTGGCGAAAGCTCATTCACAAAGGAAGAATATATATTTCATAACATCCCAATTTTTTATTTATTCTTAGGTGATTTCCAACTCCAGGCATTTAAAAACTTCAACATTATACCATGAACTACAACAAACAGCATGAGAATAGGCAGGTTCAATTAAAACAAAGAAAAACATTTTTGGAGTACCATGTTTCATATGTCTGTGGTGGGCTGGCATCTTGCCCGGGGTTTGTTTCCTGCATTGCGCCCTGTGTTGGCTGGGATTGGCTCCAGCAGACCCCCGTGACCCTGTAGTTAAGATATAGCGGGTTAAATAATGGATAGATGGATGGATGGATGTTTCATATGTAATTTGTTATTTGGCATATAATTAGGTGCCCCCAGGTTATAACAAATTTATTCTCAGATTTTTCAGGTAAGGATGACAGAAGTTTTCAGGTATGGTAGTCATATTATCTTGTATGTGCAAGAAGACCCAGAGCAGATTGTACTTGCTATGGAGACTCAGATCTTTTGATGTGTACAGCAAGATGCTAAAAATGTTCTACCATCCATAGTAGCCAGTGTGGTGTTCTATGATGTAGTCTCCTGGGGAAGCATCTTGAGCTCAAAAGAAGCACAATGCCTGAACAAACTGAAAGCTGTTGAAGAAAAGAGGATGATGGCAAAATTGGATGCCATCATGAAAAATATCCTCCATCCACTGCAAGAGGCTCTGTCTTGGAGCGCTTGCAGCCATCGGCTCATACCACCATAGTGTGCTAAGAAACACCTTAAGGAACATTTGTAGCATTTTTCTCCATTGATATCAGATAATTCAATGCTTCCATCCAATGTACTTGTTAAATGTATTTTTTATTGTTGTATCGATTGATTAATTAGATGTATTATCTGTACTGTGAGTCTGTATTCTTGTTTTTTATATTTATGTTACTACATTTGTTTGTATTTCCCCATGGGATTAATACAGTTTATCTAATCTAATCTAATACTCACCATTACAATCATATTGACAGAGAATGGAAATATATTGCTTGTTCATTATTACATGCAAATAAGAATCTTCCTGCTCTCTGTCTTCTTCTTCTTCTTTTGCCTGCTCCCGTTAGAGGTTGCCACAGCGGATCATCTTCTTCCATATCTTTCTGTCCTCGGCATCTTGTTCTGTTACACCCATCACCTGCATGTCCTCTCTCACCACATCCATAAACCTTCTCTTAGGCCTTCTTCTTTTTCTCTTCCCTGGCAGCTCTATCCTTAGCATCCTTCTCCCAATATACTCAGCATCTCTCCTCTGCACATGTCCAAACCAACGCAATCTCGCCTCTCTGACTTTGTCTCCCAACCGTCCAACTTGAGCCGACCCTCTAATGTACTCATTTCTAATCCTATCCATCTTTGTCACACACAGTGCAAATATTAGCATCTTTAACTGTGCTACCTTCAGCCCTGTCTCCTGCTTTCTGGTCAGTGCCACCATCTCCTGCCCATATACCATAGCTGGTCTTACTACCGTCCTGTAGACCTTCCCTTTCACTGTTGCTGATATTCATCTGTCACAAATCACTCCTGACACTCTTCTCCACCCATTCCACCCTGCCTGCACTCTCTTGTTCACCTCTCTTCCACAATCCCCATTACTCTGTACTGTTGATCTCAAGTATTTAAACTCATCCACCTTCGCCAACTCTACTCCTTGCATTTTCACCAATCCACTGACCTCCCTCTCAGTTACACACATGTATTCTGTCTTGTTCCTACTGACCTTCATTCCTCTCCTATCTAAAGCATATCTCCACCTCTCCAGGGTCTCCTCAATAACCTTGTTTTGCTGAATTCAATATGTGTGTCCAAATGTGGTGTATTCGGTCACCACTTCAGCGATGGTAAGCTTTTGGATGTTTTAATCGATGCAGCTCTCATCACATTGGTGGTCATCATGTAAGACATATTTATAGTATAACTAGCAGAATACCCGCGCTTCGCAGCGGAGAAGTAGTGTGTTAAAGAAGGTATGAAAAAGAAAAGGAAAAATTTTAAAAATAACATAACATGATTGTTAATGTAATTGTTTTGTGTATTTGGCGGCAGCGTCACAAAGTTGTTTTCATCTTGCTGCATCAGAAAATGTACCACGACGTCTGACATGCCTCCTTTTTACTGTTTTCTCACAGCTTGGATTGCTGCTGTCATAATGGGTTTGAGTCTACATATATATATACATACATATATACACATACATATCTTCATATCTATATACATATATACATATCTATATACATATCTACATATACACATATATATGCATACCTATCTACATCATATATACACACACATATATATACATACATACACAGACACACACATATATATAATTTTTGTGTGTGTATGTATGTGTGTGTGTGTGTGTGTGTGTGTGTATACACATACATACAAACATACACACAGGTATATATAAATATATGTGTATATATATATGTATGTGTCTATATGTGTGTGTATAGCTTTGATCACTGAGTGCAAGGGAAAAATAATAAAATGATAAAATGTAGTCTATAAGTTATTAAACAGTAAAACATTAACGTTTTAAGAAGTAAAGGTACATTGAGCACTACTGGAGTGGTTGCGGGTAAACTACATTTTAAAGACGGTATAACAGAACAGATAAGTAGTACTAACAGCAGCTAAAATGTATATGGATCATCTCTCGGTAGTAGATCCCTTTTGAAAGGCGCTACACGACGGCTGTGGTATAGAAATTACATTTTCTATGTGAAAGTCCAAATTTCTGCCTGTGGTAATGTGCCTTACCAGCAATTAAAGAAAATTAGTTTTGTGTCCTCTGCAGTGTTAATAGAGAAAGGCTTTGGTTTGGGATAAAAGGAAAAAAAGGTGTAAAGAAAGGAAAGTTGCCTTTTTCTTTTATATAGTGTAGAGAGATGTTTTCGCTGACGATATGAGCGCCTTTTGGGGACAGTCGCGGTGGGTCTTGTGCAGACTGGTGAGACGTCCCAGCTATTAATCAGCTGTGATGGCACTGTCAGTCCTCCACTCGTGTGCGTGTCTTCATAATCCGAGCTGACGACCTCATAATCGTATACGTGCAAAATAAAGTGCGAAGCGCCTTAAGATTATTTTGCCGCGGTGTAGAAAAGGGGTCCCGTGTTTGCACTTGTCTGGGCTATAGCTCAGGGGGAGGATGAAAAAAATTAAAAGAGCTCTCTTTGAATTAAGGCAGAAGCGCAGTCAGTGTCTGAAAGGCCGGCACACTTATGTGCGCGCGCCGGCTGATCGACTTTTGCTGGGCAGGAGACGCCAGTTTTTGCAGACACGTTCACATGATCAAAAGTCTCCTTGCTCTTTGGAGGTCATTTATATACAAAATACCTGCGCCTCGCAGCGGAGAAGTAATGTGTTAAAGAAGTAATGAAAAAGAAAAGGAAACATTTTAATAATAACGTAACATGATTGACATTGTCATGAGTGTTGCTGTCATATATATGCCTGCCTAAATAAGTCACCCTCGCTTCGCTCTTACTTTTTTACCGTTCATTTAATCATGGCTAGTGGCGGAAAAATTATAAAATGGAAGGAGGATTACACTGAGTATGGCTTTACCAAAACAATTATTGATGGCGAATCGATTATTCATAAAGCTTGAATTGGTGATCTGTTTTTCTGTGTTAACCTCATATTTTTTCATACTTCTTCTCAAACCAAGGTGGTGCAAGGCTAAAATGAATTGGGATGCGCTGATCAATGTAATCGGTGTACCAGGAAATCATGCATTGACAAAAGTTCCCCTTTGATTGTAATGCAAAGTGTGATTAAATGCATTATTTTTTAACGCGTTATGGAGCACATGCATCGAAGCTTCTCAGCTGTGCTTGTGCTAAGAAAATTAAACATTTTAAAAATAACGTAACACGATTGTCAATGTAACCTTTTGTAAGTAGTGCCTGGAGGATTCAGTGTGGAGAAAGTCTAGAGACAGCGTGTGTATTAACTTGGTGGCAGTGTGACGAAGTTGCTTCGGAAGACGGCGTTAGCCGCGGAGCTCAGCTCAGAGCGAAATGAGGTAAATGGGAGGGGATATGATGACGTGACTCCTCCACCCGCCTTAACTGTCAATCCCCCACAAACACAGTCTCTCGGAATTTGCATAAGCACACCCCTTCACCTGCAATTTTAACTTAGTTACAAAGTGATCAGAACTCTCGTTTATATCCTGCGTTCTCTCATTAAACTTGTATCCCGCATTACCCGTGGGCATGGAATGCGCCAGCGGCAGCCTGTCTATTAACTTAATTTAAAGTTTAAGTTTATACCTTGCTTTGTTTCCGAAGTAGCTGCAATGATGAATATGGTAGTATATGTCACTCGCTCGCTTCTTATTGTTTCGCTGCCTTCTCAATTATATAATGCATGTTTTCTTCAGCGTATTTTGGAGCTCTTCCTGGTTTTCTACATAGTGCGTTGACAGTCAGTTCACGTGATTACGTGGGCGGCGTGATGACGTCAGACGAAACTCCGCCCCCACGGGTTTCAAGCTCATCTCCATTACAGTAAATGGAGAAAAACAGCTTCCAGTTATGACCATTACGCGTAGAATTTCGAAATGAAACCTGCCCAACTTTTGTAAGGAAGCTGTAAGGAATAAGCCTGCCAAATTTCAGCCTTCTACCTACACGGGAAGTTGGAGAATTAGTGATGAGTCAGTCAGTCAGTCAGTGAGTGAGTGAGTGAGTGAGTGAGTGAGTGAGTGAGTGAGTGAGGGCTTTGCCGTTTATTAGTATAGATTATTTCTGACCTTACTTGGAAATTCAGTTTAATTTTCCTTCATTATGTATTTTGAGTTTTAATTTATTTTTTATTTTACAAAGACATTTCTATTTTATTTTTATATATATTAGTTTCAGTTTTTAGTAATTATGGTACAGTTAAAGAGCTACTATGGAGTTTAGTTTTGTGTCACAATGAGACAGAACTGTACAATTAACGGGTTTGGATATAATATTAGTTTAGTGTTAGTGGATGCTTACTACACTACACGACACAGTTTACTGTTTGGTTTTGTTTTTTGTCTGATAATCAAAACCAGGTACTGAATATGAACAATTTTATAATGTTTAAAATATTTTCTATGTCATTTGTGCTGAACAAATCTGTACTGACTGTTGGCACATTTTTCTTTTCCTTTTATTGCCCACAATGGGCCAATTTATAATAAAATTTAGGTGAATTTTAAGGTGTGAGGGTTTTTTACTTGAAATGTCTACAGCACACAACATATCCTGCTCCACCAACAATGTGCTTATAATGAATGCCTTCGGTATTGCATTCAAAAATCTCAGATACTGGGCTTTGTTATTTTCTACCAGCTACAGTATATTGATTTTTGATTCAATCTCAGGCACAGACAATTTATAGACAGAATTTTGTTACCTTAAGGCCTGGAAAGATATCAAAAATTAGAAAACAGAATCTACCGTGTTCTGCCAGGTGTGACCATGAAAATCACATGAAGAACGGGGCTCTTAGGCTTGAATCAGTGTGCAGACCCCACCTAGCTGTATTGAGGGAAACAAAGAAAAACAAGCATGTAGTGTCAAGGTTGGGGGCAGTGAGTCTTGAATAGCCCATGCATAAGAACAGTAAACACATAATGAGCAGAGCAAGAGCAAGTAAAAAGAGCATGGACAGGCACAAAATGATAGAGACAGCATTTGAGATTAAGATATACATTATCTAAACCTGTTTATCCAGAGCGGGATCACAGGAATCTTGGAGCCTACCCAAACAGGTTTGGATGCAAGTCAGGAAAATTCCCTGGTATGCAATATGTATGATATGGCTGAAGTTAAGTACAAAAAGAATGTGATGATTTCAACTATCTATTTTGAGAGAGAGAGAAACATTGAAAAAAGGGGACAGATATTTTAAAACATAATTCTGCTACTGTATTATTTTCACAATATCAGTTATTTTGAGCTGTGAATATTAACTAAAAAACATAAATTACTAAATATAGCATAAATACAAAGCACATTAATATGTTTAGCTTTTCATCACTTGGCAGATTCTCTTCACCTACCTACCTGTAGTTCAGTAGAGATATTGCCAACTCAGGAATTTTACAAGTTTTGTATCACTTCATTGTTAAACAACGTTTTTAAAGAAAAAGTGATTGGTCAGCAACAATATCCTGATCTTGTATAACAACCTAGTAAGTCTCTTGATCAGTGCTGTTTTATTTTCAAAAATCGGGAGTGGTCTCCCCTAGACTTTCTTGTGTACTCAAATATGGGGATGGATATTTGAGGAGTAAACTGCAAGACAATGATTATAAGTAAAGTAAAATTGAATAAATCAGACTCTGAAACTGCATGAATAAAAAATAACGAGTATGTGTTCAGGTAAAATACCACTTCCGGTTGATGGATTTGGTCCAAAGGTTAATACAGATCTACAATTTTGGTGTAAAAAACACATGCCATCTATCTAGTTGTGTTTTTGAGTTATCGTTTTTACACACACACACATACATAATTCCAAAAAAACAGTATTTTCGGACTAGGGGAGTTCTAAAACATCAAGATTAATCAAAATCTTGAGGTCGAATTTTTTTCATGATTACTATATTTTCTCTATACTTTGTGTGCAAAGTGGCAGGTTAATTACTGTCACCAAAAAGCAGCCACCTGAAAAATAAACTGAAATGTTACACACTCAGGATTTTTCTGTCCATACGGTAAAGTTTTTGTTGACCAGCACATTCTGATTTCAGGCGTTTGAATTACATCTTGATATACAACAATTGCAAAGAAAGGTGGCACATAAATCGCTTTCTATTTCACACACTTTACGCACATATTCAGTTTGTTCTGTCACCGCAAATGCTTTGTGAACACCCGCCCTCCGCCACCTGTGAATATGTGTGGGCGGCTCATGGTGGCTGACTTTCAGTTTTAGAGTTAAAAGTTATAAGGGTTAAAAACTAACAGCAAGAATATTCCTTCAAAAATGAAAACTAAAATTATTTTTAGTAAATTATTATTTTATTTCAGTTAGTCTTTCCAACTACTTTAATAGTTTCCTTTAGCTTTTCATTTCGGTTTTGTTAATTATTTTATTTCAGTTTACGAAAATGTATTTTTAATAATAGTTTCAGTTTTGATTTTAGTTTTAGATTTAACTATAATAACCTTGCTTAGGACGCCAACTCAGGCTACTCTGTATGAGACATGGTGTCAGCAACATGCAGATATTGTTTTGGGAGGGCTTATTCCTAACAGTTATAAAAGGTGCAAAGACCAGGCGAGTAATTTTCTGTATTTTTTAGTAAAGACTTGTGTTGTATTCAAACATAGCAAATGTAACATAACTCAGTCTTATGTAATGTTGCCATATTTTCCTAGGACTTATACCCCAAAGTATGTCTAAAAATAGCCCAATGAAAATGGAGAGTACAGCGTAATATAAGTATATGGAATTCAAATTCAAAGATACTCAGTTGAAACACATTTCTAAAAGCAAAGAAGTTGTAGCTTTTCAATACAATTTTGCTGAAATAAAACAAAATATAGGATACTACTTACCTTTGTTGCAGTTTCAGCTTTCATATAAAAGTCAACCAATTGCTTCTTCAATCTGTTTCTTAATTTGTTTTGGATAAGGGATATTTGTGAAAACAAATGTTCAATTGCTGCATTACTGAATGGCAGGTTTAAAAGTGAAAGGACAAAATTGCTAAATTCACTAAAGACATCATCACCAGCTGCAACAGTGTGTTTAGTAACTTCAACCCATACTTTCTCAACTTGAGTGTCTTCCCAATCGTTCTAGGATATGATATTAAGTAATCACCACTGCTGTTCTAGTTTTACTAAATCTACAGGGGCCAGTGACATAAATGACAAACTTGACAGCAGAGGCTTTTTAGAAATAAGCACAGGTGATAGAGAAGAGAGTGACTCTAGTTGCTTGATGTTTAAAGCAATCTTTGCTGTATTTCTTTTATGAATTCAAACAAATAATCATGGCATCTCAGTTTGATCTTATCTGCCAGTTTAGCGTCAATTTTAGATCCTACTTATTATAAATGAATTGTAATCCTAAAATCAATGGCTGAAATTGGCAAAAAATTATTGCTACTTATGTCATGGTACAATAAATTTCACCATGGTGAAAATTCATGTGGTATCATTACACACCTGATCACACTTTGTTTAAAGGACATTAAGCCAGCAAGCAATTTTTCTGTATTAGGATTTTCGCACTGTAAAAGCTTGTTTATCCTGTAGACCTCATTGACAATTGGGTGTAGAAAAATCAAATATGTTTTATTGCCAGGGTCTGAATACATTTGGACTAGTAGTTCAGTAGTACAGTTTCTTTCAGTATCCTTTGAAATATGAAAATATAATGGGAGATTGATGTAATGGAAAAGAACTCTATCAATACACTGGCTTATTGCAAACCATCTTGTATCAAACAGCTCTTAAGAGGAGTTTCACCTTCATTAATTGCTGCATAATGAGCTTAATGCATTCTTTGACATACTGTACTGTATGAAAACCATGAGTATGTCTGTGATATCATGTACTCAATATTCCTAGGTGAGACCTTAATCACTTTTGAAGCACAGAGCTGCAAAGAATAGTACACACATTTAATATACAACTGTTTTTGATTTACATCTTGAAACTGTGCACGTACAGAACAATGTTTCCCACACATTGTGTTGTAACCATCTGTTGCTAAGCCTATGCAAAGTTTTACATTCAACTTGTTCTCTTCCATAAAACTGAACAAATAAGTAGAGATGCTTTCAGCATCTCCAGCATGTAGTTTAGCAATACCAGAAAAAATAAATCAATTGGGCAGGAAAACCGTGGACCTGGAAACAATGGTCTTAATGAACTGCTTCATGCCGTCAACTAAGCCTCACGAAGACTTTGCTGAATACCCATACATCTGTCAGAACAGTTTCCGCTGTATGCAAATTAGATTGGCTCTGTCTTCTTACATTGCTACCACCAAATATGCAAAGCATGTTTGCTCCTTAGAAAGGCAGAGACATCATTTAGGGTTTACATGCTTGTTGTTACTCTCATCCAGAATCTCTGGTAGTTCAAACAAACTGTTAACTAGCCAGGTGTACACCTGATCATTTACCCTTACCTATTAAACTCTGACATGTCCATCTTGGCTGGGAAACTTCTTGATCACTCAACCAATCAACCAGAGGGATCAAGGAATCTCGGGTTCAATAGGAATATCCAATATATCTTTACTCCAAATCAGGCACACTTGCAAGTTAGGCAGATAATATATAATAGTTTCTCAGAAGTCATCAACAATCACATGACTATGCCTCCTCCTTCTTTTCCCCATTAGATCTGTTGCTGGATAGACCACCTGTGGTAACTAGCTGTCTTGCTACCCCATAAGCAATACATTTGCAGTATCTGGGTCAATATCCACAACATTGGAGGAAACATATCCTAACGGTTTACTATTCAAAATACCCTTTACCTCAATGAGTACAATTTGGAGTACCTTCTCCGTCACTGACTGTGAACCTATTACATTGTGGAGTGCTTGACTGATCTTATTTCCCTTTTCCATAGCCCACCAAAATGAAGTGTATTTGGTTGGTTAAAACAAAGCAATTGTTGTTTAGATAAGTGTTGCTGCAACTCAGGGCTTAAATTTTCAAAGGCTTCTCTTAGCTCTCACTCCCCACCATGAAAGTTTGTGCCCTGATCAGACAATAGTTAATATGGATTACCTCTTTGTGCAACAAACATTTTTAATGCTATGAAATAGGAATAAGTATCAATACCCAAGAGAAGGTCAAAATGAACACCTTTTGTGATAAGGCACTTAAAAATTATACCCCATCTCTTTTCATAACGTCTTACTATTTTGATGTGAAAGGGTCCAAAAAAGGCCATACCAGTACTATAGAAGGCAGGTAGAAAGTCTAAAATTTTGGGAATGACAGGTCTAGCCTACCACTTCTTGCAGTCATAAAATCTATATGTTGGAGTTTCTGAATGGATTCTCTGCCCCTTAAATCCAAACATGTCTTCTAAATTTGGCAAAAGTCCATTTGTGCCATGGATGGCACAAGTTACTGTCACAGTCCTGAATGATCAATCTGGTGGCAGGTGATGAGGTTCTAAAACTATAGGATAAATAGAGGCAAGCTCCATTTCCATAGCATGACTCAGTCAACCTCCTACTCAAATAAGCTTGCTGGAATCATTAAATTCAGGGGACAAATTATACAAATGGATGGTGGCAGGCACTGTCCCTCAGCCTTCAACTGTTTGTTCTCTTGAGAGAATCTGTCTTGTTGTGCTCTCCAGAAAATCAGTAGCTCAGCTGCTTGACAGTCTGCTGAACTTGGTGGGCCACTATGCTCAATGTCTGCCCTTCTTTGGACTACAGCTTCTACTAAGTCACTCCAGGTATTATAATCACTGGGATTTGGTATAAGGTGGGTAGTTGTGAAAGTGACACCACAGAAGGTGTCTTTATTTTGTTCTGACTTTTCTTCTGGGGGTTCAATAGATGAGGAAAGTGACCACACAGATTCTGGCTTATAAAGGAAAGGGGGGTAAGGCTCCACCTGTTAGACACAGACAGCAGCCAAGGTTTTGCCTCTTGTCAGGTCATCTTATGGATTGCTGGCAGAGTGTATTTATCTCCAGACATGGACTTCTGTGAGATCCTGGATGTCCAATATTCTACTCCCAACGAACACAACACAAATTAACATGACCCTGAGTGTATCCATGACATTACAGTAGTAGAGTTAGACCACATAATTATTTGGTTGATCTCTAACGTAAGCTCATATTAGAGGTATTTGGCTAGTTCTAGTCTGGATATACTATGATGATGTTTTGGGGCGACCTTGACCTGGCCATAATAAAGGCAAAAGGTACAGATCCATGCTTATCTTCTGTGCACAAGTATGAAACAAATCCATAGGCTTTTTCAGAGGCATTACAAAAAATTTGAACTTGTCTAATGGAGGTGTATTGGCAAAACCCAGCTAGGATATTGCACCTAAGAATTGTTATACCAATTAAGGCTAGAAGCTCTCCTTCCTAGTGATGACAAGGTTGCAACAGATCCACTGGCAGCTTGGGGTAATCCCAGTTCCACTGCTTATCCCACAGCCACTTTACTAGCACCTTTGCTCTTTTGGTGTAGGGAAATATATATCCGGGGGGTTTAAATTGGCAGGCTAATATCCAATATAAATAGCGCATAGTAGGTATGGTCTACTTTAAAGGATAATATGCATATTCCAGTGTATCTTCCAGGCAGTGTCATTTCAGCACTAAGGTGGATTTTTGTATGTCTGAACAATTTCTGATTCAACCAAAGCTCAGTGTTATCAGTCTAGGCATCTCTGGGTAGGTGTTCAACTATGCTAGGCACATTAGTGGTTCATTGGCGAATCTCAAATCCACCAGTAGACACTATCTCAATTTGTCTACGAATCGGTTTGCTGAAACATGCAAAGATATGCTCTGCAGGCAATTGCCTACATAAAAGCTCCTGATGTCACCACCAGGCTCTTTACAGTCTTTAATGTGCTGCTGGAGAGCATACTGTAGATGACACAATATGGGCTGCATGTAATGTCAAATGGCAGCATTTGCAATTTATAAAGCTGGGGTCTGGAATCAGTATCTAAATCACTACACAGAAAACAAAGAAGACACCTGTCTTCTTGTAACAGACAGACCCAGTGATGCCTTAATGTTACCACTTTCAGCTACTGCATGCTCAAAGAAATGTAGCAGCATGCCCAGAAGTGAGGGGCTTAAGGCAGGACCTGGCAGCAGGTAGTCATTTAAACTAATGCCTTTATACTTGAAGGACCAATTAAACACTACTCGGTTCTTTCCACTGCACTAGACCAAGCAATATGGAATAAACCAGGATTTACCATTAGACAGGTTGGTCTCTAACAAGAGCTTAAGAACATAACCAATTTGCTTCTTAATCTCCTCTGTGTAGTCTATAGCCTTAAATGGGTCATTTAACAGGTGCTTCTCAGCATTTCTCAGTGTGGGCATAACAGCTTCTTTGAGGGCCTACAGGTAGGTAGATAGATAGATAGATAGATAGATAGATAGATAGATAGATAGATAG
>JANRMT010062821.1:219497-234286 GCA_026402145.1 Polypterus bichir lapradei | reverse complement strand
ATAGTCTTTCGAGTGCCTCTGAGCCAGGCTCTCAGACTGACAGCATACAGTGGTGTGAAAAACTATTTGCCCCCTTCCTGATTTCTTATTCTTTTGCATGTTTGTCACACAAAATGTTTCTGATCATCAAACACATGTAACCATTAGTCAAATATAACACAAGTAAACACAAAATGCAGTTTTTAAATGATGGTTTTTATTATTTAGGGAGAAAACAAAATCCAAACCTACATGGCCCTGTGTGAAAAAGTAATTGCCCCCTTGTTAAAAAATAACCTAACTGTGGTGTATCACACCTGAGTTCAATTTCCGTAGCCACCCCCAGGCCTGATTACTGCCACACCTGTTTCAATCAAGAAATCACTTAAATAGGAGCTGCCTGACACAGAGAAGTAGACCAAAAGCACCTCAAAAGCTAGAGATCATGCCAAGATCCAAAGAAATTCAGGAACAAATGAGAACAGAAGTAATTGAGATCTATCAGTCTGGTAAAGGTTATAAAGCCATTTCTAAAGCTTTGGGACTCCAGTGAACCACAGTGAGAGCCATTATCCACAAATGGCAAAAACATGGAACAGTGGTGAACCTTCCCAGGAATGGCCGGCCGACCAAAATTACCCCAAGAGCGCAGAGACGACTCATCCGAGAGGTCACAAAAGACCCCAGGACAACGTCTAAAGAACTGCAGGCCTCACTTGCCTCAATTAAGGTCAGTGTTCACGACTCCACCATAAGAAAGAGACTAAAAACGGTCTGCATGGCAGATTTCCAAGACGCAAACCACTGTTAAGCAAAAAGGGCTCGTCTCAATTTTGCTAAGAATCATCTCAATGATTGCCAAGACTTTTGGGAAAATACCTTGTGGACTAATGAGACAAAAGTTGAACTTTTTGGAAGGCAAATGTCCCGTTACATCTGGCGTAAAAGGAACACAGCATTTCAGAAAAAGAACATCATACCAGCAGTAAAATATGGTGGTGGTAGTGTGATGGTCTGGGGTTGTTTTGCTGCTTCAGGACCTGGAAGGCTTGCTGTGATAGATGGAACCATGAATTCTACTGTCTACCAAAAAATCCTGAAGGAGAATGTCCGGCCATCTGTTCATCAACTCAAGCTGAAGCGATCTTGGGTGCTGCAACAGGACAATGACCCAAAACACACCAGCAAATCCACCTCTGAATGGCTGAAGAAAAACAAAATGAAGACTTTGGAGTGGCCTAGTCAAAGTCCTGACCTGAATCCAATTGATATGCTATGGCATGACCTTAAAAAGGCGGTTCATGCTAGAAAACCATCAAATAAAGCTGAATTACAACAATTCTGCAAAGATGAGTGGGCCAAAATTCCTCCAGAGCGCTGTAAAAGACTCATTGCAAGATAGATATAGATATAGATATGGGAACAACACTCATATCAATGACAAAACAATTACATTAACAATCATGTTACGTTATTTTTTAAATTTTTCATTTTCTTTTTCATACCTTCTTTAACACACTACTTCTCCACTGCGAAGCGCGGGTATTCTGCTAGTCTACCTATATCTCCCAAAAACAGCAAAACTGCTTCTCAGAAACTAAGTCCTTTAGTAATGTGCAGTTTAGGTACAAATAAAATTTATTTGAAAAAGCAAACTTTAAATAAACTAAACTACACTCTGAAAACCCGGTGGGAGAAATTGGGGAAACCAACACTAAATTATTTTTTAGTTTAAACCTATAAACCTGATCTAATCTGATAATTAATTCTGGAACCCAGGACCTTATCACCCACATTTACTATTTAGTCTCAAGATATAAATTCCTCTACACATCTACTAAATTGTCCTTCTGTAACTAATCCTGGATGAGTTTCAGAGCCATTCTAACCTACCCTGGCACCCGTTGTACAACTGAAGCGTCCATCTATATATATAATGTCCTCCCAATACACCAAAGCAATAAATCATGTAGAGTTAGGAAAAATGTTCTCTGTTTCTTGCTACATTAGGTCCATAGACATTAATGAATATGGAGACTGCACTCTGACTTTGTAACTTTTATAGACAATGCCAAATCTGCAACAAAAGATTGTCTGAAAAGAATTGTAACCTCTCCACTAACACTCAAGCCATGGTTTAAAAAACTTATGCCATCACCTCCCTCTGCCATTCTGCCTGAATATGAATGTTGGTGTGTGATTCCTGTATAAAATGACACTCAAGCTTAAAAGAAAAAAAGAAATTAGCAGATTGACAAATAACAAAGAGACAACATGCAACAAAATCCATTTTAGTAGGTTTTAAGGGAAAATTAAACATTGCCAATTAAATTATTTAGTTTTCTTTTCCCTCCATTCCTAGTCTGGCACTACACATAACTATCTTATCTAAAGTAAAAAAGAGGTGTAAATCGGGATTGATGTATTCTGCACTTTCCTTCAAAGATACTTAAGCATTTACTGATGCAGTTGACATTATAACCACCTGTACTCACAGAACTCACTAAAACATCACTCATCAAGGACAACTCGTTGTCATAAGCAGTGGCCTTCAAATCTCCATCAACTGCTACACTCATTTGCAATTGCTCCTTTTTACAGAAGGTGGCTCCTTAGCTGGAGAGGCAAATTCTTAACTGAGTTCACTTTATCAACACATTTAGCCTCAATATTCTCTCCCTCTTCCACCTTCCTCTTACTTTTTACAAAAGGTGGCTCCTTAGCTGGAGAAGCAAATTCTTAACTGAGTTCACTTTAGTAACACATTTAGCCTCAATATTCTCTCCCTCTTCCACCTTCCTCTTCTGTCTACTCAGAGTAACTTATTCTTGTTACAGTTGTGTTCCTAATCCAATTTCAGACATTTTCTCAACTTGAGACAATCCTGATGTTAATTGCAGCAACTTCGATTCTGCAGTAGGGTGATATTGTCCATTAGCTAGAGCGGGGTCATCAGTCACCCCTCTTATTTATCACAACAGTAGCATCAGTCAGAGCTACTGCCAGCTCATGCAGGACATCACCATGTCCATTACAATTAACAGTCTTCACACCATTTTTAACAGACTTAGCTTTCATTCTTCTATTCTGAGGAGTATTTGGTTTTATTTCTGAGTGTTCCACCAGCTTCAACGGGCTCACCCAAAGCATTACTGTCCACCCTACTGTTTGCAGGCACTTCCAGGAGTCTTGTCTAAAAGAAGTATACCCCAAATTGAACACCCCTTACTAATGCTGGCATCAAGATTTACTACATTGGAGTCATGATCTAATGGCTCATCCAACCCATCAGACAAATCCTATGTAGTGCTCATGTCAGAATGAGCACTTCATTGCCCATAACATTAACCCGTTTACACTCACTGACCTTGTTTTCGACTCTCCCACAACTGAAACATTTTTTCAATTTGGATGAAACTAATCAAAACCACCCATCTTAAACCACCATTAGCATTATGTAGTAACATAAACACCTGCCTTCTACAAGAAATAACATGCTTCACATCAGGAGTTTTACATCTCAGAGGAATCATTTTACTATCGGATAAGATTTTGCCATAGTGGCACAGTTCTTTCTTTACTAAATCATTTTTCAGGAATGTCAATTCAAACCCAGCCACAGGGGATGCACAAACCAGTAAGTTTCTTCATGTTGGTCCCAAGCCCGGATAAATTAGGAGGGTTATGTCAGGAATGCATCCTTTGTACAATTTTGCTAGATCAATATTCAGACAACAATACAGATTTGCATACCGGATCGGTTGAGGCCCCGGATTAACAATGGCTGCCACCAGTACTGTTAGCCAACAGGGTGCTGGCGGAAATTGGGCTGCTGTTGGCTAAAGAAGGAGAAAAGGTGGGAGACGTGTCTGGAGGTAATGGGGATTGTGAAAGATAGGTGAACAAGAGAGTGCTGGCAGGGTGGAATGGGTGGAGAAGAGTGTCAGGAGTAACTTCTGACAGACAGGTATCAGCAAGTGTGAAAGGGAAGGTCTACAGGACAGTAGTGAGACAATTTACATTAAAGAAATTGGAAACTGTGGCACTGACTAAAAAAACAGGAGGCAGAACTGGAGGTGGCAGAGTTAAATATGTTAAAATTTGCATTTGGTGTGACGAGGATGGATAGTATTACGAACAAGTACATTTAAGGGTCAGCTCAGGTTGAACAGTTTGGAGACAAAGTCAGAGAGGTGAGATTGCATTGATTTGGAAATGTGTAAAGAAGAGATGCTGGGTATATTGGGAAAAGGATGCTAAGGACAAATCTGCTGAGCAAGAGGAAAAGAGAAAGGCCTAAGAGAGGTTTTATGGATGTGGTGATAGAGGACATGCAGGTGATGGGTATAAAAAAGCAAGATGCAGAGGACAGGAAGATATTTTTATATATTTTAAAACAGACCACACATATATAATGTAGTTTAATGCAGAGAACTGAAATGTTTTAGATGTGGGTTAATGGAACATTAAGAGAAGTTTAATGCAGTATCTGTATACTTTTCATTTAATTCATGTTAGCGCTATGAATATATAGTAGCTGTATAAGTGTGTTTTCTGTTGGGCAGTTTTTTTTTTGCGTCTTTAACATCGACTCCATGGTGCATGGTGTTTGGAGTCAATTCAAGATGCTTGTTGAAAGAACGTTCAATATAATATATATATATATATATATTGTAAACGCTGGCCCGGACACACACAGACGGACATCATAAGTTCACCCAACACACTGTTTATTTTACAATTATTTACAAGTTTTGCTCACGTGCAACCCCAGTGCCTCTTGCACTGATTCCCCCAAAGTCCAGGGCTCACAGTCCTTGTGCCTTTCCTCTGGCCGCCTCCTGTCCTCTCTCCAGCTCTGCCAACTACCTCCCGACATCCACCAATGACTGGAGGGAGGCGGCCCCTCTTATAGGAACCCGGATGGGCTCCAGCTGCTTCCCGGCAATTAGTCTTGGCCACACCCCTGTGTGGCAGAAGTGCCGGCTGCGCACCCGGAAGCCGTCCGGGTGTCCCTTGTCGTCTTCCCCCCGGCACTTCCTGGTGTGCCGGGCTCCCGGGATGATAAGGCACTGGGGCGCCGCCTGGCGGTGGCCACGGGTCCCTACAGGGCTGGGCTTCCAAGCCCCCTACCTGAGGCCTCCTGCATAACCAGGACGGACGCCCCCTCTCGGTCTGGAGGAGGCACACGCCCTCCTCTGGTCCTTCAAGGCAGGGACCACACGGGATAAACCGGCATCGGGGCGCCGCCTGGCGGTGGCCACGGGTCCCTACAGGGCTGGGCTTCCAAGCCCTCTACCCGAGGCCCCCAACATAACCAGGACGGACGCCCCCTCGCGGTCTGGAGGAGGTAAAAGCCCTCCTCTCGTCCTCCTGGGCGTCCCGGCCGGGCTCCAGCCCCGGCCGGGGACCACAATATATATATAATCTTTATACGTTTCCAATAAAGATTTAAATGTGCCGTACAAAAGAATTATTCTTTTTAATAAAAAACCAATTATCTATTAGTTTTTTTAGCTTGCTTATTTAGAACAGAGTTGTGGGAAGACAGGACATATGCCTTAAGCTGATTTTAGCCTTCTGAGTTCACACAGGGTATTTTTTTATATATACATACCTATAATAACTCATTTAAATCCATTTTGGATGTTATTTATATTGTATCTTTCTACTGCAGGAGGAAGCAAACTTCACTTCAATCATTATACCACTTCTGCCATACCACAAAACATTTTCTTTCACTGTCTTGTTTTGATGCAGTTTAATTATCTAAATAATACAATATTTGATGCAAGGATAAAAGCTACACATTTATTCAAATTTTATTGTCAATAAGAAGACTTTGGCTGTGAAGAGAGTATGTTAATATATTATAGATATCCAAGCAAAATCTACTAAAACTCTTCTGCAAAATTAAGAAATATTTATTTTAAACAATAAAAATAGCAATATTTACTGCATATTTTCATAAAAAGCATGTAGCTCGCAAGTGCTTTACAAGAAGTTAAAGATGAAATTTAATTTACAAAGAAAAAATAATAACATCCATCCATCCATCCATTATCCAACCCGCTATATCCCAACTACAGGGTCACGGGGGTCTGCTGGAGCCAATCCCAGCCAACACAGGGCGCAAGGCAGGAAACAAACCCTGGGTAGGGAGCCAGCCCACCGCAGAAATAATGACATATGTAAAACAAAAAATAAAAACTAAAGATATTTGCACAATATAGATAAACAGATAAGTTAAAAAAATAAAAACTAGGTCCTTAATCATGGATTAAACAGTAATTAACTATTTTTGAAAGTTTCAAATAGTTATTGTATTAAGTCCAATGCTGTGGTTAGCTGACTGAGGAGGATAAAAAAAATTAAAACTCCACCCAACAAGATACTGAAGAAAGTAAATATCTGGGGGTTCCAAGGCCAAAAGACTGACCAGCCCCCACTGGGCATTCTTTCAAACATATTTGTGTCAAAAGTACTTTATAACTGTTTTGATGCATTGTTCTTTGTCAAAAGTTGGCATATAATATGACACATTGATGTAGAATTATTTAATTAGATGGCAATTGCACAATATACCACCACAAAACCTGTAAGAGAAAATAAAGAATTGCAGAGGACAGTAATGATGGCAAATCTTTAAATTATATTATATTGCAATATATATCATAATCTATTATAACAAGTACAAGAAACAAAATGTTTAGAATGTGAATTGTGAAAAAGGGCTTTTAGGGTTTTTTTTTTTAAATGTTCCACTGTTTTAGCCTATCTCTCTCAGTGAAATATTCAACATTTTTGCTGCATAACATTAAAAAGCCACCTCAATACTTTTATAAATTTTGGCTCTTGTAATAATAACCATATCAGTTCTTCAGGATCCGATATTATGACAAGGTCTATAGTGGGCAAGCACTCCAAAATATAAGAAGGAGCACAATTCTTTTGAGCTTTATAGGTTTTGATGATTACTTTTGTTCTGTTTTGTATGTTGGATTGTATTTACCTTCTTTTTTGACACCCACTGCATACCCAACATACCTGGAAAGTGGTCTCTATTTGAACTGCCTTTTCCAAGATTTCTTCAATTTTTTTTTTGGGGTGGGGGGATTTGTCCTTGTCTTCCTAGAGGCAGGACCTGTTGAAGACCATTGCAGAGAATGGGCTATACAAAATGGGCTATGCAAAAATACATTTTATTGTATTGTATTGTATTGTATTGTATATATGATAAAGGAGTGTTTTAAAATAAGTTCTTAAGGATACAAGTAACTGATGTAAGACAGGTGAGATGTTTTCAGATTTGCTACTGCAAATCTAAAATTGACATTTCATTTTAGTGTGGGGTTGCATAGTCTCCAGTGTAGAAAGTGAGGAGTGTTTTAATTTGGTTAATTAATTACCGGCCTTGCCTTCAGTATGTAGTAATTAATTAAATGATTCAGTAAGGGTTCTAATTTAGTTATATCACCTCTCTTTGTTGTAGGAAGCAGGTCTCTAGCTATTACATCTACAGTATATGAAAATAACTGGGACACACTAATTTTAAGAAACAACATAATAGAATTTATTGATAAACACAAGGGTTATAGAAATATAATAACTGCATAGACATACAGTGCATCCGGAAAGTATTCACAGCGCATCACTTTTTCCACATTTTGTTATGTTATAGCCTTATTCCAAAATAGATTAAATTCATTTTTTTCCTCAACATTTTACACACAACACTCCATAATGACAATGTGAAAAAAGTTTACTTGAGGTTTTTGCAAATTTATTAAAAATAAAAAAAATGAGAAATCACATGTACATAAGTATTCACAGCCTTTGCTCAATACTTTGTCGATGCACCTTTGGCAGCAATTACAGCCTCAAGTCTTTTTGAATATGATGCCACAAGCTTGGCACACCTATCCTTGGCCAGTTTCGCCCATTCCTCTTTGCAGCACCTCTCAATCTCCATCAGGTTGGCGCACAGCCATTTTAAGATCTCTCCAGAGATGTTCAATTGGATTCAAGTCTGGGCTCTGGCTGGGCCACTCAAGGACATTCACAGAGTTGTCCTGAAGCCACTCCTTTGATATCTTGGCTGTGTGCTTAGGGTCGTTGTTCTGCTGAAAGATGAACTGTAGCCCCAGTTTGAGGTTAAGAGCGCTCTGGAGCAGGTTTTCATCAAGGATGTCTCTGTACATTGCTGCAGTCATCTTTCCCTTTATCCTGACTAGTGTCCCAGTTCCTGCCGCTGAAATACATCCCCACAGCATGATGCTGCCACCACCATGCTTCACTGTAGGGATGGTATTGGCCTGGTGATGAGTGGTGCCTGGTTTCCTCCAAATGTGACGCCTGGCATTCACACCAAAGAGTTCAATCTTTGTCTCATCAGACAAGAGAATTTTTGTTTCTCATGGTCAGAGAGTCCTTCAGGTGCCTTTTGGCAAACTCCAGGCGTACTGCCATGTGCCTTTTACTAAGGAGTGGCTTCCGTCTGGCCACTCTACCATACAGGCCTGATTGGTGGATTGCTGCAGAGATGGTTGGCCTTCTGGAAGGTTCTCCTCTCTCCACAGAGGACCTCTGGAGCTCTGACAGAGTGACCATCTGGTTCTTGGTCACCTCCCTGAATAAGGCCCTTCTCCCCCGATCACTCAGTTTAAATGGCCAGCCAGCTCTAGGAAGAGTCCTGGTGGTTTTGAACTTCTTCCACTTACGGATGATGGAGGCCACTGTGCTCATTGGGACCTTCAGAGCAGCAGAAATTTTTCTGTAACCTTCCCCAGATTTGTGCCTCGAGACAATTCCTTTGACTTCATGCTTGGTTTGTGCTCTGACATGAATTGTCAACTGTGGGACCTTATATAGACAGGTGTGTGCCTTTCCAAATCATGTCTAATCAACTGAATTTACCACAGGTGGACTCCAATTAAGCTGCAGAAACATCTCAAGGATGATCAGGGGAAACAGGATGCACCTGAGCTCAATTTTGAGCTTCATGGCAAAGGCTCTGAATACTTATGTACATGTGCTTTCTCAATTTTTTTATTTTTAATAAATTTGCAGAAATCTCAAGTATACATTTTTCACGTTGTCATTATGGGGTGTTGTGTGTAGAATTCTGAGGAAAAAAATGAATTTAATCCATTTTGAATAAGGCTGTAACATAACAAAATGTGGAAAAAGTGATGCGCTGTGAATACTTTCCGGATGTACTGTATACTCATATATCTCATATGTATGACATAATATCTCATATGAACGTGAAATTGTTTTATACATACAGGATAATGGGTTGGTTTCTTGAATGGCTTTTACCAGTGAAGAGGGATTTATGCCGGTGAAGACAGCTTGTGAATCTCTCTTCTCAAAATCATTGATTCTTGGAAGTAAGCTGTCAACATTTCAGGAGGAGGATGAGAACCTTTTGATTGGTTAAATCCATTTGGTTCTCTTCATGTCTGTAGATGGAATACTGCTGTTTTACTGTTTACCATCTGCTTAAAGCAGAGAAATATTCCTCAACAGGGACAGACACACTACAGAACTGAATGAAAGATAAAGAAGTGTTTGAAATATATTTAAATGTAAGTAAAGAGGAAATGGTAAGTTTTGTTGAAAAATAAGACATCTACATTTAAACCTTCTTATAAAAGGTAGACCAGTGCATCCTAATCCCTTTTTCTTAAACATTATTAAGGGAGATACACAAGAAATAAGGAGTTCCTCAGTAATCCCTCAATTCTATGTTTGTAGAAAAAAAAAATACTTTCCCTACAGTGGACTGACCTTCTGTTCAGGGATTTCTGCCTTATGCATGATGGTTATTGGGATTTTTTTTGGGTGCCTCTAAGATTTGCATCTAGCAACTGAACTTTCTTTTCCTTGTTCATTTTATTGAATCTCATGATACAATGTTTTCATTAAAGCCCATTAGAGAAATGCTTATACTTTGAATTTAATCAAGCTTAAGAAAAGCAGTCAAAGCCTAGAGTTACAAGTCATTTTGGCTTGCATATCTTTTGAATGAGTATCAAATGGAAGAAAATGCACAGAGGGTGTCTATGCAAACTGTTTTATATTTTAGACCTAATTAATGTCTTGTTAAAAAGTCAAAGCACGTACATTTAAAGAAGCAGCGGAGATGAGTGTATTATAGCCTTTTTCCCTTTTTTCTGTTTTATTAGCAGTGTGGTTACAGCAGGAGTTTTAGGTTAAATTAGTCTCATTTGGATTCATTTCATTTCAGGTACCTGCTCATTTTTCATAACGGCAGATAGGCGTAGAAATAGGGTATAGAAATAAAAACAAAACACAGAAAAAGTTGACCTGTACATCACTAGTGGCTGTTAATCTGACTGTCAGCTTTAAACTAGCCCCTTTTGAATGTGTGCATGTTTCCAGCGATGGGCTGAATTCCCCTTCCAGGGTTGTTTTTTGACCTATAGCTTAGCTGTGTCCTACAATGAATTGCTTTTTGCTGGGCTAATAAAATAAATATGTAATTGAGGACACTTCAGGGTGCTTCCTTGAAACAGTGAGAGACAAAGTGACTTTATAGTCAGGTTTGCATTAAATTATATGGACAGCTACAAACACCTACACGGAACAGAACGGACATAACAATAAAATGTAGCTCCCTTAGATGTTCCAAAGTCATTTCTATGGCATAATTATTGGTAATATAATCAAAAATGGTACCATACAGGCTCACATTTATTTCTTCTTTGTTAGATACAAGTGAACTATTTTTTTTGTAAACATGAAACACAGTTTAACTGAATTCTGTGAATTTATAACCATTTTAAAATATCTTATTTAACAATAGAAGAAATATTAAAATAATGTCTGACCATAAATATTATAAAGACTCTTCCATTCAAAACAATGCTAAAAAAAGTTATTTTCAAGCACAGACCTGACACTGAGATCTTTTAATTAAACAAACTGTTTTAGCCATTGCCTACTGAAAGGTCTCAAAAGATGCAAACAATGCTGATCTGGTGTTAGCAAGGTATGGATTAAAACAGATTGTTTGAAATTCTGCAGAATTTGTATTTAGAATACATATTACAGCTCTTGCTACTTACATGTCCAAAATGACGTACTTTTCAATGAACATGTTTATGTTAGGTATAGGCCACTTGATACTGAAGTGTCGACACCATGTTGACAATTTGAAGCACAGATCTTTGTAAGTGCTGCTTCAGGGCATGTTTCAAATGTTCATGTCAAATAATCTTTAGGCATGGTAGGGTCATTAGGTCTCAAGTGTATGACAGATACTGTATGTCATACAACAGGTATTTTGAAGTATGCAGAAAGCTGCTGGAAATTTTCTATCACTTAGTAGTAGTCAGTTTTACATTATAGTATTGTTGTACTTTGTGGTCTTCTTGGGAAGCAACTTAGTATGTGAATTTCCCCTTGGGATTAATAAAGTATCTATCTATCTAAGTTCAAAAGATGCACAATGCCTGAGCAAACATATTCAGAAAGCCTGTTCCATCACAAAACTAAACCTGGACACACATGAAGCTTTTATTGAAAAGAGGATGGAGGCAAATTTGGATGACATCTTGAAAAATCTCCTCCGTCATCTTCAGGAGGTGCTGTCTTGGTGCACTTTTAGTTACAGACTCATTCCTCCATGGTGTGGTAAGAAACACCTCTGGGGATCTTTCATGCCACTGCTGTCAGGAAATTCAGTTCTTCCTCCTGATGTCCCAAACTAAATGCTTCATCTTGCAATTTCTACAAAATACATTTATTTATTTGTTTACTTATTTATTTATTAAGTGATTGATTGCATTATTTGGCCTGTGGATGTTAAGGCAAAACGTTTTCTACAATCTGTGGGAGTCTCTGACAATGCATACCTTTAGCAGTGCCAAACATAAACCCACAAAGCATAACGTTTGAGACAATGACTTTTATATTTTAAACAAAAAAATACTATAAAAGTCTTCTTACTTTTTATTTATTCTGCCAAAATATTTTATATCTTCATGAGCACAGAACTTTGGTAATATGCTTACTAATTTAAATTACGTTACATTAAAATAAACCTTGTTAAAATGTATTAATAAACAATCTGAGAAGCACTTGCTGTTAGTGAAGATCATAAAAAGCTCAAGAGGTTCCACTTAGGACAGAACACATTGTTTATGGTCCACAATTTCCATAAGAAGAGAAAACAAAATCACCACCCACTTGATTTTTGAGCATTTAGTTTATTGTCAGTACTACATAAATTAAGTAATTTTATGCATATGTAACAGTCAACTCAAGAAAAGTGCCTTTTGAAATGTCTAGATATACAGCATATGAGACAATCTCAATGAAGCAGGACTCGTGAGTAGTGATGAAGGGACTCATGAGAACTGATAAATAATAAGCAACAGTGGGGAATTATAATAATGAGAAATACTAAAAATTAGAATTTCCTAAAATGGACATCATAAGTGCATCCATTTCAGTATGTAATTTATGCGGCATGTGTATACATGTTAGCATAAAGTCTCTACATAAGTTTACAAGTATATATATGTGTGAATATATCAGTTAAGAATTAAGTATGTTATACTCAATAGTCAGCTATTCAAACAATGCCTAACAAAAAAATAGTCCAATAACTCAATACAATTAAAAGATGCTAACTTTGAATGTTCCCACTGACCTGCTGGGTGTTTGGAAGACAATGATTTGGCTGAAACCACTGATACCCATCTGCCCTAAAAGAAGTGAAATTTATGATGCTCAGAAATGAAAACACACATTTGAGCATACTGGACAGTAGTTTATATTTTTTTAAAATGTACATTCAGTATGACACTCATCTTTCAGTGTTCTTTCCACACCAGTGCCTTCAAAACCTCAGATATGAAGTTGGATCCATTTTGCAGTGAAACTATATTATTTTTTGACACTGAGTTTTAGACAAAGGAAATCATTTTACAGCTGCACAAATTTATCATATATTGTTTGATTTATAGAATACTGTTTCAGTCTGTCACTGAAATATACATGCTGAGTATATAATTTTAATAGAATTACAAAAATATCCCTAGAAGGATTAGTGTCGGTTTGGTAACCTCACAACAATTTCAACAGTTTACAGCACAATGGCTTTGAACGCTATGAGGCTTCACGAAGGTTTGTTCTACCAAGTGCAGATCTTATGAAACCTTGCCTCCCATTTCATTTCCAAGACAGTTAGCACTTCATTTGTCCTCTGGTGGAAATCTGTCTTTTTACAGCTGCTCAATAAATAAATAAAGACAAATAGTATTGTAATATGATGGCAAACAACAAACACGTCTCAAATATATACCAGAATGACTAAAAAGGCATGCCACCCCCGAGTTTCAAAATATTGTATCATACTGCATTCCCACTCTGCATGTCACACTAGTGTTTCAAAACCTCATTTACAGAGCTGTGTTTGAACTTTTCATATTACCCTCAAGTTTAAAAAAACACATTTTTGTCAGCTTAGTGTTTCAAAATGTCATTTATTTAGCTTTAATTGTACTGTGTGTGTTGCTCTTAAGTTTCAGAACTCAAACTCATATTTCATTTGAGCTGTGCATGTCATCATCATTTTTCAAAAACTCAAGTTGTCAGTTGAAACAAATCTAGATTGATTGTGCTTCTGATTAGTGTTGAAAAATAAAACCACTAAATGATACATATGACAAATTCTGAAAAGTAGAGTACATAATACTGCAAAAAAAGAGTTTTAGGGATATAAATCACAACACCTCTGTCACCATCATACTCAATCTTTTCTCATAACAATTCCCTTTTTGCCTCTTATTATTGTTATCACTGCTATTATCCACTTTAATAGAAGGATAAGTATCTGTGGGTCTGTGTGCCTGTGTGTCTCTCGGGTTGTTATATCTCTGTCTTTCCAACAGATGGCACTTAACAAATGTTAATACTGCTTTTATGCATCCCATACCAGATGGCATGTAACTTAGACATATGCATATTACTACACATGTTTGGGATGTGCCATCTGTTGGAATGACAAATGTAGTCATTTGCTGCAACATGGCGCCAACTGGTGTGGCTGGCCGTCTGCTCGTCTCTCTAGTCTATGTTTTAACTTTGTTTTTATGTTTTAGTTCATCCCAACGATCACTGTCCTATGATCGTGAGTCTTTACTAAACATATTTTCTGGCCTACTTTCCTCTCAATTTTCATATTCTGATTGGATTTTTTGTGAACCTCCACCTTTGTTTTATTCATCTCCTGACTTCTTCACCTGGACGCCGGAGTTCACCTGTATCAGTGAGTTGAATGCCCCTCGGAGACACAAACGCACCCGCCGCCGTCGTGGGAAAAGAGCCATAATTGCTGTTAAACAACGCCAACTCAAGTCCCAGAGCTTTGTTTCCCGATGCCTGCGAGTTGTCTATGACCCATCTTCTCCTGTTCAGGAATCCATCACTGATTCATGGGCGCTGGACACCGGATTTAATTTCTCCATTTCAAGACAGCATCACTTTTCCTCGGTGTGCAATCGGGCAGTAAACGCTGCTAATCTTCGCACACTCACCCGTGCTCATCCTGCAACGAGCTCTTCTACTTCTATCAAGGCTGCTCTCCTGAACGTGAGATCAGTGTCTAATAAAACTTTTATTCTGCAGGACTTTATTACATCAAATAATCTGGATTTCTTCTTCATCACTGAGACTTGGATTTTAAATGGTGACTCTTTATGTTTTACTGACTTGGTTCCATCAGGTTATTCATTTTTAAACTCTCTTCATTTGATTTATCGTGGGGGGGGGGGGGG
>JANRMT010062821.1:167779-210507 GCA_026402145.1 Polypterus bichir lapradei | reverse complement strand
TCCCCTCGCTCTTACTTTTTTACCGTTCATCTAATGAATACACTGAGTATGGCTTTACCAAAACAATCATTGATCGCGAATAAAGTATCCATTATTCATGAAGCTTCAATAGGTGAATAGGTGATCTGTCTTTCAGCGTTAACCGCATGCGTTTTCATACGTCTCAAACTAAGGGGATGCGAGGTTAAAATAAATCGAGAAGCGCGCATACATACTTAGTGCATCCCCTCTCGGGAATCGAACCTCGGACGTGGGCGCTACAGGCGAATGCTTTACCATCGCGCCACTGCATGTGGTTTATCTATTCGAGCGTAGCAGTGTAATTAGGTTTTTGTTCAGCACTTTTTGGAACTGTTACTTTTTGTCTGCGCACTGCGTCAGTTCACGTGAGCCGCTGTATATGGTTTTATATGTCAGTCGCTCGCTTCTAATTGTTTCGCTGCCTTCTTAATTATATAATGCATGTTTTCTAAAGCGCGTTTTGTAGCTCTTCCTGGCTTTCTACGTAATGCGTGATTACGTGAGAGGCGTGATGATGTCATACGGAACTCCGCCCCTCCAGCTCAACTCCATTACAGTAAATGGAGAAAAAACAGCTTCCAGTTATGACCATTACGTGTAGAATTTCGAAATGAAACCTGCCCAACTTTTGTAAGGAAGCTGTAAGGAATAAGCCTGCCAAATTTCAGCCTTCTACCTACACGGGAAGTTGGAGAATTAGTGATGAGTGAGTGAGTGAGTGAGTGAGTGAGTGAGTGAGTGAGTGAGGGCTTTGCCGTTTATTAGTATAGATTAAATTCACCTGGTTGATGCTTTCTTTGGACGACATTATTGGCAAGAGACAGGTGGACATGGTAAAGTTGCTAGGGACAAGGATTGTGCTATTGGAACTGAAATATAGGTTATGGATAGTACGGTAAGGAGAACTATATTCTATATTTAAGAAAATAGTTCCTGATCCTGTGCTGTGGCCAATAATGACTTATTTACTGATCACCTATTTAAGCTTTGAAGGAATGTGTCCACAAGGATTGGATGTTGTTGGTAAGTCAAATGTATTTTTTTGAAAGCAGGTCCGGATGTGCTTATTTCCACTGCTCTTTGCTGCTGCAGTACTCAAATGGATTTTAATTTTGATCTCCAAACTCCAAAGTTGAACTTCAAAGTTGATCTCCTGAGTTATCTTATTATTTTGTGCTTTTTTCCCACTGTGTGCCTATTTTTTTTCTCTGTATCCTAATAAGCTTTCATATGACACTCAGACAGTGGGCTCGAAATGTCAACTTTAATCTTGAAATTTCCACTTTAATCCGCAGTTTATTTTGTCATTAAAGTAGAACATCATAAACTTAATCTTTAAATCGTTTAATTTACTAGTTTCTCAAATACCATCGTAACTAAAGTAGCACGTTAAATGCTTTGTTTTTTATGTGTTCTTCTATGTGCTCTATGTGTGAATCACTACTTACTTCTTAAACGGGCTTTCTCTTCCTCTGACTGGACACAGAATCCATTACATTCGTGATATTACAGCTCTCTGAATAATTTAAATATTGAGATGTATACTTGATATAATTTTCATGATGATAGGAGTTAAAGCATGTTATTAAACATGGGAACATGGTAGCGCAGTGATAGTGATGAGCCGGCGCCCTGTCCAGAGATTGTTTCTGCCGCCCCACAAGATGCTTGCTGTGCCGTTCGTGACCTTCGATGAAATAATTTATTGCAGCAGTACTGTCTCTTTCTAACGTACTAACCTTCAATTCCTGTCCTTCATTTTCTTTCTCTAAGTAACCAATTGCCACACAATCAGCTCTGTAATAGATGTTAAGTCATCTATAAGCTTAGAATTCTGATTCTTCAAAACTTTTAAGGAACATTGAAATATCTTCGTAGTACATGTTTAATTATTCTGTCCATCTATCCATCTAGTGTCGTGCCAACTACAGCAAGAATACAGCGTGAAACAAGAACAATCCCCGAACTAGCTAGCACTGCGACACCGTGTCCTCACATGTTTAATTATTAACAATATAGATTATCTAAATGATGTTAACATTTTATCTGTATAATGTAACAAACATGTTTGCTGCATTTCATCTTAAAAATGATATTGTCATCATATGTAAATACGCCCTTTATAAAGTGGCTCAGGTTGTGCAATATTATAACTGTATCGCAAGTTTACAGTGAGGTGATTATACTAATAAGTACAAATAGTTCTACAAGGAGCACTTGATGGACTAATTGAGTGTGTTTATAGTTTTTAGGATGAAACTGTTTCTGAACCGCAATGTCCCTACAGGAAAGGCTCTGAAGCGTTTGCTGTATGAGAGCAGTTCAATAGACACTGTACATGGCTGAGGCAGCGTGTGCTTGATGCTGTATACCGATAGTTATCTTTCCGATCAGCTTCTGTAGAACTGTGATTCCACACTCAGATACAGTGGGATAATTAGTCTGAGTGGTGCATTGAAAGGAATAACGCTAAAGTAGCTATGGTATTTGGAATAGTTTGGCCATTCCGTTGACCATCATATTGTTCCAGGTTAATTACAATCAGATGCCAGTGATGTGCATCTAAAAAAGAAAGGGAAAACACACTTGAACAAAAGCACTGCTTTGATGCTAGGTGCAGCCAGTTTGCAAAACCCAGCAGAGAGCTTGTGTACGCCAAGCATTTAGCTGGTGTGAAAATGTGCGTGGCTTTACACCAAGTTTAGGTTTTATATATTGCGATTTGAGCGTGGAAATGGGAGTATGCAACATTTTTGTGCGTATGCACCATTTTTACATAAGGCCCCAGATGTTCTGGCAAGTATGCTGGTACTTTACTTTGCTTAATTGACCTTTTCAATTCAAGGCCAGTTCTGGTTTATCTAATTCCTTCTGGCATCTTACATGTATTTTCCTGAAAGTCTTTCCTGGGGCAGATAGATGGTCATTTCCAGGGGTGGGACTGCACTGCGTGTCTGCTTGGGGGGTTGCCAATTAGGATCCCTCACTTCCTAACTTTTATCGTATGGTGGGTGTGGCAACATGCTATACTAGTGCAAGCTCCCCAGCCTAACCTGACCTGTAATAGATCATGTTACATTAGTGCTTGGGTGAACACAAACATATATTAGGTAAATGCTAGCTATACCAACCTCTGATAGACTATAGGAAGCTTAATTCTTTCTCAAAACATATTGCATCCTGTTATAATGACCTTGCCACTTGCCTAGTGTTCAACTAAAATATGAATTTTGAGTTGATGCAGTGATGTACATGTGTTCCTTAAGCTATAAAAGACTTCATTTTGTTATCTCCTTATCCTAAGTCCATGGTCATGTTTTAAATCATCTCTTGCCTGGATCTGCAGTTCTCTCATCAACAGTCATCATTCACAAAGAATCAACACACAACAAGAAGTTAAAAATTGAACCTCATTGGTTATATTAGTTCCAAATGAGCATGAATATATTAGCTTCATGAAAAGTGCAGCATTGTCTATTACTATAAATTATAATCTCATGAAACCGCTAAAATATTAATACCAGTCTGAACATTTTGTATATGCATTTCTCCCCAACTCTTGGGATCAGTTTGGAGGCTCCTGTTTTTTTAGAAAATACTTTTACTTAATTTTGGTTTTGAAATGTACTGCTTGTATTAACTACTAAATTCATTTTATTGAGTTTCCTAAACTTTCAACTCATTTTTCAAAGCATTTTTTTCACCATTCTGAATAATGAGGCTTTTTCAACTCACTCCCAATCTCTTTAAATGTTGCACTTCTCTTTCTGTTTTGCAGTACATTTAATATTTTCTGTTGTTACTTTATATAGGAAATAAACTTTAGCAGCGATATAAAGCCTTTGCAAACATTAAATTCATGTAATGCAGAAATTATAATGAAAGTTACCAGGCCCTGAATTTCAGTGTGGAATTGTAGGTATCCTGTGAATTATCTGAACATCTTGCATGGTTTAACTTAGCAATGCCACAACTTGCCACACTTTCAAGGAAATAAAAGGCTTATTGCCACTTTTAGGCTCTTATAAAATCAGCTGAGAAATACAAATACACGTGTATTGTGTATTCTTTAAACACATTCTTTGAAATGTCAGTCGATTAAGTGGCAAAATTATTATTTAATTTAGCAGCAAACGTAAGCTTCACATTTCTTTTATGAAAATGGGTACAAGTTATTTGTCCAGCCTTCCATTTTCTGACCAGTGCAACCAGTAAGTGCCTATCCTGGTAGCACTGGGAGCAGCACTGTCAGGATACTAAAATCTGACACTTCTGTCAACACAGCATTTCAAAATAAAATTTAGTTATTTATTGTTTTAAAATGTTCACATTGGTCAGACATTTGTTAATGCTTTAAGCACAATGCAAAGATCTCCAATCATACAGCAGATGAAATGTATTAATTTGAAGTGTGTTATCTTAGATGCACAATTACAGTAGCAGGCTGCTGAAATGGTATATGACTTCATTCATGAAAATTATTCAACAAACAATTCATTTTGGTAGTTAGGCTTTTTTGAAAGATTTTGAAAATAAAACATCTGGAATATGAAATTTGAAACTTGAATTAATTTGACTTGTCCAATAAATATTACCCTTCATACTGTAGGTTCTATTAACCAGCTAATATCTTCTCCATATGGTAATGTAAACATAAAAATCTCACAAGAAATGTCACATACCTTACCAAGTGATTTTTCTGATAAATCTGTTGTGTAAAGTTTATTGTTATAAGTGTTTGTGTAAATTAAAATTTCCTGAATCAGTAGCAGCACCAGGATTTCATTAAAGTGCGGATAAACATTTATCATAAGTGGACCTAATGTTTTTTGTTATTGTCAAATATATACTCACTAGGAGGATCTCCCCTGCTCGCCAACCCTCCCAGCCTGAGCTATGTTGGTGGCTGAAAGCATGCCAATGAGATGCGGTCGCTCCTCTGAAACACCCTCTTAAAGGGTGATACAATGACAATCAAATAGTTTTTTTTTATCTCCCCTTTTCTCAATCAGCTGCTGGAATGCTGCTGCTGCCATGCCACATGATCTGCATCTTGCATGGCTCTTCAAACATTTAAAAGCCTCTACAGCAGCTGTCCTACTCTTTGTCTTTTATTTCCCTCCCCGAGCGTGGTTAAATCTTTTGCCACAAAATCTCGTTTCTCGGGACATGAGTACTTGATATTTTTTAGTTTATAATTTAACTAGCAAAATACCCACGCTTCGCAGCGGTGAAGTACTGCCTTAAAATTTTTATTAATAAGAAAATTAAACCTTTTTAAACTGAGGGAAAATATACCAATAATTATTTGTTAAGGATCTCTTTGTATGCCATGTTGTCAGTTCGGCCCTCCAGTTGCAATATGACCAGGCTGTAGCTGTGCGCTGAGCTTACTCTTGAGCATGCAACGTACAGTTGGCCATGTGAACAGTAATCTTGTTTCAAATCTCACAGCTTGGATTGCTGCTGTCATAATCGGTTTGAGTTTCATGGTTTGTTTCAGTTACGACAGTATTTGTAGGACTTGTGTTGAAGAGACATTTGGCATCTGTCAAGCGTTGTAAGTATACAAGCAGTTTCATTGATAACTTCACATCCAGCTTTTGAGAGTTTAAACATTTCTAAACATCAAAGTGTCCACTACTGAAATCGTCACCTGTGAAGCTAAGATGTTTAAGAGGTATTGGCGGTTGTCCAAAGGTGTAAAATATTTGGCCATTTCGGTAAACTTAAGCATTTCACTCTTCTACTGCTCCTGTGTAGTATAATTATCTCCTGTACCGTCATCAGTCCACACCTTGAACCTGTCCCAGTCATTCAATACATAAGACACAATGTTCCTCCGGATATCAATAGTGAGCCTGATATGGCTGTGCAATGTGTAACAAAGAGAATGGAAAAGGCAGGTGCCATCTCCGGGCATGGAAACCACTTGGTAAGTGACAGTTCTTTGATCGATGGTGATTACCTCGATAGACATGTTAATGGGGGTACGGTTGGAATGATAAAGGAAATGGGTACCTGAACAATGTAAAGTAAGTCTAAAATACCTATACAATAAATATAATCGTAATAAATGAACAATAAAACAGCGGAGAAGCCGTGGATTAAATAAAAAGGCTGTAGTTATCAGCAGGGAGACGTGAATACCGTGATGTAGCAAGGAAGGGAATGTAGAGACTGGAGCGACAGATGGCCTTATATAGGCAGGCAGCCAACAACGTGGGAGGCGTTGGGATGGGGGACCCAACGCCGCCTCACACGGTGACCGAGCTGCAGGCTATGGACGTATATATGTACGTAAGTAGGATTCAGTTAGCGTTGGGAACCCGCGTACCAAATTTCTTGAAGATGGGCCCATAAGTAACAAAGACCGTTGAAAAGTTCAATATGGCAGCCGACCGTGGCATCATATCACCGAAATAAGTACCAAATTTCAGCCTTCTACCTATGAATAAGAGAGTTCAACATGGCAGACGTTGTTGACCGTTATGACCGTTACGCGTAGAATTTTGAAATGAAACCTGCTTAACTTTTGTAAGTAAGCTGTAAGGAATGAGCCTGCCAAATTTCAGCCTTCTACCTACACGGGAAGTTGGAGAATTAGTGACGTTGGAAACCTCAATATGGCGGCCGACAGTGGCATCATACCACTGAAATAAGTACGTACATCGGTTTTGGTTAGCGCAAGGAAGCCACCTACCAAATTTCGTGAAGATGGGGCCATAAATAAGAAAGTTAAACATGGCGAACATTGTCAACCGTTATGACCGTTACGCGTAGAATTTCGAAATGAAACCTGCTTAACTTTTGTAAGTAAGCTGCAAGGAATGAGCCTGCCAAATTTCAGCCTTTTACCTACACGGGAAGTTGGAGAATTAGTGACGTTGAAAAGTTCAATATGGCGGCTGACAGTGGCGTCATACCACCAAAATAAGTATGTACATTGGTTTCGGTTAGCGCAGGGAAGCCGCCTACCAAATTTCGTGAAGATGGGGCCAAGAATAAGAAAGTTCAAGATGGCGGACATTGTTGACTGTTATGACCGTTACGCGTAGAATTTCGAAATGAAACCTGCTTAACTTTTGTAAGTAAGCGGTAAGGAATGAGCCTGCCAAATTTCAGCCTTCTACCTACACGGGAAGTTGGAGAATTAGTGATGTTTGGAAAATTCAATATGGCGGCCGACAGTGGCGTCATACCACCAAAATAAGTACATACATCGGTTTTGGATAGCGTAGGGAAGCCACCTACCAAATTTCGTGAGGATGGGGTCAGCCATCTACCTACACGGGAAGTTGGAAAATTAGTGACGTTGGAAAGTTCAATATGGCGGCCGACAGTGGCGTCATACCATCGAAATAAGTACATACATCAGTTTCGGTTAGCGCAGGGATTCCGCCTACCAAATTTCGTGACGATGGGGCCATAAATAAGAAAGTTCAACATGGCGGACATTGTGAAAATTAGTGACATTGGAAAGTTCAATATGGCGGCCGACAGTGGCGTCATACCATCGAAATAAGTACATACATCAGTTTCGGTTAGCGCAGGGAATCCGCCTACCAAATTTCGTGAAGATGGGGCCATAAATAAGAAAATTCAACATGGCGGACGTTGTCGAACGTTATCGACCGTTATGACCGTTACGTGTAGAATTTCAAAATGAAACCTGCTTAACTTTTGTAAGTAAGCTGTAAGGAATGAGCCTGCCAAATTTCAGCCTTCTACCTACACGGGAAGTTGGAGAATTAGTGACGTTGGAAAGTTCAATATGGCGGCTGACAGTGGTGTCATACCACCAAATTAAGTATGTACATTGGTTTCGGTTAGCGCAGGGAAGCCGCCTACCAAATTTTGTGAAGATGGGGTCAGCCTTCTACCTACACGGGAAGCTGGAAAATTAGTGACGTTGGAAAGTTCAATATGGCGGCCGACAATGGCGTCATACCATCGAAATAAGTACATACATAGGTTTTGGTTAGCGCAGGGAAGCCGCCTACCAAATTTCGTGAAGATGGTGCCATAAATAAGAAAGTTCAACATGGCGGACGTTGTCGACCGTTATCGACCGTTATGACCGTTACGTGTAGAATTTCGAAATGAAACCTGCTTAACTTTTGTAAGTCAGCTGTAAGGAATGAGCCTGCCAAATTTCAGCTTTCTACCTACATGGGAAGTTGGAGAATTAGTGATGAGTCAGTCAGTCAGTCAGTCAGTCAGTCAGTCAGTGAGTGAGTGAGGGCTTTGCCTTTTATTATTATAGAAAACAGAATAAGAATCTGAAAATCTAACAACATCACATTAAAGTTCGATAAATTCTGAACAGAATGATTCCAAACATATATATGTAGGTTTTAAAATAAGCCAGATTTAAAGCGTGACAAAAAACATGACATAAAAATGTCACATAAAATCATACAAAATCATTGCACTTTTAGGCTTAGGATTTTATATACATAGAGTAGATTTAAAGACAAATTCTTTTCTTGCCAATTTAAATGTTCCATCTATATTTTTTGACTGTCTAGTTGAAATAATTTCTTTTAACACTAATTTAAATCCACTTAGAGTGAAAAGAAATAACATTTTTGACAGGTAGTATTATATAGCAGTAAACAGACTTACTACATTTGTGTGTTTACAAAGCACTGCCACATGAGTTTCACTCGAGTCATGTTTTGAACATGCCTGATGCATCCATGTGCAGTCTCTGAATCCATGTATACATTTGTTCTCAATTAGATTATTTATTGTACCAAACAGCTGCAAAGCTGCATGCCTTACCAGAGCATTTCTCAACCTTTAAGTATTTGCGACTCGAGTTTTCATAACAGTTTTAATTGCGCCCCCCTAACATTTTTTGAAAGGAGCCCACTAATACCAATTTGTTCTTTTTTAATTAATGATATATCATAGATGCATATTTTATTATACCTACTTAACTTTTATTGACATTTATCTAACTCTAGATTTATTTTTGTAGTATCAGAATGTAGTTTAAATTAATTTGTTTTGGTTTCAATAGACGTATTTTTCATAATTTTGATTCTTGTTTTCTTTTTTTCACATCTTTGTCACCACCTTTTTTTACTTCTCGCCCCCTAGGGGGGCCTGCCACACAGTTTGAGAACCACTGTCTTACCATCTGTAAGAAAAACAGATTGAGCTGGTGGTTCGTGTCCATACATATTTGGCAGCAGAGTGGTTGTACACTTTCCAGCATACTCAGTGCTGGCAGCAAACCGATTGGTAAAGTTAGAATAGCGAGCAGCAGGGTTTTCACTTGCCATTGGGGCAACAATGAAATATTTTGTGCTGACATCAGACTCATTTCATAGTTGTGTTAGTTTCCTTTTGCTAATAAAACTTCAAGGGATGTTTGTCAAAACACTGTCAACATCTTCTTCTTCCTCTTCGGCTTTTCCCACTTTGATGTGCTTCATGAGTCTTCTCCAAAGAGCTCGGTCCTGCACCCCCTTGTTAATCAAGTCCTTTTCCTTCAGATCTTCTTTTACTTTATCTATACACCTCTGCTTTGGCCTTCCTCACTTTCTTTTCCCCTAAGAGAATACTTCCATTTCTATTACAGTATTTTTTTGCACATGTATTCACTGTCTTCACCACATGTCTGTACTACTTCAATCCACTTTCCTGTACTTCCACTTTTCTTTCTCCCACCTTTGGTGTACCTCTGATTGTCTCTTTTCTTATTCTGACTTTTTTGTAACTCCGCACATCCATCTCAACATTTTGATTTCTGCCACATCTAACTTCTTCTGCTGAACTTCCTTTAGTGCCCATGTTTCAGCTCCATACATTATTGCTTGTCTTATCACTGTCTTAGAAACTTTACCTTTAATCCCCAATTTAATTTTTTAATCACATCATACTCCTGATACCTTCTTCCAATTATTCCATGCATACTGCCCCCAATGGGTTATCTTTGCATCTGGTTTTCCATCTCGAGCTACGTCTTCAACAGGGGGTGTTTGCTCCCTGGGATTGTGTTCTTTATTGATGCAGAACAGACTTGAGCCATACACATTCCTTTAGTAACCATGGCAGAAATAATCAGATGACAGCAATATGGTACAAAAAGAGATATATGTATTTAACTTAGTTTAAAAGATAACCTCCACTGTGAAAAAATAGTATTTATACATACTAGGGGAAAAAGTCCCCTGCTCGGTTTGCTCACCCAGCCCCACCCCCTGGGACGCACTTCACACCAGCCACTTCGCGCCTCTGCCACTCGCATTTTAAAGGGGGGGGGGGGGGGGGGGGGGGGGGCTGAATGCACACTAAGGAGATATGGATGGATCAGCTGCTGGCTGTGCGTCAATCATTTAAAAGCCTGTACAGCAGCTCACCTTTTTTCTCACTGCTTTGTCTTGCGGGATGTTGAAGTGTCTCTCGCAGGACGTCAAAGTGTCTTCCGAGAAGATCACGTCTCAACTCAAGTTTTTCTTATTATAATAGAGAGATATATCCAGACCAAGCCTTTTGAACAATACAATCGTCATCCTTTTCTTCAGTGGGGAACGCTAACGATTACATGTCCATGTAGCAGATTGTCTGGCAGCATGGAGGCGGCTTCTAGCTTATAGATGGTTTCTTCTCATTTTATATACTTGAGTTTTAATGAACATTGCCAGGTATGGAAAACTGCCATCAGGGCCATCTTATGTTATTTCTGGACTGTGACCGTTCTACTGTTTTATCACTCATGGCCTGAAAACAGTGGGTCAAATCTACTTTTATCAAACCAAAATCCCTGCCTGAAAGAAATTTAAATAGCAGACAGGGGGTCTTGGCTATATCACCAAATAGGGCAGCAAGCCTGCCTGAGTCATCTTTTTACATGTTTTTGTCCATTTTACTGTCTAGTTTCACCCTGTCATCTGGTAAGTGTGCCTTTAACTTTGGAATAAACTTCACAGATTATGGTGACACACTTCAAACCTATTACTACAGGCTACCACTGATCCTAGGTATTTAAATTTATTCACTTGTTTTAATAGCTCTCCCTGCAGACTAACATCTGAATTCTGATTATCATTAAACCCTGTATATTCTGTCTTCTTCCTATTCATATTTAATACTCTGTCTTATTCATTCTTTTAACTTCCTCTCCACTGCCTCTTTTCTGGTGATACACAACACAGTGACATCAGCAAAACCATGCAGCAGAGGGACTGGTGTTTTATCCTATGCCCCAACACATCCATAACAAGATCAAAGAGGTACAAACACATACTGTAGATGATCCCTTGTGCAGACCTACTCTAGCTGGGATCTTGTCTGTTACCCCAACACTGCTTTTACTTCAAGTCACCACTCCCTCATACATATTCTGGATAGTTCTCACATACTTCTCTGGTACTCCTTTCTTTCTCAGGCAGGCCTCTTAAAGTGGCACTTTGTCATAAGCCTTCACCAAATCAATAAACACCATATGCAAACCTTTCTGTTTTTCTTGAGGCTTCTTTATGAGCTGTTTCAATGCAAAGATTGCATCAGATCTTCACCTCCCTGGCGTCAAACCAAACATGCTCCTCCGTTATGGTGGCCTCTTCCCTAATGCTTCTCTCTATAACCCTTTCCCAAATGTTTATTGTGTGTCAGCAGCTTTATCCCCCTATAGCTTCCACAATCCACAAGCCTTGCCCTTATAAACAGGCATAATCACACTGTTCCTCCACTCATTTGGTATTATCTCCTCTTCATAGATCTTCTGCATTAGATATCACAACACATCTACTTACTGTTCTCTTAAACTCTTCCATATTTCTGCTGGTATTTCATCCAGTTCTTTTCAGTTCCTCCTTTACGTCCTCCCTCATTACTCTTCGTACTAGCCCTTCATTTTGGACTCCATCTCCATGGACTTTCTTCATTCAGTTGTTAACACTTATGTTTTCCTCCAACTATTCCCACCTCTACAGTTTTTAAGTTTAGTAACTTACTATTTGGTAGCCTCCTGTTAACATAATATGCTTCAAGTGGTTATGATTAGTTACATTTAAAGTTAATATTATTTTTAAAGCTTAGTAGATATGCACAGTAAAATCACCATTTATATATTCACTTTTCAAATACAACAAAACAGGATGAGCCAAATAGCAAAGTGGGTGTTTTCCTCTAGGGAGCAATAGCTCCTAGGTTGAAATAAGTTATTTTTAATTGCGGTGTGTTAAGTAACCTGAACCTAAATAGATCTATTTTAACGAGGTGATATCCCTCCCATAGTGATACGGCTTTAAGAAATCACATAAGAGAAAATAACTTAGCTTTCTTTAAGGATGATTTACACAGCATAACAGACGAGGAAGCCAATGACAAGACTATTACCGAGGTGTGATCTCGATATATACAGTCTGCCATTTTCGTTGCTGCGCTGGAAGGATTTTTAGGATCGGATGAATTTATCTTCCATCCATCCATTGGCTTCAAAAGTTTTCCAGGCAATGTTCCAAGGCTTTATACTCTTTCTGCAGGTGTAGGCCCTTACTTACATAAATCATGCCATTCCAAACAAGGCAAAGAGAGGATTCAATTTCATGCTGACTTTAACACACAGAAATGGTGCACTTTGCCCATTTGTCTTTGTCTATCTTGTCCTATGCTTGGCCTAGCAGTTCTAAATGCTGAGCCCCTTTGTACTAAATCTGGCTTAGCTGTGCATATAGAAAGAAAAGAAAAACAGATTTAAAACATTTGCACAGAGCACAGTGACATTAAACTTATACTCTGATTACAGTGGGCAGGTATGTGCCTGTCCAAACTCTATACTGGTGCAGTGCTTGTTCTGTATCATGCTGATATTTAGCAATTCACATAACGTTAATATAATAATGTTTGGAGTTTTATTTTTCTTAAAGATTTCAAGTAGTATTTATTTTTCAATTACTGGAGTGAAAATGTCAATGAATACACTTAGTAAGTGCATATGTTAAGATAATTCTAGCAGTCTGTGATTTTTTTTATTAAGCCTACACTGAAAAACCCTAAAACCAATAAAGTTCCCCCAATCTGTTACACATGCAATTCAACCACTGATTGCTACTATATTATAATAAACAAAGAAAGCAATAAATAAAATTTTGCAGTCCACAAGCCTTATGAATGGTATGTATTGCTGTTGTCCCTTGTGTTCTGAAATCAACGGCAGGGGACAGTAGTATGAAATGCCTAAAACTACTAACTGACTACCTGCATTCTAGCTACTGCAGCATCCACTCTGATAAGTTACTACAGTATGTAACATAAATATTACTATTGTAGTTGAAATTTAACATCTTATTAAAGAAAGAAACATCCTCTAACAGGACAATTCAGTAATCAGGCTGGAGAAAAGCTGTTCATAGTATGTTTTGATTACTCCTTGGCAAAATACCTTAATGGGAGCATTCTTCAAAAGCAGTCTGTTACAGCATGGTCAGAATAGTCAGAGAAACAAAGAATTTTGTAAACTGTTGAATTTACATACAGTGTCAATCACTGCATACATTTTACTCTGGCTCGTTCATTGGTTTACACCTAAATGATTTAAATAAAATAAAAGTCTGTTATATTATATTCTGGTTCTTCTTATACCTTTGAGATGTGCCACCACCCTTGAAATTTCTAGCATAAAACAATTGTCTATTCTTGTTGCTTATAGTACATCTGATAATTTCTTAGTCATCCTTCAGTAAATTTTGTATATTACATCAGCCTTTCTTCTGGTACATTCTTTATTTACTTGACCACCTCAGTATTTTTCCTAAACCAAATCTTATATTTAAGTGTACATGTTGTTGTTCACTTGATCTTTAGCTCATTTCTGACATTTATTAACCCTTTATGCTATTTCTTAAAGATGAATGTCATGTTACCCTAAAATTATTCTTCCACACTATATGGTAATATTTTTATCTTTCTAGTACAGGTAGGAATATGACAACACTGTTCATTGTGTAGTTCTTTCTTGTTCAGATGTGTGAGTCAGTGACATGCTATTAACAGAGGCAAATCCTGGATACACCAAATAAACATTGTACATGGCTCCCAACAAAGGGAAGCTACCTTAACTATTGTCCAAGAATTTAATACTTTGAAAGTACAAATTAAAAATGATTATTGGAAACTACATAAACAGAACTTTAACATAAACTGTGAATATTACATGCATAGGTAAAAGAAGCAATATCTCATAGATCCCAGGTTGTCATGCCACAAAATCCTTCCAAGCAAAAGAATATCACATTGCAACTTGGAAACTGTGAAAATGAGAAATCATTAAATGTAAGAAAGAAAACAGAGTTTAAGCTGCAATATAGTTGGACACAGCCTGATATAGTAGAAAAATTGAAACTGTTGGTAGAAAGATTACTAACCTCTGTCAGATTGTAAAGTGAATACTTTATTCCTTACGTATTAAAAAATCAATCACATTACTAATTTAATTTTACTTTATTCTCTAAACCCATGCAATTATGTAGCAGTTCAAAACTTCAGGGATGAAACCCAACTATTCTTTCAGTACTTTAATAAGCAGAAAATAACCCAGGATAACGAACATGAAATCAACAGCACATTAACCAGGAAGCAGAGGTCTTCAGTTTCATAAAACAAATTTTTAATGAAACGAAAAATATTATTAACAATAAAAGGTACTTAACCACTTGATCACTTACAAGAATGGATTTTGTAAATAGTATTGTTAGTGTAGCAGCTAGGAGATGGGAGCATTTATTGATAGGGTAGGGCCAGCTATCTAAATCATTTATTGTGTAGCACAAACATTTGCTTGTGTTTATTCTACCTTCACATTTACATTTACATATTTGGCTGATGCCTTTATGCAAGGCAACTTACAACATTTATGATACATCTGGTTAAACTTTTGAGGGAATTTAAAAGAAATATGATGAAAAGTTGAAAGACATATTTGAATATGGCGCTACATTTTATGACACATTACACTTGTATCAGTATTATTTTATTGTATATCAAATACTTTATTCCCCTGTAAGCTTTATTCCTAATGATCTGTTTGACTGAGAACCTGTACATCAAAAGGAACAAATGTAATTAAAAAAAAATGTTTCAAGTCAGAAGGAAGTGTCAATTGAATGAGGTGTTAAAAGAGTAATTTGAGTGTTGCTGACAAGCAGAATGCATTAGGGGAACAGGGCAAATGTGATTAAATGTATACTAACTACTTCAAATAACCTGATACTAAATGTTAAAATAATTTGTAAAAGTAAAAATAACATATTTTATCAGATAAAATGAAAGCATCATAGAGATACTCAGGGAAAATGAAATCTTACAAATTTGTAACCAAAATATCAAAACTTTAAGAGAGCACATATGCTTGAAATTGGACTTAAAGTAGCAGTTTTAAACATGCATATAAAATTAAATTCAGCCTTTGCAAATATTATTAAAGCCTCTGGGAAAAAATGTAGAAAAAAAAAATTCTATAATTTATGTACAATTTGAGGAGGACATACATTGTCATACAGAAATTTGAGCCTTTGAGAACCCAGATATCCTCTAATAGCTAAGGTTCAAAAAGCTATGATTAAAAAATTGTTATACAATCAATTTTACAGAAATATTGAACATAAAAGTTGTCCTCAAGATGGTTGCCCCAGTTTAGAGAATGTGAGTGGCAACTGTTAAAATTTTTCCTGAATTTACAAAATAATCAATTTATCATAATAAATGAGTCATGGGTGCACCACTTCTGTCACCGGCCCAAGCAGCAACTTAAATTCTGGTAACTCAACGGATATCCTTACCCCAAACAATTTCATGTCAGACAAGAGCTGACAAGTTTATTGCCTCTTGTGAGCTGGTCAAGCACAGATCAAAACAAAGCTGGGACAAATGAAAAATATTTGGAACACCAGCCGGGTCAGTTTAATTCTCTACTTTACTTCTTCAAACTTAAAACAAGTACCTACTAGCAACAATTAGCATAACCCCGTAGAGAAAGATACAAAAGAAAACAAGGACTCAGGTTTAGCTCTCACAACAAATAAGAAGTCTCCCGTAGAGCTCTGACTTGTCAGGAGTCGGCCCCAAAAAAGACAGCTCAATGGAGGCAGTCGGAGGACTATAACAGGAGGAATGGAAGAGGCAGAGCTAATTTCACTCACTGGGTCGTTTCTCGGAGCTATGGGGAGAAAAGAGGACGACACAGTTAGCGATCACACCCCCTTTCATCCCGGCGGGTTATCACCTACCTCGAATGAGCCAGCAAAGAAATCTTTGGACACGCATGTGTGACACTGTTCTTATATTATTAAGGGGGAATCTGATTACAGACAAGGAGAGGTAATAATAGAAGAAATGTATTATGCCAATTTGATTTCAGTTGTATAACAATGCAAGAGAACAGCATTAAAAAGTGTTATTTATGAAGACTATTTGTTACTGAACAAGTTGTTTACTGAACCTCTGTGCAAATTTTTCAGACCTTGAAACAAATGGCTGTTAACTGTTCCTATATTTTTGAAGAATCCCTCTAAGGATTCAGGTATAGATGTTGGACAAGAAGACCTAGCTTGCATTCTATTCTAATTTATCCCAAAGGTGTTTAGTAGGGTTGAGGTCACAGCTCTATGTAAGCCACTTGAGTTTCCCTACACAAAAATTGTCAAACCATGTCTTTATGGACCTGACTTTTTGCATAGGGGTACAGAACCAGAAAAAGGCTTTCCAAACTGTTGCCACAAAGGATGAAGTACCACAATTGTCTAAAATGTCTTTTTACGTTTTGACATTAACAGTACCGTCACTAGTGAGTAGCTCATACTCTGAAACACAGCCCAAGCCCTAACTCCTTCCTCCACCAATCTTTCCACTGGCCACTGTGCAATCTGGAAAATACAGTTTTCCTGACTTCTACCAGACATAGATTCATCAGTCAGACACCCTGAGAGTGAAGCAGAAAACATGTTTCCACTGCTCCATGGTCCAATGGCAGCATGATTTATACAACTCAAGCCAATGCTTTGCACAGAACATAGTGATCTTAGGCTTGTTTGGATCTGTTTGGCCATTGAAATGAATTTCATGACACTTTCCTTGCACAGTTCTCATGCTGATGTTGTCTCCAGAGGCAGTTTGGAACTCTGTTGTGAGTGATGCAACAGAGGATAAAAGATTTTTACACATCATGTATTTAAACACTCAGCAGCCCGGCTCTGTAAGTTTACATGGTCTAACACTTCACGACTGAGCTCCACTTCACAGTAATAGTGCTTACAGTTGACCAGGGCAGATCTAGCAGAGGAGATGCTTCACATACTGATTTATGGTAATAGTGGCTTCCTGACAATGCCACATTTAAAGTCATTTCAATATAAATTAAACACTTCATTTAAAGTCATGTTCTTCAATACAACTCTTCTGCTTCAAGTGTTTAACAATGGAGGCTGCTGCATGGCTATATGCTTCATTTTATTCAATTTTTAACAAAGGGTGTGGCTAAAACACTTAAGTTCAATCTTTTGGAGAAGTGTCCACGCACTTTTGGCTATATATGTACAATAATCCAAATGTGAATCACAGTCTATTACTATCCCAAAAAACACATGTATATGTTATATCGGGGGTGAAATACTCTAATAAATGCAGAAACATACTGTAAGCTATTTACCAAGACTTTTAATACTGACTTAACTTAATGAACTGGCTTGTCTGTTGCTGAAGTGTTAGTCAAGTCAAGTCAAGCTGGGGAGCATGCACTGGTACAGTGCGTTGCTGCACCCACTACATGACGAAACAATGCAGGATCTCGGTTGGCAACCCCCCAGGCAGGCACGAGGTCCATTCCCATCATCCGGAAATGACCCTCTATCTGCCCCAGCCAGGTGTTACGTGGGTGACCCTTTGGCCTTGTTCAGCCACTCGGGTCCCCTTAAATGAGAATCTTACGAGCTGGATCACCCTCTGGGAAATGCGCCACATGGCCATAGCGCCGTAACTGACACTACCTCACAATGCAGGTAGTGTGCCTCATTTGGGACTCCATGAGCAACCGCTCATTCGACACAAAGTCAAGCCAATGGTACCCAAGGATTTTCCGGAGATACACAGTACCAAAGGAGTCCAGTCTTTGTCTTAAGTCACTGGATAGCGTCCATGTCTCTCAACCATATAGCAAGACAGGAAGCACCAGGACTCTAAATCCTTTCAAGCGACCTTATAACCCCCCATGCTCTTCCAATCCGTCTACTGACTTCATAGGAAGAGTCACCAGAGACATGAATGTCATTGCCAAGGTAAGTAAACCTCTCAACAAGGTTGACACTCTCTCCGCAGACAGACACACTGCTAATGGCTGTACTCAAGAGGTCATTAAAGGCTTGGATCTTGGTTTTTATCCAGGGTATTTGCAAGCCCAGACACTCAGACTCCTCGCTTAGTCTCTCGAGCGCCATGATCAGGGCCTCCATTGACTGCACGAAGATCACAGAATTGTCAGCAAAATGAAGATCCGTGAATCTTTCTTCACCAACAGATGCACCACAGCTGCTGAACCCCATGACCTTGCCCAACACCCAGTCCATACAAGAATCTAACAGAGTAGGAGCAAGAACACACCCCTGATGAACACCAGAATCAACTGGGAAAAACACAGAGGTTCTGCCTCCACTCTGCACAGCACTCACAGTACCAGTGTGTAGGCCGGCCATGTTATCCAGCAACTTTGAGGTGATCTCGCAAACCCTCAGGATGTCCCACAGGGCAGCTCTATCAACTGAGGCGAATGCTTTACGAAAATCGACAAAGGCTGTAAAGAAACTCTGCCAATATTCACGTTTCTGCTTCATGAGAACCCTCAGTGCCAGGACGCGGTCGATGGTAGACTTCTTAGGTGTAAAACCAGACTGTTCCAGTCACTGGTAGGTGAGCAAGTGATCACGAATCTTATTGAGGATGACCCTAGCAAGGACCTTAACTAACACCGAGAGCAGTGTTATCCCCCTGTAGTTGTCGCATTCCAGGCAATCACCCTTCCCTTTCCAGATAGGGACGACAAGTCCCGTTTTCCAGTCAGTTGGGATGATGCCAGTCTTCCAAATGGAAGCAAAGTTTGCTTTGCAATGCCAATAGGACAGCCTTACCATCAGCCTTGAGAAGTTCAGCCTGGATACCACAGATCCCTGCAGCCTTTCCCCCCTCAGCTGGTTCACCACCTCTGCAATCTCAGTGACATTGGGTGATTCACAGCTAATTGGAGGATCAGCCTCAAGAACCGTGGACCCAGAGATATCCAACATCCTAGCCGGAGGACCAGCTTTGAACAACTGCTCAAAGTAGCCAGCCCAGTGGGTCACAACTACAGTGTCATCTGTAAGGACCATTCCATCAGCTGCCCTGACTGCGACTCTCCGAGGAACAGATTCAGATGTGTGTAATGCTTCAATTCCTCTGTCAGCAGGACGTGAGTCGCTAGACCACAGATGGTGTGTTACTTGCTCACAGATTCCTCTAACAAACGCCTCTTTATCTGCCCTCAGAGCCCTCACAGCTGTCCTTCCCAGTTCCCAGTACAGACCACAGTTGCCATTGAGCCATGTGCTGCAACTCCTCTGAAGTGAAGTGTTAGTTTTTCAAATATTTTTCAAATATCTTAGTCTCATTGCAGTGAACCTTTGTAGCTTAGGTTCACTCTAAAAATGCTTGGGTCAATATTACTGGTCTAAACTTTCCAATTTGCCAATTCAGATATAGTGTATGTCTGTAATGAGCAGCAGTAGAGTGAACATGAATAAGCAGAAGAAGAGAAAAAATGTGCCAAGAGCTTTATTGGTAAAGGAGGAGAATGCAAGGAGAACAGCATCAAGTAAAAGGTGTAGGGGATACTTGATGTTAACATGCCTTTTTGCTCAGACATGTGATGAGTGTATCCTTCAGATACATGCCCTTTCATAGGTCCTGAAAATCCCTGAAGTAGGCAGTAGTCTCCTGGCCAATCCAATTTCCTCCTTCTTCTCTCTTAAGAGGCTTTGCTAGGACAAGTGGGTCTTATTCTGTCCTTAAGAAATAAACTCTCCATGATTGTACTTGGATGTTGCCAAAGGTTTGTAATGGAACGCCAACAGAAGATAGGTAAACTGGACCTATGGAAAGCAAATGCAATCTAAAAAGTCATCAAATCTGTTGAAAGTCTTCTAACTACCAGTGTGGAACTTGTTTGTGAGAATATGGCCTGTAAAAGTGTTGCCAGAAGATATAAGGACCTGCTGTGAATGTTCATTCAAGGAGACTTGACCCTCAAAACCTTCATGCATGTCAGCAGCATATCAATAAGTTTATTGTAATGCACAAAAGCTCTGATGGATGGCATAGACCAAAAACTGAAAAACTGTGTAGTCAAGATATGTCTTTCATGTGACTCAGGCAACCGAGAAGACTTGACGCCTGATGTGTTGTATGAGGGAAACTCTATGTACTGGTAGGAATCGAACTGATACATCTCTCCTACCCACACTCAAGCTATATTTTAATCTCACATGGAGATGGACTTGTGATAAGCAGTTTTAGGTAAGGTATTGCTTCTCTGCTTTCTCAGTTTGTACACTGGGAGAACACTTAGACAGTTCAGAGTTTTCTTATCTCACAGTCTGTAGCACTCCTATGTACCTGATTTTACTAGGGCAATATTTGCAAGTTTCTGTTTTTTCAATGTACTATTGTGATAACCAAGTTAAACTCAAAGACTAAAGTTATGTGTCAAGAGAGTATTATATGTGAGTATCTCTAGATCAGTTCCAATGTCTGTGGTCCATCATCTGTGGGAGTGAGGAGGATAAGCTGAGATCCTGGGATTGCTGAATGACTTAAGTAACAAGGAGTATAGAACTGAAGCAGACTTTTTGACAAAGGAAAATGAGCCTGCAAAAGAGAAAACAGGATGTCTGGGTGAAAACAGACTAAAAAAGAACCTGTGGCAAGATTAATATTAACTAATTTATTAGAATAATAACAAAAACTGTAACTGAAAATTTTTGTTAATCAAAAGCAAGAAACTAAAAACATTTTTTTTTAATGAAAACTAAACTGAAATTTCAATCATGCTCAAAAAGTAACCAAAATAAAAAAAAAAATCGTTGCAAATGAAAATATGCTGACTCCGTTTTTTAAACAAACCAGTTACTGGTAGCCTAATATTGACTGTCTTCAGTTTTTCACTAACTGGCTTCACACTACATGGCTATGTAGTTTAATGAGAGTAATGGATGTCAGTTAGCTTGAAAGAACATGTTCTTGAACATAAACTTACAGCAAAGTATTGAACATAAACTTGAAAATACTGTATGAGAGTATGAGAAAATGACCCTGACAGTAACAAGGGCAAGTGCATAATGTATGTAAGTGGCCAGGTTTGTTCAGCTCAGAATAAAAGGAAAAAAGCCAATAAATATGAAAACCCACTTGGAACCGTTTTCAGAAATTGTAGGTTCGGGACCATGACGCACCGAAGAAAATGTAACCCTACCAAAGAAGGTATTTTGAAATATGACACTTTATATTGTACTCTCAAATAATTCAGAACTTTCAAGAAATGGAGCATACTATAGTACCTAAATAACTGATTGGAAGCATGTTTTGTTTTAACCTCACTAATATCTGGCAACTGTTTAATAAGGTCGATAGCTTCAGTATTTCATTTCAGGTCCATTCACTGTCTGTGTCTAGTTTTCTCCAGGTACCCTGACATTCTGCTACACTCTACCAGAAAGACATACCATTTAAGTTGAGGTGACATCTGTTGTGGCTTTGGCTGAACATGCAGTGATGTAATTATAATAACTGGACTGCATAACACACATAGGAAACCCCCATCTTCACACAAACATCTTTTCCTGTCTGCTTTGTATCTGTATGTGTGTATATCTCCTACACGCTCTCTCTCTCTCTCTCTCCCTCTCTCCCCCTCTTCCTTCTTTTAAAATGGACCTTTGCCCAAGTCATTTCTTGGCTGTACACTTACCAGGACTTAAAGTAAATGCTTTCAATCTTCAGCAGGCCCTGAGCCATGCTCAGGTAGAAAGTGCTTGGCCTCCAAGGTGGGTTAAGAGCTCTCTTCTGCAAAAGCGGTTCTCTGTCCATGGTTGTGCTTTTTCCCCAGCATTCTTTTGCAACTTAACAAAAAACAAGATACACAACCTACATTTGAATGTTACAGTGCAAAATAATCAGCTGGAATAATTATTAGTTAATATTGAAGCATTGATGTGAAGGACACAAAATATCATACATTATTCACCACACTACCAAAACAGTAATAATATTCTAAATAAAATCTGTAACGAGAAAATGATCATATTAATAATCAAGTTATTACTGGAAATAATCCTAAAATTTCTTTTCACAAATTACTTAATCGAAGGTTTTTTTGAGAGACTTAATATATGACCTAGACAATACCCAGAATCTGTTGATGTTGAGATGCCATTGTGGTTTAAATACTAAACTAATTTAACAGAAAAGTGAATTAATTATAGTTATATCTATATCATAGTGTTTTCTATAGTTAAGTACATTTTGTAGGTGTCAGAAATGCAATGGATGTCCCTCGATGCGCCATCTAAGGTTTGAACTTGAGGTTTCCAATCACATCATGGGTACTGCTGTTGCCTTGGTGAAGTTGTATGTTCTCACATCCCAAAAATGTTCATGTTAGGGTAAGTTGCTGTATGAGCTAGCTGTTGCTGCAGTTGACTGGAAACTGGACCAGAATTTGTTTATGCCTTGTGCCTAGTGCTGTGTGCCCTGTCACTTTGAATTTGATTATATGGGTCTGAGAAAGTTCATTTAATTTAGAAGTGTGTCAGACACAATCTTTAATAAAGCTAACAAATTATTATTGTTTCTGTAAAGTTTCAATACTTCTGTTTCTGCAAAATTGTTTAATTAATAAGTACAGTAATACTTCAGTTTACAAATTCTTTATAATAATAAAGTCTGCATAAAATGTGCTAATGGTGCATACACAAATTCAAGTACCAGTATGCTAAACACTGTCATTTTGAAGCTACCATATACAGAATATTTATTTTCTATTGTTAATGTTGTGTATGCTACAGAGGGTGAAGTTATTATATATTAATGCTTTGTTATTTTACATGTACTTTAGTTTTATAATGATTGTATAATGTATTTTGTTTTATTAACGTTTTTGCGCAGTATGTCACAAAACACAATGTCTTTAGAACCAAAAATGCATATTATAAAAAAGGTAGAAATGGAAGAAAATAAGCGACATGTATCAGACCAGGACCCAGTCATGAAACAAACCAGTGCAAAGCATGGAAGAGAGGGCACAGATAGAGAGTATTTTCCTGTAAGCACTTTGCAGATGCTTCTTTGCTGCTGAAGTCCAATAGTCTGAGTGCATGGCCACTGTCAAGTCTCCTTAACCCTAATGTATTTTGGGTCAAATTTGACTCAGCATTTATTTTAATGAATTTTATCACTGCATTTAAAGTAGTATGTTTGTTCACAACCCATAAAAAAATCCTGAATGTTGTCTTTTCAGATCAGAAATGTAAAGGCTTTTAGCAAAGTAAGTAAACTTTGCCTAGAAGCAAAAAACACTACCACATCCTTCAGATCATTTTTTACCCAACATATACGGTACATTTATGGCTTTTACTCTTCATTTAGGTTTTGAAGGGAGACCAGGTTCCCAAAGGTTCTTCCACATAATGCTGGTGGAAGGCATGGCCCTTCTGAAATCAGTCCGACAACAATAACCATTTTTTTTATGTGTAGCCCAAAATTACACAAGGAGTGCCACAATGTGTTTTAGCAAGACTTGCCATTGCTCCTTAAGAAGACAAGAAAAAAATGGAAAAAAATGGAAGGAATCTTGGGAAAGGCAGTTCAGAGAGAGACCCCTTTCCAGGTAGGATGAGCATGCAACAGGTGTCAAATAATACAAAATACAGAGCAAGACACAAGTAATCCTCTTCGCAGATCTTGTTGACCAATCTATTACTGCCACCTCAGGAATACAATAATAATAAAATCCTATTTTTAATTTAATGTTTATTATCTGTTGTGACACTAGAGGGTACTGTCGCTCTTCAAACCCCACAGACAAATGTCCAAGACACCAGGTAAAAGCACCAGAAATATTTTTAATTTCTTCTTTCTTTGATATAATGTGCTTTTCAAGCACCTCCACAATACACAATAAATCAGTAATTACAATACACTAAATCAATCCTCCTCTCCCAGCAGCTCCATCACTCTCCCTCCAAACTCCGGCTTGGCTTGCTGGGTCTCCCATAGTCCTTTATATAGTCCTTGACCCGGAAGTGCTCCTGTCTTTCTGTCCATGTGATATAATAGCACTTCTGAGTCAGATGAAGACTAATATTTTTCTTCAGTCCGGAAGTACTTCTGTTCTTCTGTTTCTGTGACTTGGGAGTACTTCCGGGTTACAGGGCAAATAAAAATCCCTGCATCTCCCTGCAGCATCACACGACGGCTCCCACGGTACCCAGCAGGGTTGTGAATCCAAACTCCATCCTCCATGATGCCCTGCGGGAATCCGGGGCACCTCTATGCTGCAGGGAAGACATCATCTAAAGGCCTAGATGTGTCGGCCGGGATGAGCTGCCGGCCGTCCATCACACTGTATTACAGGAGCCTCCACCCCATCTTAATTACCCCCCCCCCCCGTGGGAGAGGTGCTAAGGGTGTATTATATAAGTACCCTGTTCAAAAAAAGGCGAAAAACTGACGTATACAGAACAGTTTTGAAAAATAAAATATAAAGAAGAAGAAGAATAGCTGCTAAGCTTTTGTTGACACCATTGGGTGTCAGCTTATGCTCCCATCTATACTTTTCTCCTCCTGAAGTGTGGTTATTGGTTTTCTTCTTGTTCAGTTGTTTTTCCTTTGTTCAGGTTCCTTCCTGGTGTTCTATATGACACTGTTATATTTCAGCCAGGGCTCCTCACCTAGCTGTGGTTCAAATGCCATTTTTATGTTATTGTGCTTCCTTTGTTTAATATTGTAGGTTGATTTAGTTTCTATGTACCACTGAATTTTTTTTATGTTCCACGTGTCCCAGGTCTCAAGACCACCTGCCCAACAACATAGGAAATGCTCAGCTTTATAAAGGTTGATGATTATCCACAGTTCTGTAAGGTTCATTGAATATATTTGTGGTGTGGTGAGTTGCTCTAGTGTTATTTTGTGCTTTTGGAATATTCTGGATTTTTGTGACCTTTTGTTCTGTTTTTGACTTTCACCTCTTGGGTCTGTTATTGCTATTTGGGTTACATATTTTGAAGGTATCACCTTTTGTGTGTTTTGTGCTCCTTTGGGCCAATGTAATAATAAACCATTTTTCAATAATAAATATTTTATTTATAAAGTTTCCACATTTTCTCCTTCCCCCTTTTAGTAGGCATTTTTGAGCCATTGGTGGACTTTTGTGCTTCCCAGTTCATGACAATGACAATAACTGTTTTGTTGTGATTTTTAGACCTTGGCTTCCTTTTACTACCCTAGTCTGCAGGACAATGAAATTCAATCTTTTGCTTTTCCAGCAGTAAATACAGAAAGGAAAATGAGTACTGACTGTGTCAACGTTTTTCTCAGTAAATATATTTCTAATGGGCCGATTGACATGAAATGTAGACCAGTTGTCAGTAACAACCTATGTAATCCACACATACAAAGAAATCAAAACAAATAAGTCCATGCATTATGTTTAATAAAGTGGAATGACACAGGAAAAAGTATTGAACACATGAAGAAAAGGAGGTGCAAAAAGGCATGGAAAGCCAAGAAACCAGCTGAGCTCTGTCAGTATTTAGAAAGCAATCCTGATACCTATCAGTGCAAATTAAAACCGGCTGGTTTATTCCTAATTGATGGCCTATAAAAGGTTTGTCATTACCAAGGTGTCACACAAGAAGCATCTCATGATGGGTAAAAGCCAAGAGCTCTCTCAAGACCTTTGCTTATTGTTGCAAAACATACTGATGGCATTGGTTACAGAAGTATTTCTAAACTTCTAAATGTTCCAGTGAGCACTGTTGGGGCCATAATCCAGAAGTGAAAACAACATTATTTCACCATAAACCGGCCATGACCAGGTGCTCTTCACAAGATTTTTGACAGAGGAGTCAAAACAATAATCAGATGAGTTGTCCAAGAGCTAAGGATCACTCACAGAGAGCTTCACAAAGACCTGGAATTATGAGGTACAGTTGTTTCAAAGAAAACAATAAGTAATGCACTCATCCACCATGGCCTCTCTGCATATTCACCGCACAAGACTCCACTGCTAAAAAAAGTATGTTTGAAAAAGCTTGTTTAAAGTTTGTTGTACAACGTTTGGACAAGCCAATAAAATACTGGGAGAATATAGTCTGGTCATATGAGACCAAAATTGAACTCTTTGGATGTTATTGCATTGCTTGGAGGAGAAATGGCACTGCACATCACCCCCAAAACACCACACCAACAGTGAAAGTTGGAGGTGGAAACATTATATAATTGAAGGAAGGATGAATGGAGAAATGTACCGTGACATTCTTTATAAGAATCTACTGTCATCTACCGGGATGCCAACGATGAAACAAGGATGGATGTTTCAGCAAGACAATGATCCCAAACACACAGTCAAGAAAATTTCAATTGGCTTCAGAGAAAGAAAATAAAGCTGCTAGAATGGCCCAGTCAATCACTCGACTTGAATCCAATTGAAAATCTATGGAAAGAAATGAAGGTCATAGTTCATTGAAGAGACCCCTGGAACCTTCAAGATTTGAAGAGAGTATGTGTGGAATAATAGGCCAAAATCACACCTGAGCAATGCATACAACTAGTTTCTCCTTACAGCCCTCCTGTCTTGAAGCTGTTATTACCAACAAAGGCTTTTCTACTAAGCATTAAATAAATTTCAGTAAGTGTGTTCAATATGTATTTCCTGTGTCATTCCATTTTATTACACAGAACTTAATATATGGACTTACTTGTTTTGATTTCTTTGTATGTGCAAATTACTTGGGTTGTTACCGATATCAGGTATAAATTTCATATCAATAGCTCCATTAGAAATATATTTACTGAGAAAAATATTGACACGTTCAATATTTATTTTCCCCGCTGTATATTGTTAGGGGTTAACTACTAGTTGTTAGCATGTAAAGGGGAGTGTTTTCTGCCCTTCTGAGTGCTCTTACTCACTCAGAAAATACTTTGAATTACAGTATTTTCTTTTGCTGGGTTTCTTCTGTTCCCTATTTTTTGTAAGATTACTCAATCCTGTTTCTGATTTTAAAATTAGGGGTTGGGATTAGGTTTTGACATCTGTAAAGCATGTTGATTTCTGAGTTTAGAGTTAGGTTTCTATAGGTTTATGCTTCCTTATTTTTCTGTGTTAAGATTAGGATTTGGTTTGGGGATGATGTTTTTTATCTGAGTTGCTCAGTATTTTTTACTTATCATTTAGCATGATTTGTTTCTCAACCACCCATAAAAACATACTGGTGCTGTATATGTCTAGGCAGTGAATGAGGCAAATCTGATTGTGTGGACAAAGCTCCTACTTTTCATGCATGGCAGTAGCATTATAGGGCAGCCAAAGAACAGGACACAAACTGCATTAGACCTGTAACCCTTACGCAAACCAGCGCCTAATGAGCATTAAACCAATTTTCAATACATAACCTTAAAATGAATATATATTTCCAGATATCACATTTACAGTAAGAAAGGGCAAACAATCTATTAAAGACCCTCATGAGTCTCACCAGGAACAGGGATAGTAAGACCTTTTCCTGGAGCTACTCCTGGGCATGGTGTGTTGCAAGTCTCTAGGTGGGTACCTTTTGTTGAAATTTGTTTTAAGTGAATGAGAGGGTCCTTTTACTGAAACTAGGAGTTGCAGAGAGAAAAAAAATTGACTGTTGTTGGATATTTTTATTTGGAGACAATGGAGTTGGTTGTGCAGCACGGTGATGCAGTGGTAGCGCTGCTGCCTTGCAGTTAGGAGACCCGGGTCCTCCCTGTGTGGAGTTTGCATGTTGTCTGCGTGGGTTTCCTCCCACGGTCCAAAGACATGTAGGTTAGGTGGATTGGCAATTCTAAATTGGCCCTAGTGTGTGCTTGGTGTGTGGGTGTGTTTGTGTGTGTCCTGTGGTGGGTTGGCACCCTGCCTGGGATTGGATTCATGCCCTGTGTTGTCTGGGATTGGCTCCTGTGACCCTATGTTCAGATTCAGCGGGTTGGAAAATGGATGGAGTTGGTTCTCAAAATGATGTTTTTTTACTGGTTCTGTTATGTCACTGGAAGACTTCAATGCTTACTGTACATGGAGAATGACTAAAATACCTAGAGGGGCTTGTTTTGGAGGAAATGACTTGCTAGATCTAACCCCAGCTGAGTTACTTTTCTATATGGCAATCTATGCCAAGGTACTGGAATTGGAAACTCTTCCAAATAGCTGAAACTCAGATCCAGGATAATTCTGCCATGTTTTTGTATTAGTGAAGTAAGTCTTTGCTCTTTCTCTAATATTTGAGGTGTAATTAGAGTTTGCCAATCTTGTATATATGTGCTTATGGCTGTGTATTTTATGGAAATTGCTACAAGAGTATGGAGTTCTAGGTCTGTTGTTGCAGTTTAGTCAAATCAAACTGTGTATTGTGTATGGGCTAAAGCTGTGTATCCCACCAGGTTTCTGGTTTAGCCTTTGATATTAACTCACTGTGTAGTCCTGAGCAGTTTACATAATATGTTAGAAGTACATTTTTAGATCTATAGAAAGGATTGTACAATGTACTTTTATTTTATAATTCAGAAATTATAAAACCATTAGCTAAATGTAAATATGACTTATTTCTGAACTATTTCTTTGAGCAATATATGGTTATGTGGTATACTGATACAGGGAAGGTATTGAAAACCCCAAACGTAATAATGGTGCAGAACCAGTATTTTTGTGTTTTCGGCATCAGAACTAAATGTTGGACTTTCTTTCAATCAATTACAACACTCCCAACCTCTTCAATGGTTTGACATGTGATGTGAACTGCTGTGCAATTGGGAGTCCATGGGGAGTCCCCCTTATTGCTTGGATATACTCTGAACTAAATGGGGGACCCCTTCACCTCATTGCTTTGAAGCAATTGTAACTTCACGGGGTCTTCCCTACTCCCCTTATTGCTTAAATAAGGTGCATGGTGGGGCACACCAGGTTAAGCGGCTATGAAGGGTGATATGGCACGAATTGAAGCACAATTGGGAATTCATGGGACAATCCCCTCCTTTATTGCTTTGATGCACTCTGTGCTTAACAAGGCATTCCTTGGACTTATTCTTAACAAAATCTTTTTGTAAGTTAAGAGGGTATATTTTCTAGTAATATCAAACTATTCTGTTCCTTCCTAAAAAAAATGCCCCTTGAAAGGGTAAAAAGTCAGCTGCCACAACATGAAGGACTTATGACTTCCTTGTAAGTCTAAATGGTTAACTACCTGTATTTTTTCAAGAGTCAGAGAGGGTGGCATGGAAAATTACACAGAAGGAAAGTGCACAAACAACACAGTAAAATGACAAATGCACACAAGAATAATGAGTGCAACAGCAAATGCACATAGATAGTATGTAACCCTAAGGGTTTTTGTGTATACAGAAAATATATACACACTATACCGTTTTCTAAATCCGCTGTAAAATAAGTGCTCTACAGCACCTGACCTAACACAGATTCACATGGGATGCACAAGTAAAATAAAATAAATATTTATTTTTCTTCATCTGTGGGCTACGCCTTCCTCGTACCTACAGACACAACACAGTCCCAAGCACAGTACAACAATAACACCAAGCACTTTCTTCTGGCACAACCACTCCTTCCTGGCAACCTCGTCCTCTTCTTCCTGATTCTGGCTCCTGAGTGGTGGTTGCTGGCTCCTTTTATTGGGTATCCAGGTGCTTGATTGCCAACATCCGGCACTACTTCCGGGTGAGGCGAAACCAGTGCCCAAAAGGGGCCAGCAGCTCCCTGGTGGCACCCGCGGCTCCCTGGTGGCAGCTCCCTGGTGGCACCCGCGGAACCCAAAAGGGCTGCACAGAACTCCAACCCCCATGAAACCCTGAGGGAGTCCGAGGCACCGCTACAACCCAGGGAGGCTGCCATCTATCATCCAGGGGGAGATACTGGGTTTCCCACAATTGTCCCCCTGGTATATATGGTGCAGCAGTGTCCTGGCCAGGCATGGGCCATGGCCATCTGTCACACCGATTAATCCTGAACAGTGATGTAGGGGTTGGAGCCTGTCTCAGCAAGCATAGAGCGCAAGGCAGTAACAATCCCCTTGACAAATGTGCCAATCCATTTAATGGTGAACACCACCCCACACACACATATGCACCCTCTACGCACACATTACAGCCAATTTAGTGCCACCAATCCACCTAACCTGCATGTTTTTGGACTGTGAGGGAAACATGCAACCCTGTCTCCTTCATGAGAGGCAACGGAGCTTACAATGCACCATTGCATCACCCAAATATATTGATTTTTAAATGATATAAATAAAATGTTCAATATATGTAGCATGATGAAACATGATGAAAAACACTACAAAAATGACATACTGTAAATGAAGGGACAACCACGAACTCGTGGTGATAAAGCTGAGCCTGTACTATATAATCCTACCCAACAACTCCAAAAGTAGTTAGCCTAATGCATTTGCCACTGCACTTCTGTTTGCAGCACTATGAGAGAGTTGTGTAACCCTAGGAACTGTGTTTTGATTCTTTACCAGATACCATCCTCTGTTTCTCTCTCTCTTGCCTCTGAAGATTACACTTCTAGAGCATCACTCTGTGAGACCCGATATATCACATTCTACTGTCTGTCTTCTGAAACAGGACTGGTGTATAAAATATTTCAGATATTCTTGGTTTGGAAGCATGAATTTTTCTGTCACTTTTTTATTGGGCCCTACTTGTTGGTCAGGTCTTATAATAACTAGGCACAGTTAGGCAATACAGTTAAATTCTGTATCTTATTCTATATATTTTTTATTTCTATTGCTTAGCCATTCACATTTACAGGCTCAGAGCGCTATAGAAATTCCTATTTTTTTTCAAAATAAAAATACAATATACTATGCAACATATGCAAATTTATTTATAGACTCTAATAAAAGAATTGGCCATTAAAACTCATGATTATTATGACATACATACTGTCAACAGCTCACATCACTAGATGAAAATTGTTAATGAGTTTAGCACACAACAAATCCACCTGTCCATCCATCTATCTTCGAAGGTCATTTTCTTTATACTTAAAATCTTTTAGGAATAGTACATAATATTTCTTTTGAAGGTTGCTGGGAACTTTTAAGAACACTATCATTACTGCCAATGTGACCTTTGGCAATTTCTAAGTCTTCTACTATCTTTAACTTCTCTTTTAAGCATTGTTTTAATTTATATAATAGCTTCCTTTGGGTTCAGGAGTTCAAAAGATGTTTGCCTACATGTTTGCATTTCTTCATATGTCCTCAAGATGTTCTCAAGCCTGGAATAGGGATACTTTTCTACTTTCTGTACTACATCCAGTAATTAATATACTTTCTATAATTAACCATATACTGTATATTTTCATATCTTTCAGAGGGACTACTGAACAATGCCAGGGATACAAGTGTCATGGATACTCTACCACTGAATGGTAACCACAGCAACCACTATAACATTTCTGCTGGAGATTTCATGAGTGACTGTGTCCAGATAATTGATAGAAGCTATAACCATAGCGAAGCTGCATTAGAAAAAACATTTTTAAAGGAACTCACATCAAATTATATTCCTTCCTATCTGAACAGTCACAAACTGACCACTGAGCATAACAGAAATTTAATGAACAAATTTGTTAATCGTATTCGCAATGACAATGAAGATGATTCCATTGTACGTAATGAAAACAATGTTGATCATACGAATAACTTGGATATTGAACTGATTCATGAAGCATCTGATGCTCCACTTGTTCCACAAAGAGCACATTCAATAGAAAACAATCAGCCCCACAACATCTCCAAAATATGTTTACCTCAGGAGAACAGTGAGAGTTTGTTTTCTTTGCTAATCAATGAGCATGCAGAACACCAGCCACCTACAAACAAAGATACTGTTTATACTAGTATGCCAACTTTAGGTGGTCTGCCTGTCAAAGAAACAAATGGCACCATAATAAAAAGTGAACCTATACCGAACAAAAACAATGATGCTGAAGATGTTTACTATAAAAGTATGCCCAATCTTGGCTCCAGAAACTATATCCATCATTTGCATACTTACTACCAACTTGGTCGAGGCAGCAGTGATGGTTTTTTTGTGACACCCAAAAAAGAACACATTTCTCTGGACAAAACCTCTACAGAACCTTTTCACTTGGTCACTAGCCTATAGAAGATAATCCTTATTTGTGTTTGCTTATTCTGATTCTCATAAAGCACGGGATATTATTTTTTTGTGTATTCCCACAGTTTGATTGGTAGTATAGAACAAAAAGAAATGTTATTTTTTAAAATATAGGGAGATAAATTTTTATGTATCATTTAATAAGAGAACAATTAATTTGTTTTGAGCAGGAAAATGAAGAAGTGAATTGAATATTGATGGATACTTGTATAATATTGTGAAGCATTATGGTCCAATATTAAATACATGCTAGAGGCAATTTTATAGTTTTGAGAAAGCAAGCTATCGATTTTTTATGATTTCTGCTGCAAATATTCATTTAATTAAAAAAAAATCTTAACAAAACCATATTTATGTGACTGGAGGGTATACCTCAATGTTTAATTTGAATTACAGAAAAACACAGAATTCCAAGCATTTTTATATAATGTACAAATACGAACATTGCACATAACAGTGTTTTTTTTTTATCAAAAACTGTCTCTGTAAATGTAGTTATTAGCATTTTTTTCTGCTGTGTTGGTCTTGCAGAAATTGTCTACCAATTGGTTTTTAAAAGAAAAATCAAATTTGCCTTTTATTGTTTAAATCACCATTGAAAATATATATTTCATTAAGTTTGGTTTTGTATAACTTAATCACCTTTTTCTTAATAGTTCATGTTTAATTTCTTAGCAGAGTAGTTTGTAAATCTATTGATGTTTCAACAACAGTTAAAGCAAACAAAGATTTTAAAGCAATGCTAAACCATTTATTAAATTACTGTTGAATGAAATGAACAGAGACCTGTCCTTTGTTAGGTTAATAGTCTTCTATGTAAGAAATATGAGGAGCCTGTGAGCTCTGTGTAACAAGAACTAATAACTTTAATCACCTTTGTTTCTCCTAGCAGTTGTATAAATTTGGAAATAATTTAGTGTTTCCTTAAAAGCAGTGGATGTGACTACTTTTTTTTTCTAGCAAAATATATTTATTTGACCACAACAGTGTAACAATTCAGCAGGAAAGATGATTTTTTTTATCCATTTTGTATGGTTTCCAAGTTGAATGACCTCATTGTTAAAGTGAAACTTGTTCTCCAACAAATAAATGACTGATGAACATTTATAGCAATTCATAACCAAGATATGTGTTTTTGTGTTCTTCTTGAATATTTAATTTTGTATTAACAATATTCATTATTTATCACACTTGTGGTTTACCTTGCTTTTCTCATATTACCTATACTGTAAAGAGTTAGAATATTTGCAACACTTGGGTCATAAATCACAATCATTAGAAAAAGCACCATTGCAGCCTACAGAAGATCATCTTTATCTGGCAGGATGAATGGTATCCTATTTTGCAGTCTTTCAAGCACCATCAGTGGTTATTATCTGCTATCATGTTTCTTGAACATGCTATGTTTTCTGGTTATAATGTAACCTGCCTCATAAAGCAGGACATCTCTCATTTCATTGAATAAATCTCAGCAGAAGAGGGCAAATGAAGAGCTTTAAAGACCTATTATTTTTTAATAACATTTCTGCACTTACTCCTTTCTTGACTAGCCAGGGTTTGACAGTCTTCCCCCCTCTAGATAGCATTTGAGCCATTCCTGTACTTTTTATATTTAGGATCTCTCTAGTTAATGACAATGACATGAGAGGATTCCTTTAGTGAAACTAAGAGTTCCAATGAAGAAAAGATTTCACTGTTGTTTGCATGTATACCTATATACTATTCAGCCTTTTTGGAAACATTGGATTTGGTGCTCAAAATTCTTTGTTTACTGTTTCTGTTATACCACAGGAAGACTTCAGTGCTTACATGGAGAATGACTGAAATTCCTGGAAGGGCATGATTTGGAGAGAATGGCTTTCCAGATCTAAACAGAACTGGGTTACTTTTCTCTATGGTAAAGTCTATGTCAAGGTACTGGACGGAGACTCAGATCCATGTGGATTCTGTTGTGGTTGTGTGAACTAAGTCTTTGCTCTTGCACTAATATTTGAGGTGTTATGGGAATTTGCCAATCCTGTTTACATGTGCTCTTAAAAAGTGTATTTTGTGGATATTGCTACAAGAGTACAGAGTTTTGGGTCTGGTCCTGTGGTCTCTGTATTTACAAAGTGTCAGCAATATATGCATACATGCTCTGAAATCAATATGGTTTAGTCCAAGCAGAATGTGTAGGGGCTAAAGCTTTGTATACTACCATGTTGCTGGTTTGGTCCTTGCTATTAACCCACTGTTTAACCTTGAATAATTTATTTAATCTGTCAGCAGTCCATTTTTAGACATATAGAAAGGACTATACAATACAATTTTGTTAATAAGTCAGAAAAGATAAAATCATGAGCTAAATATAAATATCTTTCTGAACTTCTTCTGCTACTATTTTATGCAGTATATGATAACATGGTATACTGGTAATGGAAAGTGTTGAAAAACCTAAAAATAAAAGTGGTATAGTAATAGTATTTTGGTATTTTCGGCACGATGAAGAGTCACCCCTTATTGCTATGATACACTCTGGACTTAACTGGGAAACTCTCTCCTTATTGCTTCAAAGCAATTGTGACTTCCTTGGGTCCTCCCTTTTCCCTTTATTGCTTAAATGTGGTTCTTGGTGTAACACAACAGGTAGGTGGCTAAGTTTTTTTGCTTTGATGAGCTCTGGACTTAACAGTGGGTTCCATTGCCCTTATTGATTTAAGTTATCACATCTTCATGAAGATTTAATGCCTAAAGCATTGCATGGCATGGCGCTCCAGGGAGGCAGCTATGGGTCTATAATGTGGTGCATCGCAATTGGGAGGCTGAAGGAAGGCTGAAGTAATCCATTGTTTGCCTTCAGAACTAATTTGGTACTGGTGCTGAAATCTGAAATCTGGTATCGATACCAAACTCAAAATTTTTGTACCGCTACAGCACTAATGCAGTATAAATTAAATTGCACACAGTATTCTAGATGGTACCTCACAGGTACGTTATATAGCATAACTTTCATTGATTGGAATTGTGGCTGGGTACAGGAATGACAGAAAACTTCAGAAAGATTTAGGGCATCAACCAGGTCGTCCCATTTAATGCAAAAGTAAAAATAAAATGAATGTTCATTATTGCTTTGTTCCAACTTTGGACTAAAGAAAATTATTAACAGAATGGTTTTCAATGCTACAATCATTTGTTGAGCGGTCTGATTAGCGGTAGTTCCTTCTTGCAAATGATGCCTCCTACTGAGAGTCTGGTGGCTTTGTTCTCACAGGACTGGAAGGAATGGGGCTAGGTGCACACACTGGGCAATTCTCTGCGCTATAGTGGCAGAGTATCCTCATAGTCCAGTGGGTCATTAAACATCTTGGCAAAGCCTGTGATGAGATCCACAGATGAACGTGCATGACGCTTCCTGCCAAACCAAAGCTTAGCACTTGGCATGGAGACTTACTCATCTTTGCAAGAGCATGAACTTGTCCGTTTGGAGACTCAGAAACCAACATGGAACTCTGGGCTTTGAGCCTCACTGGGAACAGAAATACTAGAAGGGGATGGCCCATAACCTGAACTCTTTTCAGAAGAGTTAATATTGAACCTGAGTGACGGCCCACTTGATGGTGAGGGCCTTCTTTTATTCACTGCATACAGCATCTTCTGGTCCAGTAGTTTCAGACTGAGATACATGATGGGGTGTTCAGCTCCATCCACAACCTGGCTCAGCATGGCAATCAAACTGGTGTTTGAGGTGTCTGTCTGGAGATTGGGAAGGAGAGAAATGTTCAGAGACAGCAACATAAGACCTGAAATTAGGGCCATCTTTAAGTCACAGAATGCAACCTAAGTAACGGGGGTCCATGCCACCACGTTGGGTGCCTTCTTTTGAGCTATGTTAGAGGCACAGCTCGCAAACCAATGGCAATAAACAACATGTCCAAGGAAAGCCTGCATCTGTCTCTTTCTTTTCAGTTGAGGTCAGTTCCGTTGGGCAGCTCCACTGCAGTTTGATCCTCTCTCCACTCACCATGTAGCCTAAATATTTAGCCTTGGTCAGCCCAAAAAAAGCATTTCTGTGGATTGATTCAGAGGTTGGCATGGCGACTGGTATGAAGAACATTTGAAACATGATGCAAATGGTCTGTCTAGATGCTGGAATAGGTGACTATGTCTTCTTGGTTGGCAGCACGATAGGGATTATGGGGGCCGTAGCAGACTGTCTGTGATAAGTGGTGGTGGTTCTTTGATTTTATTCAGCTGCATTCAGAGGACAGCTGGGGGTGTCTGCCTGATCGCAAACACTCATGTGAGTGAGTGTGTCAGGCAAATGCCTTATTCATTTCTCAGAGGGTGTGGCAATAGACCTGTGCCCCATGAGGAGCATTAGTATAAGAGGAGCCTGCACAGGACAGAAGAAGATGTAAAAAAAAATGAGAAAGACAGAGAGAGAGAGCCATGAGAACAATATCATGGAGGGAGGCAGGGCAAGCCAAGCAATGTGGGTGCAAGGTAGAGTGCTCATAGGCTTGCGTGGGAGTAAAGAATTGGTGTTCTGGGGTCGGATCATTCCCACTTTTTTATTGGTGAGGAGTGGGTGTGATTGAGGGGAAGTCCTACCCCAAAGCTACGCCGGGGTGTGAGAAGGAAGATGGGAGGACAATTGACCATGAGCCATCTGGCTGGTGCCCCTTGGAGGCAGCTGAAATGGAGTTCAGATGGTTAGGACCATGGCTTCTTTTGTCTGCACTTGTCTGACAGAATATGAAGGTCCTGCTGACTGTTGGTTTTAATCACATTTTAATCTGGATTTTTAACTCACAGACAGTTACCGGTTTAAAAGATTATTTATTGAAGAGTTTTGAGCATTTCACTTTGCTTTGAACTCTGTTTTAAATTTTTGATTGTTTTTAATAAAAGCTCTGTAGCATTTTTGCAACAACCCTTTGCTTTGTATGGGAGTGTCCTCATCTGCTGGCTCTTCTCTCAGGTATGTTACAGGTGATGCGGGTTCAAATGGATCCCGGGATTCAACTGGTAATGTGGGACTGACCTGCACCATCACACTGTCCACCAGACACTGGAAGGTTGCTGGGGCCACATGTTGCACAAAAAGTAAGAAAAAATACTGTCAGTGGCCTCATGGGGTGCTGAACATTTTTATTTCTTTTGCCACGTCTGTCTTGGAGATCTGCCAATAGCCCTTTGCCATGTTGACGGTGGACAGATACTGGGCATTCACAAGATGCTCCAGGAGGTCATCCACTCTGGGCATGAGATAGGCGTTGAATTGGGAGTCTTAGTTAAGCCAGTGGCAATTGTTACAAAACAGCAAACTTTCATCTGGCTTTAGGACTATCACTTATCAAGCTGGTCAATGGACTATGGATGGCCTCAATTACACCAAGGTCCAAGAGCTGATACACTTCCAGCTTGACCACTGCTTTCTTTGCTTCCAGTAGATGGTACAGACATTTTCAGACCACAACCCCTGGTTCTGTCACAATATCATGGGTGATCAGCATGGTTTGGGATTGGGGTCAACTACCACAGTCAGGAAGGGCATCCGGTGTAAAATTTTGCCAGATTAACATACAAACAACAATATAGACTTCCACACTGGATCGGTCGAAGCCATACTAGTAATACTGTTAGCCAACAAGGTGCTGGCAGAAATTGGGCTACTGTTGGCCCAAGAAGGAGAAGAAGAGGGTGGAGACATGTCCGGAGGCAGGAGGAAAGGTGGAAGGAAAAGAGAGTGGATCTGAGGGTAGGAACTTTGAATTTTGGCAGTACGACTAATAAGGGGAGAGAGTAAGCCGATATGATGGCGAGAAGAAAGGTTGATATAATGTGCTTGCAAAAGACTAAATAGAAGGGGAATAAGGCCAGGTGGATCGGAGATGGATTCAAATTGTTCTATCATGGTGTGGATGGGAGGAGAAATGGGATAGAGGTTATTCTGAACGAACAGTATGCCAAAAGTGTTTTGGAGGAGAAAAGAGTGTCAGACAGAGTAATGATTAAGAAGCTGGAAATTGGAGGTGCGATGATGAATGTTATTGGTGAAGGGAACAGAGGAGATGAGGAGGTAATGGGTAGAAAAAGAAAAGGAAAGAGGAAATGAGGAAGGCCTAAGAGAAGGTTGATGGATGTGGTAAGAGAAGTCATGCAAGTGATGGGTGTAACAGAGCAAGATGCAGAGGATAGGAAGATATGGAAAAAGGTGAACCGCTGTAACAACCCCTAATGGAAGCAGCCAAAAAGAAGAAGGTAATTGTTTGGCATCAATGAGAAAGAACAGCACATGAGGGCTATTGAGTTGCCAGGGTTGTGGTCCACCCAAGGTTTCTGGAATTTCACATTTTATACTAAGTAATCTATGAGCCCCTTGCACTCTGATATTTTATTTGAGCCCTGCAAGTGGCCAGGAGTTTAGAGTATGATGTGATCATCAGGACCAATCCATCATCCAGAGAGAATTCAAGAATCTGGGAGCCCCTGTTGTAGAACCAAGCCTCTGTGTGCTGGGCAGGATTGAGATACTACTTCACCAGAAGGTGGAGTCACGCAAAGCAACTGTGTAAACTGGAGACATGCTCTAGTATTTTCTGAGAGGACGGGACCTCCTCCTCCTCGCAATCCTCTCTAAATAGGTTAACTAATCCAGGTTGTCAACTTTACAGGAGCTCAAAGAGGGAGAACCTCGTAGAGCCCTGTGGTACCTCGCAGAAGGCAAACAAGGCAAGAGGTAGAAGCTGGTACAAGTCTTTCCCATCTGTCTGTAACACGTTCCTCAGAATTTGTTTCAGTATTTGGTTAAAACGCTCAATCAGTCCATCTATTTAGGGGTTTTAATTGGTTGTCCTGAGGTGTATGATAACAGAGCAACTTGGAGACTTCCCTATGAGGATTTCCATGGAGATATGAATGTGAGAAAAGACCCCTATCAGTTCTTATTAGACTTACAGTCAGGCACCTGTAAGGGTACAGCCTCTTGGTATCGGGTGGCATAATCAACTTGGATGAGGATATATTTATAACCCCATGCGGAAGGTTTGAGTGGGCTGACAATGTCTGTGTCAATCCGCTCAAACAGAATGTCAATTAGGGGAAACAGCACGAGAGGGATGTGGTCCTGTCACGGTATTTGTGTTAGTTTGCAATCCGGAGAGCACTTGCAAACACGGTGCACCTACTTGTGAACTCTGGGACAATACAAGTATGCTGTGATCTGCTCCAGGGTTTTTTCAGTGCCAAGGTGTGTCCCAGGAGGTAAGTGTGTGCCAGTTTATATACCTTGGACTAACTGGTGCACGGGACAAGAACCTGGCTTCATTGTTTGCCTTGATGGTCAGTCACCTGATTCTTGTTCTTTCAGCTGCTCCCATTAAGGTGACCACAGCGGATCATCTTTTTCCACATTTCTCAATCCTCTGTATATTGCTCTGTTACACCCACCACCTGCATCCTTCTCCCAATTTACCCAGCATATCTCCTCTGCACATGTCCAAACCATCGCTTCTCTGACTTTGTATCCCAACTGTCCAAACTGAGCTGACCCTCTAATGTGCTCATTTCTTATTCTGTCCATCCTTGTCACATCCAATGCATATCTTAACATCTTTAACTCTGCCACCTCCAGCTCTGTCTTTTGTTTTTTTGTCATTTCCATTGTCTCCATCCCATTTAACATAGCTATTCTCACTACTGCCATGTAGACCTTCCCTTTCACTCTTGTTGGAACCTGTCTATCAGAAATTACTCCTGACACATTTCTCCACTCACTCCGTCCTCCTGCAATCACTTCTTCACCTCTCTTCCACACTCCCTGTTACTCTGTACTGTTGATCCCAGGTATTAAAATTCATCCACCTTCGCCAAACTCTACTCCCTGCTTCCTTACCTTTTTTCTAACCTCCCTCTCATTCACACACGTACTCTGTCCATCAACAAGAAAGGGCTCAGAGCTGATCCCTGATGAAATCCCAGCCCTTTCTTGAATGCATCCATCACTCCTGCCGCAGACTACTCACCATTGTCACACTTCCCTCGTACATATCCTGTACCACTTTGACATACTTCTCTGCCACTCCCAACTTCCTCATACAATACCACAACTCCTCTCTATCATATGCTTTCTCTAAGTCCACAAAGACACAATACAACTCCTTCTGGCTTTTTCTATATTTCTACATCAACACCCTCAGAGGAAAAATTGTATCTGTAGTACTCTTTCCAGGCATGAAACCATATTATTGTTTTACTACTCATTCATGACTTCATGCTGGAGCTCAGCAATTTTATCACTCTATGGTTACTACATCTCTGAACACCCCCCTTATTCTTAAAAATTGGTACCAGTACACTTATTCTCCACTCCCTAGGCATCCTCTCGCTTTCCAAGATTGCATTAAACACTACACTGCCATTTCTTCAAAACACCTCAATGCTTCCACAGAAATGTTAACTGGATCAACCTCCCTCCCATTCTTCATCCTCTTCATAGTTGTCCTTACTTCCTCCTTGCTAATCCATTGCACTTCCTGATTCAGTATCTCCATGTCATACAGCCTTCTCTCTTTGTTATTCAACACAAAGTGAGGCTAGAATAACATGAGCCCATCGTGGGTTGACAGTTCACTGTATTCCTTGCATGTTTCATGGAGTCATGGTTCCACTTTCCATATTTAAAGGACGTGGGTAATGAGTGAAACTGAAGCTGTAGCATGGTGATCATATTAGGGCATCCTCAGCAGGTATCCTGAGGTCGAGGGTCGGGTGAGATGTCTTCGAATATGCACTGTCATCATCACCCAGCACTAGATCCGCAGAGTTGTACTGCATGGTTGTCACTTTATCTGTTGCCTGTACTTTCTTTCTCTTTCATCTTCTTGGGGACAGTGGGCAAACAGTGTGTCCCAGCTCTCCACAGCGGTAGCACCACATCTGTGGGAGTGTGTGCTCCCTTCTCCAATAGGGTGTCTCAGCCTCTCTGCTCCCAAAGTATGTACTCTGCATTCTGCTCGGTCTGGCTGGCTGCCCAGTTTTGCTTATTAGCTCTGCAAGCTTCTCTACATCCATCCACTATTGTCTTCAGATGGAACGGACAAATCGATCTGGGAGGGTGTGGAGTAGGAAGTCAGCTGCCACTGCCTTCACAATTCTATCTGCTGAATTTTCACCAGAGCAGAGCCAATGGCCCAACTTGACCCAGAGATTGAAGGCCTGGGCTCATGCAGGCTTTTCAGCATCAAAATGCCAATTTCTGCAGTGGTGAGGCCATACCGGGCAAGGAACTCTCGCTTGAGCGTAAAGTAATTGGTGGCTGGCTATTCCTCCAGGTTGGCTAAAGAAAATTATTAATAGAAAGGTTGTCAATGGTTCAGCCACTCATTGAAAGGTCCAGTAGTTCTTTCTTGCAAAAAAATGCCTCCTTCCAGGAATCTCATGGCTTTGTTCTTGCAGAACCAGAATGGGTGCGGCTAAGTGCTCTCACTGGATGGATTCTTAGCATTGCGGAGGGGAGAAGGAGAAGACAGAGGTAGTGGCAGCACCCCCTCATGGTGTGGATGGTTATTACATACCTACACAGAGTCCATGAGGAGCTCTACAGACGCACATGCATGACAAAATTCATACACCATGTAACCAAGAATTCTTTTTGCATTTTTATGTTTTTTGAACTTTTATTGAGTTTACATATTCTCACAAATATCTCATTTTTGTTTTCTTCTTACATAGAAATAACTGCTACTTGCCAAAAAAAAACTTATCTGCTAAATGCTATATTCTTTCCAAATCCAGTTTCTTTTATAATAATTATTTCAGAGATTTGTCCGAATCATTAGATATAAAACAGAGGTTCCAACAGAGATACCTAAGGAATCACAGATTTGATATCTTATTCAAGACAGAATAATCCTGAATATCATTTTTTATGTTTGGAAGATATTGTTATCAGTTGCTTTGCAATCATTATTTTCCTATGTCATCTTATCAAAACCTTTTTATAAGTCAAGTCGGTATACTGTGATGGTTATTACTACTACTTTGTGGTGTGCTGGGCTGGTAACATCACTTCAAAAGAGGCCCACCAAATCAACAAGCTAATTAAAAGGGCAAGCACAGTTATATGACACACTCTGGAGGTAGTAGCAAAATCTATCTATCTATCTATCTATCTATCTATCTATCTATCTATCTATCTATCTATCTATCTATCTATCTATCTATCTATCTATCTATCTATC
>JANRMT010062821.1:80769-110950 GCA_026402145.1 Polypterus bichir lapradei | reverse complement strand
TCTCTCTCTCTCTCTCTCTCTCTCTCTCTCTCTCTCTCTCTCTCTCTTTATGTATCATGTTATAACAGATGAGATGGGTTAGATCATGAGGTAAAGGATGAAAACTGTGTGTGTCCTTGAAATATACAATAAAGTTATTGTTTTTAAGACACCTTGGTGTTTACTTTATGATTTGCTTTATAAAGCGTATGGTTTGGAAGGTGGCTGAGGTAATGGGATGCCCATGGTGTGTTTGGGCTGCACTGCCAGTTTCCTTGGGTGTGTAATAGATTCTCTCTCTAAAACCTTATTGTACATCCTGTCTCTGGGTCTGTCACTTCATACTCTCTAGTTTCCTCATTCATTAGTGTAAATTGTGCTTCCTGGGTGATGGAATTGAACATTTTTGGGTAAGTCAGTTCCACCAGTGCCACTTCCCAGTCTCTGGGCAGTTCTATTGTCTTGGCTACCTGGACGGTTAATGATGCTGTCGTGTTGGGAAAAGTTCTGGCCGATGAATTACTCAGCAGTGTTTTATAAAATCCATTTCTGACTTTAGACATTTTTTCTTGGTTGCTCAACTCCTTGTCTTTCACTTCTGAAGCCTTGACCCAACTGTTAAATTTCTTGTCCCAACCAAGCCATTTTACCAACACATGCTTGTTTCTACCACGCCCGTGAGTGGTTAATTTTCTGGATGCGGTACACCTGGTTAGCATCGGGGTTTATTTTTTGAAACTCTTCTGCATAAAATTGCCCTTGAATTTCATCACCTGCGTAATCTTAGTTTATAGACAGGTTTGATCCATTTTAAGAGTCCACGATAATAAATATCTCATCTGTAAACGACTGCTCATAGCCTTTTCGAATACACTTTTTAATTTTGAAACTCTGACATGATCACCTATTTTCAAAGTGCATGGAGTAGATTTTCTTTGCCCGGCCCTACCAGACTGTTTTCCAAACACTCGGAGCATTTTCAGGAGTCACATCTACAGGTCTTGTTTTAATCGTGGTGTGAAAACTGTGGTTATAACTCTGCAGAAAGTCTGACGGGACATCTATATACCGAAAAGTATTGGCATATGTAAAATTTCCACATTTTGGATTTTAAGGTGCTATTGAATCATTTTACTATGCTGGCCTTTACATCGCTGTTCGTGACAAAAATGTACAATATTCTGTCTTAGAAGTTTTTGTACCAATGTGTTATAAAATTCTTTGCCTTGGTCTGTCTGTAGCTTTTTAGGAACTCGACCCTGTCTAAAGATCAAACTAAAACCCAGAGAAACTTCTTTCCCTGTCTTGGCCTTTTATTTACACAGCTCAAGCATATTTTGAGAGCACATCAATACACGCGAGGATAAATTTTATATCCATTGAATTTTGAGTAATAAGACATCTCTGCTAAATCTACGTGCCACTGGTAATTGATCGTTGAAACAATGGTTCTGTTTCTCTTGAACCTCAGCTGTGGTTTGTGCATACTGTAAGTGTATTGTTCACTCATCCATTCCAACGCGTTTTTTCACTTGACATTTCTTTTCTTTTTTTCCTATAGAGTGACGATGGCCGGTGACGTATTTAAGCACAGTGTGAAAGATTGTTCAACTTCAAGGCTGAAGTCTCAAGACCTGTGTATTTTCTCAAACACTTGTCGGCCATCGCAGTCAGAGCCGGATTGATTTTAATGAAGCATTATGTAAAGTCTGTTGTAGCTTACGTGGTCTGCACCTGTGTAAGAGATGTATTAACTGGGCCTTGATTGGCATGCCGTTTGGGTTCCAAATCTCAGGATGGGCACACTTGTCTTTTACTAGAATCTGATCCTGGGGAAATGCACCCTTGTGTTTCCAGCATCTGTCGACAGATCAGTATTTAAAGATTATTACACATGGTGTTTTATATGGTTAAAGCCTTGTGTGGATTAAGAATTGTGAAACAGAGTACAATTCATACTCTTAACTGCCTGAAGCAGTTTGTTGCTGAAGTAAACACTTTCGCCTTATACAAAAGACCATGCAACAAAGTCAAAGATTCAGACAGCAGCTTTTGAACTTGTCTCATCACCATTACTGTTATTTTTTTTTAAAACCAACATTAATTTACAGAAACCTAAGCAAATTGCATTATCCATGCTAAACAAGATCTGTTTGCGTTATATTTTCTGTCGGCTAACTGTGTGTTTTGTTTCTGTTGTCAGAGGAACCAAGACTCAGAAGCTAGAACAAGGAAAACCAGGTCCCTGGCCAGCGTGACACGTAATGCAACCTATAGAAGGTTTTCTCCTTATTATATCTAATAAAAAAGATTCATTATGACCATAATTGGTCGCTCAGTCATCTGGGCTTATGTGTTTAGCTCTGTTCAACATTTAGTGGAAAAAATGTACGGAATGTCAAGAGAAAAAATACATACCAGACGGACACATTTGTAGTATTTGGTTCTCTAAACCATTTATTGCATATAGACGTAACTTATTTATGCTCAAAAGGGCTAGAAGAGAGACTTGTGTCCTGTGTGTGTGCTTTGTTAAAAATGTATAATCTCCCTTGTTTTCGTAAAGCTATCAAGATTGATGTGGATGATATTATAGCTGAATTTGAGCAGGGAGAGAGAGCCATTGATGCATACGCAAAACTGATTCAGCCTGTGAAGACCAGCTTTATGTGGTCAGCTCTGTTCCAAACAGAGAAAATAGGCTTGCATAATTTAGTGAAATATAAATATATAAAGTATGTGCTGGATTAAACATTTTTATTTTAGGTGTGTTACCGACTCACTGATGGGTTTGGACCTGGTTTTGAATTTTCATTTGCGTACTCATATATATACATTTTCTTGTGTTTTTTGTTTCTTTTCAAGTGAATTGCAAATATGTATACAAATAAGCTTGTGTGATTATTTTACTGCTGTTTCTCCAACTTTTATTCATACTTTAAACAATTTTAATGTATAGCAAACAATTTGTAACTCAAAGTGAAGACCAGATCTTATTTCGCTATGTTTGGAATTTTGCTTCAATAAAACTTGTTGTTTTTAAGACACTTTGGCATCTTTTTTGAATCATTGAATAAAACTTGTTGTTTTAAAACACTTTTGGTATCTGAAATATGCCTTGCTTTATAAAGGGCATGGTTTTTACATGGTGGGCAAGGTAACGGTATACCCATGGGTGTGTTTGGGACGCACTGCCAGGTTTTTTCCCTGGATGTGTCATAGATTCTCTCTAAAACCTTTCCTTGTACATCCACTCTAAGTTATTGTTTTAAACACTTGGGCATCTACCATATGCCTTGCTTTATAAAGGGCATGGTTTTACAAGGTGGGCAAGGTAACAGGATGCTCAAGGGGTGTTTTGGGCTGTACTGCCAGGTTCCTTGGGTGTGTAATAGATTCTCTCTAAAGTTTTCTTGTACATCCTCTCGCCGGGGTCTGTCAATCACGCTCTGTACACACCCCGGGCGCTGCACGCAGATAGCAGCAGGATGTCTGCTCCGCCCCTATTGATGACTTACCTTTTTGACACCTTACAGGCTCCCAAAGGTCCGTCTCGGATCACAACGATGATCAGCCCCAGTTTTAGCATCAAGGCTAAGATCGCCCGACCATTTTCCTTACGCACGACTGACAAAAGGTCCGATGCCGGTCAAACAGCGCACCCGACAACAGGCAGAAATCAAAGCGCGGGGGAAATGCCCATTAACCAGGTGGCAGCAGGTGGGTACCGGAAATGCCAGGGGGGCGGGACATACACCTGTCAAAATTTGATGTATAATAGTGACGCCCCTATACTACTCACTTGTTTTCCCCTTTGAAATGCAATGGCCTAAACTAAAGCTGAGTGTTACTCAATGTTCCTTAACTTCTGTGTGTTGAAACCAATGGTATCAAATGTGAAATGTAGGTTCCTAAAAGAAGTTTACTGTGTAGATCAGTTTCTTCATGGTAAAAGAAGCTGTGACACTGCTCATTTGCAGTGCTTTTTAACTCTTGAAACGCTCTATTGTGAACTCAAGTTACATTCAACTATAACTGAGTGCCTCTTCAAAATACTGTTGTAAAAACAGTTCTAAATGATGTAAAACATAGTTCCTTAATGGGTAAAAACTGTTTGGATGTGTTTATCAAAGTGCACTTCAATATCTTAAATTCACTTGATTTCCTTTATTGAAAGTCTTTGTGCTAAACTGAAGTTAAGTGTTACTCAATGATCCTTAACTTCTATGTGTTGAAACCACTTGTATCACAAGTGAAATGTAGGATTCTAACAGAACTTTACAGTTGTGAACAGTTTCCTTGAGTTAAACAAGCTGTAACACTTGTTATCTACTGAATTGCTTTTAATCTCTTGAATCACGCTTATGTGAATTCAAGTTACATTCAACTATAACTCAGTGCCCCGTCAAAATACTGTAGTTCCCTAATGGGTAAGAACTGTTTGGATAGTTTCCTAAGTGTTTTTCAAAGTGCACTTGAACATCTCAAATTCACTTGTTTTCTCCTTTGAAATGCATTGGGCTAAACTGAAGTTGAGTGTTACTCAATGAACCTTAACTTCTATGTGTTGAAACCAGTTCTATCACATGTGAAATGTAGGATTCTAACAGAACTTTACTGTTATGAACAGTTTCCTTGTGGTAATCAAGCTGTAACACTTGCTATCTACTGAAGTGCTTTTCAGCTCTTGAATCGTGAATTGTGAATTCAAGTTACATTCAACTATAACTCAGTGCCTCATCAAAATAATGTTGTAGAAACAGTTCTAAAAGATGTAATACATAGTTCCCTAATTGGTAAGAACTGTTTGGATGGATTCCTAAGTGTTTTTCAAAGTGCACTTCAACATCTCAAGTTCACTTGTTTTCACCTTTGAAACTGTCATGGTGAAAAATTCATCACCAGAAGGCTTTTTATCTGAAAATGAAGGCTATTAGGACTAGAGATAGACAGACAGAGTTTTAAAGTTTTATTGTAATAAAACAACACAAATAAGAACATGCACTCAACCCAATACGGCCAAATTGAGCTTAGCCCCGAACAGTTCAGTAATCAAAGTTTATATAACAATTTGTTATTTCTCCAATGTCATTCCTTTAGTTAATTTGCTGTTTTCTTCTGACTCCCTTCTATTCCTGTCCGGCCCATTTCTCATCTCCCTGCAGCGGGGCCCCTGGTATTTCACTGTCTATTGTTCATTTCTAGTTTCTGTTTTTGCTTATTTCTTTCACTGGCCAAGGCCGGTACAGACATTCTTTTTCCTTATATGGGCTTTCCTTTCATCATTTCCTCTTTCTCGGACTTAAGCCGGGTTGTCTGATACCCAAAGCTAAGCTTTAATTAAAAAGAAATATGGTATGAGCTTTTATTTAATCATTTGCTTGGTATGCTTGATTTGCCTTAATTTCTACACTAAAGTTAATTCTAATATATTCTTCTATATTTATTGCTAATGCCAGAATTTTCAAACGTTTTCTTTCATGCATATGTTTATATGTGTGTGTGTGCATATATATATATATATATATATGACAGCAACACTCATAACAGTGACAAAACAATTACATTGACAATCATGTTACGTTATTTTTAAAATGTTTCCTTTTCTTTTTCATAACTTCTTTAACACACTACTTTTTCACTTATTATTGTATTTTGCTAGTTAAATATATTATATATAAAAAAATCTCAGAGAGTCACTTTGACATCACATGAGACGTGATCATCTTGGAGAAACACCTTGACGTCATGCAAGACTAGACATTACAACCTTAGGAAGCAAGACCTGTGAGATGGTGAATTTTGCGCCCTACTTACAAACTATTTAAAACAAATTCACGGACATCTAACCTCGCAGTTGTTGGAATGCTGTTGGCAGACACACTTTATGTGCTCCCAGCTCTTAAAAATGTTATACATTCTAGATGGCATGTGCGTAACTAAGCGAAGAAGAGAGAACAGCGTGTCGAAAACAGACACAAAAGTGTTGATGAGAAAAGAAGGCAGAAAAGGATGCATAAGAGAACAATAATAATCTATGTGCAAATTCAGAAAATAAAGAAAGTAATAATCAGCCTGGACCAAGTGGAATTGAAAAGCCTGCAGATGAAATCTAGGTCAGAAATAAAAGACATCATAATGATGTTCACAAATGTGGGCATGATACACATGCAGAGCAAGTTATAGAATATGAACATAGGAAAATTCGAAAGTATCAAAAAAAAAAAGATAACAAAGTTTACATTGGCATAGACAAATCGAAATTAGTACTCAGTGAAATAATGGAACAGCAAAAAGAGATTGAATATATGGACATAGGTGACATGTCAGAAGTATGTAGATATTGTCAGACTTTAAAGTTTAAGTTGGAGACTTGTAGATCGGCTAATTCTTGTTGCCATCACAGTAGTGTTGCCTCCCAATGAAGAGGGATATCCACGAGAATTAAAAGATTTGTTGTTTGGTGAAAGTGAAATCCACAAATACCACAGGCAAAATATCTGAGTCTACAATAATCTTTTCACGTTCGCATCATTCAATGTTTAAAACGTAGATTTACACGATTAAGGACCATACGAGAAATGATGAAATCAAGAGAATTAACACGAAAATTGTAAAACGATTACACGGCAATTTGGTTAAATGCGTATCAATAGACTATGCTGAAGCAGTTGGCACTGATTGTGCGGAAGATGAAAACATCAACTTACAATATCCTGTAGAATATCTACAAGTGTTAACACAGTCCAGACTCCCACCGGCTGAATTACTGTTAAAAGAAGGATGGACCATATGCTATGAGAATCTGTGGTCCTGCAACAATTGAAGCTACAACAATTTTAATTTTGAAGAAACCACAATTCGGTCAATGTATAATTATGATCACGGTTATATATTGTAGCGGACGGCCGGGACCCATGTCCGACGGACAGAAGAATACTATATACTATATATACACACACACACATATATATATATATATATATATATATATAGTCATGCTTGAGTCACAGATTTGCACAGAAAAAAAGAGGTTGTACAGACAGGAACTTTATTCAAACACTGCAAACAACAATATGTCTCTTTCAAAAGTTTAAAGGTGCTCCTTGACAGGACAGAGATGACAGTTCCTTCTCTCAATTAAAAGAATGCAAAGCTATCTTCTTCTTCAAAGGAGAGCACATCAGGAGCAGAAAATGTCTGAGAGGGAGAGAGAGAAGCAAACAATCAATTCCAGGGTTTTAAGTATGCAGAATACCACGCGGGAAGCATATTGTGCAACAGAAAAGCCACAGTAAGTCCAGCAAGTAAAGGAGCAATGTGAAGGTAGTCTGTCAGCGTTTTCTAGGATGGGTTTCCTCAGGATCATCTGTATCCTCTAGGGGTGCGATCAGCACCCCAGCTCACACCCCCTCCGTTAGCTTTATTCACATTTTTGCGAATTAAGTGACTTTGCAAAGCAGGTTCAAACATGCGTGGCAGCACATCAGCATTAACGTGCTCAGAGCCAGGTCGATGCCTGGTAGTAAAACTGTAAGGTTGCAAGCCCAAAAACCATCTCATGAGACGAGAGTTTGTATCATTCTGATGGTATAACCATTTAAGTGGAGCATGTGAAGTTTCGACCTGATAAGTAATCACAAAAAGCTTCCACAGCCCATTTAATCACCAAGCATTCTTTCTCAATAATCGAATATTTGCTTTCTCTAGGAAGCAATTTTCAACTCAAATATGTGATAGGGTGCTCTTCCACATCAAAACCCTGGGACAGGATGGCGCGTACACCAAATGCACTTAGGTCCGTCTGTAGAACCAAATCCTTAGAGAAGTTAGGATTTCGAAAAAACTGGATAAGAAGACAAAGCAGTTTTCAAATCACAAAAGGAACGTTCACAAATTTCTGTCCATAAAATAGAGTGTTTTTTTTCTGCCTCTAGTTAGTTCTGAAAGAGGAGCAGCCCTATTTGCAAAGTCAGGAATGAATCTTCTGTTATAACCAGCAAGCCCAAGAAAAGCATGTACCTGTTTCTGCGTTTTTGGATGTGGGTAAGCAAGCATCTCTTCCACTTTTCTAAACTTTGGCCAAAGTAAACCCTTGCCCTTGGAATAACCCAAATAATGAGTCTCAGACATACCCAATTTACACTTCTTAGGGTTTGCTGTCAAGACAGCCTGTCTCAAGCTTTCAAGGACAGCCTGAAGACGTTCTAAATGCATATGCCAATCATTGCTGAAAATCACGACATCATCGAGGTATTCCCCGGAATATTCAGAATGAAGACGCAAGATTTGATCCATCATCATACGCTGGAAAGTTAGAGGTGCCCCATAAAGACCAAATGGAAGTCTGTCAGGACTCACAAATTCTGTTTTCTCACAACTGCCAGCCTCAAGAGGCACCTGCCAGTAACCTTTCGTGAGATCAAACATGGAGATATAGCTCGCCTGACCCTCATCAGACCCATAGCTCATCAAAACAGGGCATTGGATAAGCATCAAATTTAGAGACTTTATTCAAGCGCCTGAAATCGATATAGAAGTGAACCGAACCATCTTGCTTTGGGACTAATACTACTGGACTACACCAATCACTTTTACTTTCGCGAATTACACCCAATGCCAGCATCTTCTTGACCTCATCAGGCACAATATTCCGTTGTGCTTCCAGGATCTGAAACGACCGCATCTGTACACAAACAACGGGTTCTGTAGTGATTTTGTGTTGAGCAAGGTTAGTCACGCCTGGCAAGTCTGAAAAAACATCACTGTTCCATTCAATTAAAGAGAAAAATTCTGTCTTTTGCGAGTCAGTCAAATTGTCACCATTGGCAACATCGGTCTGAAAGACAGCAGCCAAGGAAGTGTAAACCCACTGCGGGTCATGCCACTCCTTCAAGAGATTAGCGTGTAAAATCTGGAATGGTTTGCGCCAGCCTGGTATTCTAACCTTGTAGTTTACCGCTCCCATTTGTTCCTCATTAATGGCAGGTCCCTGCCATTTAGCTAGGAATTTGTGCAGGTCAGACAGACTCAGTACCAAAACATGATCACCAGGTTTGAATTCACGGAACTTACAGAGCTTATTGTAAAGACGTTTCTGAGTTTTCTGCTCTTGTCGCTGATGCTCCACAGTGATAGAAGAAAGCTTAGAAATTCAATCTTGCAGCGAATTTACCTGCTCCGCAAAGCTCGGTCCATGATCTGATGTTTTGTTTCCTATCCATTCCTCTTGTACAACATCCAGGATGCCTTGTGGGTGCCTGCCAAATAACAACTCGAAAGGACTCAAGCCAGTGGACGCCTGTGGCAATTCCCGCACGGCGAACATAACAAAAGGCAGGACAGTGTCCCAAGATGTGGGATCATCATGTGCGACTCACCTGATCATCTGTTTTAAAGTCTTGTTAAATCATTCAGTCCAACCATTTGTCTGTAGATGGTAAACAGTGGTATTCAATTTCTAAATAGCAAGGCTGTCACACAATTGTTTCATCATGTGAGAAGTAAATGGAGTGCCCTGATCAGTTAAAATTTCCCTAGGAATGCCAAAGCAAGTAAAAATCTCACACACAGCTTTGGCTACAGTGGAAGAATTGGCCTTTTTCAAAGAAGCCGTTTCCGGATATCGTGCCGCATAGTCAACCAACACAAGCATATATTGATACCCACTTTTACTTTTAGGAAGAGGACCTACAATATCTAATCCAACCCATTGAAAAGGGACTTCCAGAATAGGCATAGGACAAAGGGGAGCACGAGGAGGTTTATAAGCGAAGATGATCTGGCAGTCAGGACATGAAGTACAGAATTGCTCAACATCTGTTCTCATATTCAGCCAATAAAATTGTTTTGATAAACGATCTCTGGTCTTATCAGCCCCCAGGTGCCCTCCCAAGATGTGAGAGTGGGCTAACTGCAAAAGAATGTCCCTATGTACTTCAGGTACAACTAGTTGTTCAATAAATGCTCCCAATAAATGATCTGAAATCACTCTGAAAAGGCAACCGTCTTTTTCTAGAAAGTACAGGATTTTCAAGCCCCCGGATTCACGCTCTTGGTAATAAGAGTCATTAGCAGAGCAAGCCTGTTAAAATGCATATTCTAATGAGCTATCGGCATGCTGCAAACTGGTGAAAAATGTCAGGACCTACAGAGAATGCAGTTTGTTGTGTTTTTGTGAAACGTGGCTAACAACTAACATCCCAGATGCTAAAGTGGAGCTACCCGGGTTTAGCACAGTTAGAACAGACAGAGACGCAACTACCTGCGGGAAGCAGAAAGGAGGAGGACTCGCTCTGTATGTCAATACAAGGTGGTGCGACTCTGGACATGTAAACGTTAAAATCTCCACTTGCTGTAGCGACGTCGAACTGTTGGCCGTAAGTCTGCATCCCTATTACTTGCCCAGAGAGTTTGGCCACGTCATTGTTGTTATTGTTTATATCCCTCCTCGGGCGGACGTGGAGATAGCAAATGACATCATTTATTTAGCTGTTGCTAAATTACAAACGCAGCACCCTGAGGCACTTGTGCTAATCGCTGGAGATTTTAACCATGTGACGCTGGACAAAACATTACCTGCCTTTTCCCAGTATGTGGATTGTAACACCCGGGGAAATAGGACTATTGACTTTAAAGACGCAAACTTTAAAGACGCATACAGTGCCACCCCGCTGCCTGCACTTGGGAAAGCAGATTCTGGTTCTGCTTCAGCCTCACTACAAACCAAGAGTGAGGGAGCTATCTACAGCCACACATTCATTCAGGAAGTGTTCCACTGAGGCAGAGCAGGCTCTGAGACATTGTGTTGGAACTATGGACAGGGATCATATAGTGAGAACATTGAGGAGGATGTTGACTGCACTACTAACTACATCAACCTCCAAATCCCATCAGGTTTAGCGACCAATAAAATTGGACTGGAACAGGGACTAAGACTTCCGGGATGAAAAGAAGAATTTTGATCTGACCCGGAAGTGCTAGGAAGTCATATGGACTGAGAGTTCAGAAGCACTTCCGTGCCACAGACTATATAAAGGACTGTGGGAGATCCCAGAGTTGAGCTGAGCTGGAAGGAAGGGTGGCAACGTGTCTGGGAGAATGGAGGATTTATTGATTATTGATTGTATTGTGATTTATGAGTATTGTGGAGTGGAGGGTGCTTTGTGCACATTATTGTAAAAATAAAGTCAACTTTTGGACTTTTATCTGGTGTCTGGTCTGAGGGTTCAAGGGGATGACATTGCCCCCTATCTGTCACTATATATATATATATAAAATAAAATGTAGTATATTAATTATTAAACAGTAAAATATTAACATGTAAGAAGTAAAAATACATTGAGCAGCACTGGAGTGCTTTTGGGTAAAGTAAATTTTAAAGGCGCTATAACACAACAGGTAAGTAGCACTAACAGCAGCTTAAATGTATTTGGATCATCTCTTGTTAACAGATGCCTTGTGAAAGGCACTACACGACCGCTGTGGTATAAAAATTACATTTTCTATGCGATCCTGCAAATTTCTGCCTGACAACCTTGCACTACGTGCCTATGATTTAAGAGAAAAATTATTCTGAGAAATGTGGATGCTGCCCTTCCGTGCTTAACGGGCAGAAGATCCAAACAATTCCCAAGTCCAAAACTTAACATGAAGAGGTCGGTACATCTTCTGAGATGTAAACCCTCCATCTTCTTAAAAGAATTCATCACAAAAGCAACCTTGAATGTTGCAGGGTTTTAGTGACCTGAACTCACCTTAAGGGACAGTAAGCAGTCGTGAAGCGTAACTTACAAAGAGAGTTTTGCTTTGATGGCGCCAATCACACTCATTCCCAATGATTTCCACTCTCCCAGGAGCCGACGGGGCACTCAAAGTGTCACAAACAGTGCAAGAAGAGAGGACACGCCTGAAACTGCGAAGCTCTCGACCTGGCGGAGCAGCCCGACATTCTGTGCCTCCAAGCGTCCACTTTGTTCTCACGACCCCTTGCCGCTGAAGGCGATGTCGTCTTCACATTGTTTACAGCTCGGCACAGTTAAAAAGTAGAAAGACGCAAAGCTGTTTCCTCATCTTCTACTAGTACTTGAGTACAGCCAATTAAAAAAAACGCATAATGTGTCAGTTTCCGCAACAGTCACATGGACGAATAAATAAAACTTCTCTGTTAGAACGTGCCTGGCGGCGGACGGCTCAGCGCTGGATTCCAGAGAGGAGGGCTGGGAGAGGGCGACGCGGGGCACACTTCTATGGGATAGATTGGGGTGTTACATATATATGTGTATATTATTATGACATTTAAGTGTGGATGCAGACAGACTTGACAGTCAAACATATAACAGAGAGGCTGGCTGTTTACTTGCTGTATAGAGTTCTGATTTATCTTGACACAGTCTCTTGATAACAAGTCTTGAAAGGTGAAGTCTGATGTTGTGTGGATTTGCTCCTCTGAGTTCAAGTGGAGGATTCCTCTTGTGTTGGAGTGCACTTTTTTTGTGTTGATGCATGATTCCTTTGTTTGTGGTATTTTTTGATGTTGCTTTGTCACTCTCCTTTTTGCTGTTAGACCATTTGCTGTGAGTTAGATGCTGAAGTCCCCTTCTTGAAGTGATGGCTATTTATCAGCCTTTTCATCCCACTGACCCACAGCTTGACTTGGCAGAGAAATTGTCAATATGTGATCCACAAAGAGAAAGAGGCTGTCAGTTCTCTGCACCTGAAACAGCGATCTGTTCATCCACTTTAGTTTCAGAGTGGGGGGTTTCCAATTATTTTGGAGAGTTCCCACTCTGTGAGAATCCCAGAGAATGTACCCCGACAGAACCTACTGGGAGTTCAATAAGAGGTTCCAGATTTTAGTTACAACATCAGTGTTTTCCCATAGGCCAGTTCTTCTGTCTGTCAGAGTTGTCATATATTGATTTATACGTCTATCTTCGTTTTTGAATCCATTTTCTGGCTCAAGAGGTCTGCAAAGGGTCTTCTGGAAAGATGACGCTTTGTTTGAATGCGAGTGGGAGAAGGTGCTGATGATTTCTGTATACCTGTAAATCTGCTTTCTTAACAGGACTTGTGTGACAATAAAGATGAGTAGAAAGGGCAACGCCTACTTTGTCCTACCACTGATAGTACATCATTCATAATTTGCTTATGTGTGCAGGATCCTATTTTGAATACTATAGAGCAGGGATCCCTAACTCCAGTCCTGGAGGGCCACAGTGGCTGTAGCTTTTCATTCTAACCTTTTTCTTAATTATTGCACTGCTTCTGCTAATTAACTTCTTTGAATTAATTTTAATTGACTTATTTTTTAAGATTTGTTCCCCTGAATTTTTTCATTGTTCCTCTGTATTGCTGCATTCCTTTCTTTAAATGGCACCCAAACAGAAATGAATTGTGAAGTGAGTGATCCAACAGAAGTCAGGGCCTCAAACGCCAACCATTTTCACTCCAACCAGTAGCTTAATTAGACTGTGTTTCTTGTAGTAATTTAAACGCGTTCTTTAAATCCATGGCTTGTTGCTGCTCTCATTATGCCATAGTATACATTTCAGAACTAGTTGATTTTCTAACAGCACTATTAAAATGTTTTGGGGATCTGAATATATCAACATTCCTGAGACATTCTCCATTTGTAAATTTTCAGATATTGTATGATCAACACAGTTTGCTGGTCATGTTTTGGTTCATTTGTATCTAATTATTGCTTGCCTGCCAATTAAGGAAAAATAAACAATTAAGGGGTCTGAGTCTTCAAGAGCAAGTCAAATAAAATTAATTGCAAAGAAATTAATTAGGAGAAAAAAATAGGTCACTAATTAAGAAAAAGGTTAGACTGAAAACCTGCCGCCACTAAAGCCCTTCAGGACCGGAGTTGAGGACCCCTACTGTAGAGTGACTGGTAGTTAAGAATCAGCCATACATAGCTTCTACATCATCTGTGTGTGTGTATATCTGTGTGTATGTAAAGCTTAAGGTGCTAAAAGACCAGTGGTATGTTTAAGACAATCGATTTGATAATTTATGATCAGATACTTTCAGCATTCACACAGGAATGATGAAGAATGGAAGAAAACAAATGTCAAGTTGTATGTTTAACACTACAGATAATGATATAATGCCCTAAGCCAATAGGAAGACTGACATTTGAAAACCCAGGATTTAAGAACCAATCAGAAGAGGCTAAGATGCATAGCTACCAGAGCTTCCTTGGAAAGTGTAAATATGACAGGAAACGGTGTACTGGGAGAAAGACTTCAAAGCAAACATATTAGAGTCACATCTCCTCATTGTTTTGCATCAGAGACTTATAACAATGACACGAGACACCTAGACAATGCAATCAGATGAAGGTCCATGCATATGTCAAAGACATGGATAATTAGTTAATAACCTCAGCTAATAAGAAACCTGGCATTTGGCAAACCAAAGCTTGAGAACTAGTCAGCAGAGGATGAGTTGCATAGCTGCCTGTGCTACCTTGGACAGTCTAAAACATAAAGATAATGCTGAACAGGGAGCAAGTCATTGAATCAAAAGTGTTTGCAACCCATCTACTGTAGTTATGATTTATGATCAGATACTTTCAGCATTCACACAGGAATAATGAAGAATGGAAGAAAACAAATGTCAAGTTGTATGTTTAACACTACAGATAATGATATAATGCCTTCAGCCAATAGGAAACCTGACATTTGCAAAGCCAGGATTTGAGAACCAATCAGAAGAGGCTAAGATGTTTAGTTACCAGAGTTTCCTTGGAAAGTGCAAAGAGGACAGGAAACAGTGTACTGGGAGAAGGACTTCAAACCAATAGTATTAGCGACACAACTCCTCATTATTTTGCAATGGATACTAATAACCATGACAATAGACACATGAATTATACAGTCAGATGAAGGTCCAGGCATATGTCAATGACATGGATAATGAGTTAATAACCTCAAGCAATATGAAGCCTGAAATTGGCAAACCAAAGTTAAGAACTAGTTAGCAGAGGAACAGTTGCATAGCTGTCTGTGCTACCAAGTCATTGAATCAAAAGTGTTGCTAACCCACCTAGTTATGATTTATGATCAGATACTATCAGCATTCACACAGGAAAGATGATGAATGGAAGAAAATGAAGGTCCAGTTGTATGTTTAACACTACGGAAAATGAGATAATGCATTCAGCCTAAAGGAAGCCTGACATTTGCAAATACAGGATTTGATAACCAATCAGAAGAGGATAAGATGCATAGATGCCCATGTGTCCTTTAATAGTCCAAAACATAAAGGTAGTACTCAACATGGAGTAAGTCATTGATTCAAAATTCTTTGGGACCCATCTAGTCATGGCGTTTCATCACATACTTTCAGCATTCACACAAGAAAGATGAAGAATGGAAGAAAATAAAGGTCTGGTTGTATGTTTAACACTACAGATAATGAGATAATGTCCTAAGCCATTATGAAGACTAACATTTGCAATGGCAGGGTTGGAGAACCAATCAGAAGCTGCTAAGATGTATGTTGTGGAATATGGCCGGCCAGTCATCCCGGCCAATACCCCCAGGCCACCAGGTGGAGCTCTCCCTGTAGCATGGAGGTGCCCCGAATACCAGCAGGGAATCATGGACAGATGAGTTTTCCTTTACAGCCCTGCTGGATACCTTGGGGGCAACAGAGGATGCTGCAGGGAGGCCCAGAGACTTGTACATGCCCTATAACCCGGACAGTGACAGAAGGAATGACGTAATTTTGGGATGAAGAAGAGGACTTTTTCATCTGACCCAGAAGTGATAGGAAGTCACATGGACTGAGAGTACAGAAACACTTCCGGGACAGGAAATATAAAAGACTGTTGGAGATCCCAGACGAGTGAGCTAAGCTGGGTGGAAGGGTGGCAACGCGTCTGGGAGAGGAGGTTTGTGTATTGATTATTGATTTGATTGTAGTATATTTATGAATATAGTGGAGTGGAGGGTGCTTTGTGCAAATTATAATTGTAATAAAGTCAACATTTTGGACTTTTATCTGGTGTCTGGCGTCTAGTCTGAGGGTTGAAGGGGACGACAGCACCCCCCATCTGTCACAATGTCTACCAGAGCTTCCTTGGAAAGTGCAAAGAGGACAGCAAACAGTGTGCTGGGAGAAAGACTTCAAACCAAAAGTATTAGGGACACATTTCCTCATTATTTTGCACCAGATACAAATAACCATGGCACATGGATTATACAGTCAGATCAAGGTCCAGGCATATGTCAATGACATGGATAATGAGTTAATACACTCAAGCAAAATGAAGCCTGGAATTTGGCAAATCAAATTTAGGAACTAGTTAGCAGAGGGTCAGTTGCATAGCTGTCTGTGCTACCTTGGACAGTTCAAAACATAAAGATAGTGCTGAACAGGGAACAAGAAAGTGAATAAAAAGTGTTTGTGACCAACCTAGTCATGATTTATGACCAGATACTGTTAGTATTCACACAGGAAAGATGAATAATGGAAGAAAATAAAGGTCCAGTTATTTGTTTAACTCTATAGAAAATGAGATAATGAATTCAGCCAAAAGGAATTCTGACATTTGCAAAGGCAGGAATTCAGAACCAATCACAATAGGATAAGATACATAGATACATAGTACAAGTGTTGAAACCACTGTGTAGATCAGTTCCTATGTAATAACCCATCTGTAACACTTCTTAAGAACTGCATGGATGGTTTCCTAAGTGTTAATCAGGTACTTGTTTTCCCCATTTAAACGTAAAAGGGCGAAAGTGAAGTGGAGCATTAAGCAATGTTCCATAACTTCTATTTGTTGAAAACACTTGAACCACTTGTAAAAAGAAACATAACTTTTCTGTGTAGATCAGTTTCTACTTGATAAACCAGCTGTAACACTTCTTATCATTTGTAGTGCTTTTCACCTCTTGTAACGCAATCTTCTAAATTCAAGTTACATTCACCTATAACTCAGTGCCCCATCAAAATGATAATGTGAAAGCAATTATAAATAATATAAAACATAGTTCCCAAATGGGTAAGAATTGTTTGAATGGTTTCCTAAGTGTTACTTAAAGTACACTTCAACATCTCAAATTCAATTGTTTTCCCTTTGAAATGCAATGGGCGAAACTGAAGTTGAGTGTTACTCAATGTTTCTTAACTTCTGTGTGTTGAAACCACTTATATCACTTGTGAAATGTAGTTTCCTAATAGAACTTTACTGTGTAGATTAACCAGTCATAACACTTTTTATCATTTGAAGTACTTTTCAGTTCTTGAAAAGCACAATTGTGAATTCAAGTTACATTCAACTATCACTCATTGCCCTGTCAAAATAATGTTATAAAAACTGTTCTAAATGATGTAAAACATTGTTCAGTAAGGGGTAAGACCTGTTTGGATGGTTTACTAAGTGTTTTCCAAAGTGCACTTCAACATCTCTAATACACTTGTTTTCCCCTTTGAAATGCAATGGCCTAAACTAAAGCTGAGTGTTACTCAATGTTCCTTAACTTCTGTGTGTTGAAACCAATGGTATCAAATGTGAAATGTAGGTTCCTAAAAGAAGTTTACTGTGTAGATCAGTTTCTTCATGGTAAAAGAAGCTGTGACACTGCTCATTTGCAGTGCTTTTTAACTCTTGAAACGCTCTATTGTGAACTCAAGTTACATTCAACTATAACTGAGTGCCTCTTCAAAATACTGTTGTAAAAACAGTTCTAAATGATGTAAAACATAGTTCCTTAATGGGTAAAAACTGTTTGGATGTGTTTATCAAAGTGCACTTCAATATCTTAAATTCACTTGATTTCCTTTATTGAAAGTCTTTGTGCTAAACTGAAGTTAAGTGTTACTCAATGATCCTTAACTTCTATGTGTTGAAACCACTTGTATCACAAGTGAAATGTAGGATTCTAACAGAACTTTACAGTTGTGAACAGTTTCCTTGAGTTAAACAAGCTGTAACACTTGTTATCTACTGAATTGCTTTTAATCTCTTGAATCACGCTTATGTGAATTCAAGTTACATTCAACTATAACTCAGTGCCCCGTCAAAATACTGTAGTTCCCTAATGGGTAAGAACTGTTTGGATAGTTTCCTAAGTGTTTTTCAAAGTGCACTTGAACATCTCAAATTCACTTGTTTTCTCCTTTGAAATGCATTGGGCTAAACTGAAGTTGAGTGTTACTCAATGAACCTTAACTTCTATGTGTTGAAACCAGTTCTATCACATGTGAAATGTAGGATTCTAACAGAACTTTACTGTTATGAACAGTTTCCTTGTGGTAATCAAGCTGTAACACTTGCTATCTACTGAAGTGCTTTTCAGCTCTTGAATCGTGAATTGTGAATTCAAGTTACATTCAACTATAACTCAGTGCCTCATCAAAATAATGTTGTAGAAACAGTTCTAAAAGATGTAATACATAGTTCCCTAATTGGTAAGAACTGTTTGGATGGATTCCTAAGTGTTTTTCAAAGTGCACTTCAACATCTCAAGTTCACTTGTTTTCACCTTTGAAACTGTCATGGTGAAAAATTCATCACCAGAAGGCTTTTTATCTGAAAATGAAGGCTATTAGGACTAGAGATAGACAGACAGAGTTTTAAAGTTTTATTGTAATAAAACAACACAAATAAGAACATGCACTCAACCCAATACGGCCAAATTGAGCTTAGCCCCGAACAGTTCAGTAATCAAAGTTTATATAACAATTTGTTATTTCTCCAATGTCATTCCTTTAGTTAATTTGCTGTTTTCTTCTGACTCCCTTCTATTCCTGTCCGGCCCATTTCTCATCTCCCTGCAGCGGGGCCCCTGGTATTTCACTGTCTATTGTTCATTTCTAGTTTCTGTTTTTGCTTATTTCTTTCACTGGCCAAGGCCGGTACAGACATTCTTTTTCCTTATATGGGCTTTCCTTTCATCATTTCCTCTTTCTCGGACTTAAGCCGGGTTGTCTGATACCCAAAGCTAAGCTTTAATTAAAAAGAAATATGGTATGAGCTTTTATTTAATCATTTGCTTGGTATGCTTGATTTGCCTTAATTTCTACACTAAAGTTAATTCTAATATATTCTTCTATATTTATTGCTAATGCCAGAATTTTCAAACGTTTTCTTTCATGCATTACATCATTGTGACCTTGCTTACAGCAAAGGCCTTTTGTTGCCTTTTTGCTGATTCACCATTCCAGCTGGTTTCTTACATGCCTACCAGAGCCATTCTCTCTTTGTGGTATCGTTACTTAGCTTCCCAGCCTTGAACACAGGTGTTCTCCTCTCCTTATCTTGTTCTCAGCTTGTTTCTGCATATGATTTTTGTTCTTGTTCTGTTGCTTTCCCACACTAGCAATTCTGCTTCAAGCTTAAAAAATAATGCAATATGACTGATTTTTTTTAGTTAACTATTTACTTGACTTATCTTATTTTCTTAACATTCTAATTTATACTTAATCTAATGTTTTAGAAGCTTTTAATTACTTTTTATGGCTCTTTATGTTAATTTGCTATTTTATGCTAATATAAAAATTTTTCTCTTCTGCATTTCTCCCTTTGAGGCTTATTTAAGCCTCACCCCCTAACCTGATTCCAAAAGAAAGGTAGGGCATGTCGGTTTAATTCTTCTTTGTAACCCAATACGGATCCCTCACAGTTCCCCTCAATCTTTAACACCCATACCCCTCCTCTGGTGGCACAGGAGCTAAACCTCTTCCCCATCAATCAACGAAGAGGAGTAAAAGACTTCCTGGTCCTACCCTAACAGTCAAAAATGTGCATAACCAATCACAGGTGCAAATAAAATTAAACATCATGGGAATATCATGTAATCCATGAAGTTTACAAAATAGTGCAATTATAAAGCAGAAAATAATAATAGCAATAAAACAATTGTCCATAATAAGTGTTATAATAAACTTGTTCTTTGGTTGGAGAGATATATTTTTCTGTGAAGTGACATTTTTCTTCAACCCAGGGTCTTTGCACACCGTAGAGGGTCATCTCCCTGGGAAGCGGTTACTAGCACATCACCCAAGGAGTTTCTTCTGAGCTTCATTTTGTAATATGTCATCTAGAACAAAAGTGATGTCCGGCCTCGGGGAAGGCTGTGGTTTACTAATCTGTATGTTCATCTGTTTGATAGCAAGCTTGGTGATGAAAGATCTGGCAATGGGCATAACACAGCAGAGCAATATTAACACAGCCAGTAAAATAATCCCTGTTTTAATGAGCAAAGATTTCCAAAACCGTAGCCCAAAAATATCCCAGAAATTCTTATCTTGACCAGCATTTTCATAAACTTCTTTTCTAAGTGCTTTATGTTTATTCATTGCTTGTGTAAAGGATCCTCCAGAGGCTGTGTTATTTGGAATGAACGTGCAACATTCATCCCCAAACATCTGACATACTCCTTTTTCTGCCAAGAGTCAGTCTAAAGCTTGTCTGTTCTGCCAAGTCATCCGACTAGTAGCATCTACCTGTTTGCCTAGGGCCGTTAGTGCATTGTCAGTGTAATTAATGAACCTTTGCTGGTTATAGTATAAATAGTTAATCCATTCTAAATTCTTATTTTGTGTTATCCAAATAAAAATTGATTCTAATCCTGCTCTAACTTCATTTCGTGCCTTGTATTGTTCAGGAATCCCCCTTGGCTATCCAATCGCATCTAAATATACTCTAGGATCAGGTGTATATGCTCTTTGAATCCTTCCTTCTTCTGGCAAGTATGCTCTTTTAATCCTTCCTTCTTCTGGCAAGTACCCAGACCAGTGTCTGCACAGACTTTAGTTATTTTATTTTTTAGGATCCCATTTGCCCTTTCCACAATTCCCTTTGATTGGGGGTGGTATACACAGCCAAGTCTTTGTTTTATCCCCAGCGTTTGCAGTACCTTTTTAATTGTTTTTTCAATGAAGGCTGACCCATTATCTGAACTGATTATTGACGGGATGTCAAACCTTAGTATAACTTCTCTTGTCAAGAATTTGATCACTGTTCTAGCACCTTGATTTGGTGAAGGGATTGCTTCTATCCATCTGCTGAATCTGTCAATGATCACTAGTAGGTACCTTTTTCCAGAAACTGTAACATTCATATCTGCATAGTCCATCAATAGGTGTTTAAAAGGCCCTTCTGGTACTGGAAAGTGCCCTATAGGGGCAGTGATTCATTTTTTGACAGGTATTTATCAATAGCTGGCTGTAAATAAGGAGACCAGAATCCATAATTTGAGATCTTATTCAGCACCTCCCCCCTTGCGCAATGGTCAGAACCATGCGCATCTCTAATGAGCATCTGTAAAAGTGAGGCTGGGGCCACAAATAACCCATCTAAGTTACGCCACAATCTGAACCATCACTATTTTTGAACCCTCTCTGCTTCCATATGGCTCCAAAGAAATGACAGACACCATGTGCATAAGCTGAGTCAGTAAAAACAGTAACACTTCTCTGGTCCCCTAATTTGCATGCCTCAGTAAAGGCTTTGAGTTCAGCCAATTGTGCTGAACATGGCTGATTGCATTTTTGCGAAAGTAATGTTTGGAATTGTCCTCCGACATATTCCGCAATCCCAAATCCTGCATGAAGACCTATATGATCTTTGAAACAAGAGCCATAAACAAAAAACACATGGTCTGGAGCATGGAGTGGATTGGACTGCAAGTCAGGTCGCAGCTTTGCGAAAGTTAGTGAATCTACAATGCAATCATGTCCAGTCCTTGTACTAGAACAAACTCAGCAATGTTTAAGGTATCGCATCTCTTAATGGTAACATCTGGATATGTCAACAGCAAAGAAGCAGCAATTAATCTTGCAGGGGTCATGACAAACCTCCCTTGGTTAATCAATTCAACTACCTTATGAGGCGCCAGAATGTACACCAGGTAGCCCATTGTAATAGCAGATGCTTTGTCATATGCAAATTGAACATCCCTGAGCTATCCCTGAGCTACACTGTCTAGTTTGGTACTATAGTAAGCAACAGGTTGACGTTTTCTCCCAGCACAAGCGTCCTGTACAAGGACGGCAGTCGCAAATCCAGTACACGGATTTCCCACATAGAGTGGAAATGGTTTGTCATAATTTGGCAAGGTAAGTGCTGGTGCTGACTGAAGTTCCTGCTTAATGGTATTAAAAGCTACATTTGCATCTATTGTCCAGTCTAGCTTATTTCTTATTTTCCTTATTTCCTGCAGTCCTGCAGATATCATGAGATCTCTCAGAGGAGCTGTTTTCAACATATAATTAGAAATCCATTCAGCACTAAATCCAGTCATACCTAAAAAGGTCATCATTTGCCCCACAGTGATTGGAATAGGGGCTTTGCTAATCCTTTCCAATTGCGAAGGGGCGATGGCTCGCCGGTCTTGAGAAATTATTCGACCTAGGTACTCCACACTTGATTGACAGTATTGTAACTTAGTCTTTGAAACTTTATGTCCTCCTATTGTTAACCTCTACAACAATTTTATTGAATCCTCATGACATTGTTCTTGCGTCACTGAGTGTCCTCTGGATCTGCTTTTAATGCCTGATTGAACACATGAGGTGAATGTTTGAACCCTTGTGGCATTTTGGTATAGGTGTACTGTATTCCCCTATATGTAAAAGCAAATAAGAACTGACAAGCTTCTGCTAGTGGAATACTAAAGAAGGCTGAACATGTCTTTTCTAATTCCTCACTGTTTTCAGTGTCATAAATCATAGTGCAGTGGTATTCTAACTTAGGTTTTCTGGCCTGTGGTAATCGAGATGTTACAAACTGTCCCCACTTTTCACTCAATTGGGTTATTGATTGAGTGAATGAGTCTGAAGGCATATCTCCAAGCAAATAAACAGTTGCTTTTGGCACCTGCATAGTCATCTGCATTGGAATGCAACCCGCATCTAAGTGTACACCAGCCGGGGTAAATGAAATAGTAAGATTCATTTTGCACAGTGCATCCCTTCCCAAAAGATTTATTGGCGACTGATTTGAGACAAGTATTGGAATTTTTACTACTTTACCCTGTAAGCACAACTGTATTGGAGCTGTTAATGGAATAAACTGAGCTTGTCCCGATAATCCTACCGTCTTAACATGTTTACCTGACAAGGGAAGGTGTGTCGCATCTTTCTTTTGGACACCGGTGTATGTGGCTCCAGTGTCTATCATGGCTAAATTAGGCCTACCTTCTATTTCTATATTAGCAAGTGGTTCACCACCAGCACCCCCAGATAACATTGGGTACTGTTCTTGCCAAGTCAGATTCTCTGGGCCTCACTAAAAGTCTTGCGTGAACCCCATCCAAGGATTGGTGGGTCCTGACACAGTCTGTTGGTGTCCTCCAGTAAACTGATTCTGAGCTTGGGGGCCGTTATAGTTCATCTGGCTCTGGAGCTGGGGAGCATTACAGTTTGTCTGATTTTGAGCCTGTGGCATACTGGACTGGCAGCTTGTATTATTCTGAGATAACTGGCTATTGCCTTATTGCCATGGTCTAATTCGGCAGGTCCTGCTCGTGTGACCTGGTTGGCTGCACACCCAGCATACTCCAGGGGGTCACATTTGTGACCTAAAATTTCCACCTCTGGGATATCTCTGTCGTCCCCATCCACCGCCTGCTTGCTGGTATGGGACGGAATACGTTAATATAGAAATTGGCATTTCGGGGGTTTGTACTAACTGTGTGGGGACATAGGCAGCCTGTTGGCTCACTTGTACAGGGGCTGGCATTACTACAGGCTGTCCTACATATGGTTGGGTACATGCAGGCTGTTGGGACACCTGTATGGGAGCTGGTATTACCACAGGTTGTCCTGCCTTTGGCTGCACAGGGGCAGTCTGCTGGGAAATCATTGGCTCCATTACCTTACCGTCCTGAGCTGGACCCGTTTCCGGGGAGTGGATCTCTCCCTGGACCTTCTTTTTATTTTTCTGTGTCAGTTCCCCTAACTGAAGCTGAGTTAGCTTTCTCAACATATCCCTTTCCTGCTCACTCAGCCTCTTTTCTTCCGCACAGTGTTTTTCCATCGCATAGGACACATGATCACAGAACTCTCTATACGACTTCACTTCCAGGCCTATTGTGTCCTCCAGCTTCTCTCTTACCGGTGTAGGCAAGGCCTCGAGAACTGCCCTTCGGAACACTACAGTCATTAAGGAATCCTTTTCAGGATCCTTTTCCGTCTCCAACCGCTACTTTCTCAACTGTCTGTCCACAAAAGCAACAGGATTTTCCGAGTCACCAATGGGGTCGCCTTTCAGTATTTTTGGGTCTATTTTTGTTGGATATTCTTCCCGCAAGACACTCCACAGGGCTGCTCTGTAAGAATCAAAAAGGTTTGCATCATATACAGTGGTACCCAACACATCCGAAAGATTAGCTTGTGCCAGTAAATCTGATATAGTACTACTGCCCCCTGTTCTTGCTATTAATGCTTTAATGATCCCTATTGCCAGTAATTTCCCTGTTGTTCTCTCCTTGAATGCTGTAATCCATTTGGCCCCGCCTTCGTATATGCTGGGGAGTGCTGCCACCAGGCCCTCCAAGTCCCGTGTCATCCATGGCGTATATTGTGCCCTATCTCCTTTAACTAATACAGGGTATTGCCCTCCTATTATTCTAGCAGGTGGTTTCAATGCTTTCCTGTTTATTAATCTATTTGTGTATTCTTCCTGCCCGATGCTAAGCACTTGATCTAATTCTTCCAGGCTCAAATCAATAACCTGTTTCTGCAGGCTGCCTACCTCATCACTTGGCTCTGTTCCTTTTGGGGCTTTCCCTGTTTTCTGAGTCCCAATTGAGGCCTGTTCTTTTCTTCTTGCTCCCTGTTCTCTTCTCACTTTTTCATTTTTCACAGTTTTATCTGACATGCCCTCATCCCAATCCTCATTGTCCTCAGACTCTCCCCTGGTTTATCACACATGTGCTCCCAATGTTTGCAGTCTCTACCTTCAGTCTTACCCCTGCTTGCTGTTATACCACTGCATAACCCTTTTATGGAGCATCCTCCAATATCGTGAGTGCCAGTTTCCGAACCTCAGGGTGTTGAAAAACTGACTTCTCTAATCTTATTTCCACTCTCACTAGTTTTTTCCAAAATCTCTCTCTTTTTATTCCATTCCTCTGAAAAACCCAATCCTGGAATTTCAAGTTCCTTCATTATTGTTCTATAATAAGTCTTTCCACAGTTTTTTAACATTTCACCTGTACTCTGATATTCTTGTAAAGCTTTCCTCAAGTTATTATAGCCTGCGCTGTTTTTATTCTCAGTCCGCTGCTTTTTTCCTGAAGCTGCACTTGCCTCCTCCCACCACACGAGGTTGTCATCTATTTTACTACTGCGTGCCTGATGCCGTCTCTGATCTAATTTGAGCTCTCGCTCTTCTACTTCATCTTATCTTATTTTCCCCTTTTCTCCTTCAAACTCTTCTTCCTCATCTTGCACTGTTATTTGTCCCTTAAATTCTACTTTTCCTTCTATTAATGGGAACTCATATGATATGCCGGACGGTGGTGCCGACGGGATCTTATTCTCTATTTCTCTGTCAATAAAGCACCAATTCATTCTTTCTAGTGTTGTGCTTCTTTTTATTGCTTGCCCCATAAACATTTACATTATGTTTAGTTACGCATTCCTCTTATATTCTCTTTTTTCGCTAACCTCTTTTGTTTTATAATCTTTTATGTGCTTTATCATTTCCTCACACAGTCCCAGATTAAATGAGCCTTTTTGGGGCCAGCGGTTCTTAAGACCTTTTGTTCTTTTATACCATTTCTGTCACAATTTTTCAATGAGTTCCTTGTGGAGGGTAACTTTACATCCCAATATATTCACAGGAAACCAGCTTGCATCCATTTCAATCCCTTGGAGCCGTGGGCTTCCCACCACCAATTTTAAATTTGGATCTTTATTTAAATTAGGTTTGATTTTACACAGGACACTCCTTACTGTGACTGCTGGAAGCACATATCTCCCTACAGTGTTTTTCGGACACCAGTTTACACCTCTTGTTATTATACTGAGTTCAACACCAGGATCTATCAGTACCTTTCCTGTTATTCCTTGTCCTCTCTCAAAACCACGATTTATTCCCTCCTGTAAGTACGGTTCTAAATGTCGCTCAAAAGGAATTAAAATAAAATGAAGTTTGTCAGTCTCCACTAGTTCCTCCAAAGGATCTCCCAACTTTCTCACTGTTCAGTTTCTCTTGATCACAGTTTCCCAGTCTATATAGGGCCACTCTTCCTGTACCTCATCTAAATTTGATATTTCTGTAATGGCTCGTAGTAAAAAATGTTTTGCACCCTCCATTAGTTCGCATGGGTGTCTTGCTGCGTTTATTTAAAAATTCTCTTTCCAATAATGTGTATGCACACCATGAGTTATTTGTAAAATCCTTTCGGCAATGTGTTCTTGTGCCATAAAATTTGCTGCTTAACCCTCCCACAACTTATAACCTCGATAATAAATCCAGTATTCACACAGGACTTTTCCTGTTTTTTGATCTGAGATTTCTACTATTTTTTCTTTTCTATTTTTAATAATTTGTAATATTCTGATCTCTATTCCACTCTCATGTATATATTCATCTATTTTTTGCATGGAAGAAATGCTTGTTTACAAAATCCCACTTACACACTTTATGTGCTTAGTTAGTTTACTGTATTTCTCGTCAACCCATTTTTTGGGTCCGGAGTTCTATTCACATTCACACTTGTCTCCGCTTCATGTGGCTTATTTTACTACCACTAAGTGAACACAGAGCTCATGCAATCACTCACTCAATCATTTATTAAGGGGTGGGGCAATTTAAAATATTTGTGTGTCTATACTTCACCTAGCTACTTTTTCACTATTTTTTTTCTATCTCTTTTCCTACTTTCTTACAACTGCAAGATCTAATTCGTTCCACTGAACTTGTATATATAGGTGATTAGACCAAATCCTGATTCCCATTAACCACACTTCCACTGCTTTTATTCTCCTTTGAATGCAAGTTGTAAAAACGTTCAATCCTATTTTATCTTTTCTACCCCACTACTTATATCCTTCGTAGCGATATTTTTCCCATACAAGTCTCTGAATGGTATATAGGGTCAAAATTATATATCTAAACAATAGCCCTCGTTTTCTATTCCTTACTGAGTGCCTTAGCTCTACTCTTCCTCCCACAGGGTAAAATTTATTTACAGCTTGTTGTACACGCAGGTTTTTTCTATGTTCTCTAAAGCAATATAGTCTATTTTTGCACACAAAAAATTATATACACTGTCACACACGTGCGCATGGGAGGCAGCTAAAGGGCTTGAGTAAGGGCAGTTCCGAAGCATGCCGGGATGTGGCAGAGTGCACTGACTCTTTTTCTTCCTTTCCTGTAGACCATTCACGGGAGATCCCACCTGTCTCTTTTGACGTCACTTCCGGGACCGAGCCTATGAAAGAAGACCTTGCCGGCCGCGGCCCCTGTGATGTCACATCCGGACTTGAACCAATGGCTGAACACCATGAGCCCGATCCATATGATCCCACTTCCTGTCTTCCCCTTTAAAAACCTGCACCTTTTCCCTAGTCCCTCAGTTCTGTTTTGGACTCTGTTTTGTGCTCATCAGTGCTGTATTTGCTACAACATTATTTTTGCAGCCAGGATACCAGATTATATGGGTGGCTGCCCCAAACCTTTATATGACTCTGTCTCATATTTATGACAACACACATATATATCTATACTAATAAACGGAAAAGCCCTCACTCACTCACTCACTCACTCACTCATTCACTCACTCATCACTAATTCTCCAACTTCCCGTGTAGGTAGAAGGCTGAAATTTGGCAGGCTTATTCCTTACAGATTCCTTACAAAAGTTGGGCAGGTTTCATTTCGAAATTCTACGCGTAATGGTCATAACTGGAAGCTGTTTTTCTCCATTTACTGTAATGGAGATGAGCTTGAAACCCGTGGGGGCGGATTTTCGTGTGACATCATCACGCCTCCCACGTAATCACGCAGTACGTAGAAAACCAGGAAGAGGCCCAAAAAGCGCTGAAGAAAACATGCATTATATAATTGAGAAGGCAGCGAAACAATAAGAAGTGAGCGAGTGACATATACAACCATATTCATGAGTTCTGCTACTTCGGAAACAAAGCACGATGTAAACCTAAACTTTAAATTAAGTTCATAGACAGGCTGTCGCTGGTGTTTGTAATTTAGTGCCTGCCCATATAAGGCCGTCTGTCAGTGGCAATCCAATAGAAACACTGCCACGGGTAAATATTCACGGGTGAAGGACTGTGCTTATGCAGAGGAAGATGAGATGGTCAGGGTGGTGTTTGGCACAAACTCAGCGAAACTGCGAGAGAAACTTTTAAGTGCCGGGACTTCGGTAACATTAGATACAGCCATGGACATACCACGACATGGCACCAGCACAGCTGGGAAACTTCGATGCATGTACACCGAGCAGCTCACGTGAACTGACGCAGTGCACAGACAAAAAGCAACAGTTCCAAAGAGCGCTGAACAAAAACCGAATTACACAATTGAAAACACAATTCATAAATGCAGCTAATGCGGAAACAAAGCACACGGTGGAAAAAGTCAATGTCCCGCTAAAGGAAGACAGTGTAAAAAAAAAAACCCGTGCATGCAGTGTGTCAGGTCTCAGATAAAGAAGAAGACGAGCTGTTTATTGATGCAGTAAGAAACGAATCGATGAATGAAACCTGTCATCTTTACAACGATTGACAAACGCGGAATGTAACTTGAACACAACACATCCTACAAATACGAGCCTGATTGAAACAAATAATGATAATCAAATCCTTGATGACAGCAACACTCAGTAAAATTAACAAAACAATTACTGTATATTGACAGTCATGTTACGTTATTTTTAAAATGTTCCCTTTTCTTTTTCATAGCTTCTTTAACACACTACTTCTCCACTGCGATACGCGGGTATATATATATGTATATATATACCCCGATCTACATACTCGAATAATGGATACTTTATTCGCCATCTATGATTGTTTTGGTAAAGCCATACTCAGTGTATTCATTAGATGAACGGTAAAAAAGTAAGAGCGAAGGGAGGATGACTTATTGAGGCACGCAGGCAAAACCACAATAGCACGCGGGCTCGATGTACGAAAAAATATATCTTTTCAAGTTCTATTTAGTCCATATGTGTCAAACTCAAGGCCCGCAGGCCACATCCGGCCCGGCGTGTAATTATATCCGGCCCGCGAGATCATTTTATATACTGTATTATTGTTATTAATGGCCCGGGGATATGAAGCGCTGGTAACACAATAAACTACAGATCCCATAATGCAGCGCTTCAGCTGCCTTGCCAAACACTTACCGCGTTAATCAAGTCTAGCTTATGATGCTGCAAGTTATTGTGAAGCTAGCCCACACAATGCCGAAGAGAAAAGGTGATTCTGAACATAGAGCCTTTAAAAACCGATGGGAGGCTTTGTATATGTTTACTGACATTGCCGGTAAACCCGTGTGTCTCATTTCTGGAGCAAATGTGGGTGTAATTACAGAATTTAATCTAAGACGGCACTATGAGACAAAACATCAAGATAACCTGAAAGACCTGAATGCAATGCACAAGATACAGAAAGCAGAAGAGTTAAAGAAGAATCTGACACTTCAGCAGACGTTTTTACCCATGCAAAATCACAAAGTGATTTCAAGTGAAGCTACTTTTATGGGAGACACAAATGCACCAGTGCAACTTGCCCCACTTTCCCTGTTGCCAAGTAATGTTGAACCAAGTCGACACTACGGTGTTCCCAAATACGCACTTTGTTCATAAACTGAATGATTTGATTTGTTATTGCTGAGAAGAACAAATTTTATTTATGTTTCCAGGTTTTGTTATGCACCATGTTCATATTTGAATTTGTATAATTTTGACAGGATATATTTTTATGGAGAGCAAAATCTTTTGGGATATTTAAAATTTAAGTTTATTTTTTATATAAAATTACATAAGAGTAAAGAAATGTGAATGTTTGTTCTTTTAACATTTACTTTATTTCTAACTTGTATAATTTAGACAGGATATATTTTTTATGGAGAGCAAAATATTATAAGTTATTTAAGGTTTGAGTTGATTTATTCCGGAATAATATTCTGTTGACTAAATAAAAATTTCTTCTATTTAAAATTTAAATAGAACTTCAACATATACGATAGTTGTGTGTGTGT
>JANRMT010062821.1:58042-75769 GCA_026402145.1 Polypterus bichir lapradei | reverse complement strand
TTAATCCTTGTGCTAACACATATAATATTATGTAACTATTCACTAAAACATTTCCATCCTGATTGGCCTAACATGTCCAGCATAAGCCTAATCATCAGCCCTGTAGTGTACAGGCTCCTATAACATACTATAACCATTCTTATTTTTCAGGGGCTCATAACTGATGTAAAATGGAAGGCTGTTACCAAGCATTAACAGAATTTCTAAAACTTTGTATTATACAAAGCATCCTGAGTACCAAAGGACCTGTTGATGAAAATGCTGTTTTAAATTAAAACCTGAACAAGATAACTGTTTTCTATTCAACATAAAATGTTTAGTAAATAAAGATGGACTAAATACAATTCATAACAAAAATGGAACACCGATGGACGGCTGAATAACCAAGGAAATCTAATTTAGCTTGAAGTGCCACAGAGTGTTTTACAAATAATCCCCTACAACCGTAGTTCTCAAACTGTGGGGATGGCCCCCTAGGGGGCACGAAGTAACAAAAAGGGGGTGCGAAGATGTGAAAAAAGAAAAAGAATCGAAAATATGAAAAATACATCTATTGAACCCAAACCAAAATAACTTAAACTACATTCTGATACTAGAAAAATAAATATCGAGTTAGATAAAAGTTAAGTAGTTATAATAGAATATGCATCTATGGTATATCATTAATTAAAAAAAGGACATATTGGTATTAGTGGGCTACTTTCAAAAAAACGTTAGGGGGTGCGATTAAAACTGTTATGAAAACTCTGTTCGCAAAAAAGATATGAAAGAAGATATCAGATGTCTCCAGTTCCTACCCAGTTCCTTTAGGGACTTTATACTGTCTATTATCATTTAAAATGAGCACAGAAATTAAGTTATATGCTATGTTTGGGGTGGATGTGATCAGAAAGGCTATGATGATTTTAAAGATCAGTCAAGAAAACTGTTGGAAAAATTGGGCAGAACTCTTTTGGAAACAAGGATTTTTCTTATGTTTTAAAATTTGACCTTTACAAAGATGCTTTTAGATGCTTTATTTTCTAAATTGCTTTATTTTCATGTTAAAGCAACTGGTCATTTTTCCGTGGTTACTGAAAATGTATTTTGTTACCTGGAAAAAAAACTGAAATATCTAGCAATACCAGGTTGTGTGGCATTCAGTGCTTTTGTTTTATGGCACTGTGTATTTGACCTATAATACTTTTCTCTTGCCTGTTATGGAGCTCTGTCTAATTACCTGAAGTTACAGGAATTGGGAAGTGATGAACTATTTTGGTAAGAATGTGTGTTAAGGTCTACATAAGAGAGTATAAAGTGGAAAAGTGTCACCCTAGAACCCTACCATGACAAGACAAAAATCATAATTGGGCTTTTCTGTTTTTAACTTTTTAATTAAAAATAGTGAAATGTTTTCTAGTTATCATCTGTGTTAATAGAAATAATTTTAGTTTATTGAGTAGACAGAAAATATCAAAATTTTGTGCTAGTGTAACAGTGAGTGCTTTTACATGCACGTACAAAACTGGGATAAGGTGAGTAAACAGGCTAAGGTAGAAACCTGCTTTCTTATAAATCTCCGTTTAAATGCACAAGTGCATTTACAGAGTTTTCCTTTGTCAAAAGGAACCTATGTTATAGAAATGAGCCAAAAAAAAAAAAAAAAAAAAATTAAAAATCGTCACTGACCACAGCAAATCCTAAAACACTCAGAGAAGAGGCTCTGATTGAATTTTCAGACGCTGAGACAAAAACTACTTGATTGTAAAGCCCGTTTCAGTATGAAAAAACTAATATTGTTTGTTTCAGTCCTATGAATTTGTACATTAGTCATCATACACGCAGATAGATATAAATGCGGTATCTTATATTATACGCACACACGAGCGCGCTCATGCGCCTACACACGAGTGCGCGCACGCACGCACTTGAGAATAAACTTGGAAATCATTCATATTAAGGATAAAATATAAGGGTTCATCCATCCGTTTTCTAAAAACATACTCGTTTGGCGCATATAATAATCAAAAATATGCCATACCGTGATCCTTGATGTTTCCGATGAGATTCGGGGCCCTATTTCAGTATTAACGGCCTGCTGAGTAATGGACCGGTCTGAACACTTACTGCTTTTTTGGGTATATAAATATTTTATGAAATGTGCACGGTGATCTGTAATAACAGATGCTTGCCCATCATTTTAACTGGACACCTGTGTAATGTCCGTTGTCTGGGATTTAAATCCATGCCTTTGGATGGATGAAGAAAAGTCCAGAATTTGTTTAATAGAATCCATTGTAACACGTAGATTTCTTTAAACAGCTGCACGCTTCTCCGTAAGACCGTTTTCACCTTTCCCAAAGTTTGCTCGGCCACGAGGTTAAGGGTCATCAACGGTCTAAGCCGGCCTAACAGCTGAAGTGTGAATCGACACCGATTCCCCACACCCACCTTAGCTTCAGGTGTCCGGAGGTATTGGGGCGTAGTGCTTTGGAAAAAGCGGTTTGGCCAAAGAGTGTTTTAATTCGCTTTTTTCTAGCCCCGGATATCCATTCTGATTAAGGCAATCAAACTTTTAGAAAAACTAAAACGGATTTCTTCATTGTGGGTGGCTTAAAATGGGTGTTATTGGATTGAACAAGGGATTGTTTTAGATCGATTTAAATTCAAATTATAAATATATTAATTAATATACATTTAGCATTTAGACGTCTCAAACGTGATTTAACGGGGTTCTGCTGCATCTTATTTAACTGTGTGTGTATGAGGGGCGATGTGCTTTGGAAAGATCGGTTTTGACAAAGAGTATATTAAAGTTAATTTCTCTAGCCCCGGCTATCCATTCTGATTAAGGCAATCAAACTTTTAGAAAAACTAAACGCATTTCTTCATTAGGGGAGGATTAACATGGATAGAACAAGGGATTGTTTTAGATCGATTTAAATACAAATTATAATTATATTAATTTAGCATTTAGACATCTCAAACGTGATTTAAAAGGGATCTGTTGCATCTTATTTACCTGTGATTTTTAAAGGGCTTATATCGAATTAGTTATCTCGTGTTTTACACGTTATCATTAAAGCCTTTAACTTTTAAAGATCCGTCCATCTTGGGAAAAGGTAGCTGCGTGCCAAGCGTGGGGGGGTTTATACTTAGCTGTTGACAAGCATGCGTGCTCCTGTGCCTGGGTTAGGGGATGAGGGAACTTACACACATCTCCGAGCATATGGCCTGCACTGACGGCTCTAGCTACGCTCCGGGATCCATGTGAACAGCGAGAGAGAGAGAGATCAATCCTTTCTGTGTGCTTCGAACTACATGACCTTGCCTGCAAGTACGCGTAGAGCTTCTGCACTGGTCAGCTCGCGGGCGCGCGCAGGGGGCTGCCTGCACTGAGAGTCTCTGAGTAGACAGAGAGAGCCGGACAGCTTGTATTTCTGTGTGCTTTGAACTACACGCACTTGCCAGCGGGGGCTGCTAAAAGCTGGGCTGCTTGTCTTTCTGTGAGATGGGAAAGGCTGGACCTGTAAGTGGGCTTAGATAAAAAGTGGCTTACAAATGATAAAGTTTTGATATTTTAAAAATAATAGTTACATAGATACAAGGATTCTTACCCAAAGCAATATAGGCAGGAACGGCTATAAGGTAGATCGGACTGGCTGGAACGTGTGTGTGTGTGTATGTCCTTGGGAGATGGGACCAACCAACAGGTGCGGCTGGCAGGGTATGGATAGAAACATGCCTGAATTTGTCCAGGGTCCGGCTGCAACATGCCTGAACTTGTCTTTGGAAGGGGGGGGGGGGGGTTGGGAAGTGGTTGGGGGGTGGTGATGAGTTCAAGGGGGAGGAGGCCTAGGCAGACCTTGGGCATGTCTGGACTTGCCCTAGTGAGATGGGGCAGGGCAGGTGTCCAAGCAGGTGGGCGGGGTCGTAGTGGGGGGTTCACGGAGGGGTCAGACATCCATCAAAATACCCTTGACAGAAAGTAGGACCAAACAGGTGGATGGGGGTCGTGGCGGGTTCAAGGGGGTTGGGGCATCCATCAAATTGCCCATGACAGAAAGTATGACCAAACAGGTGGATAGGAGGGGGGTAAACAGGTGGCCGAACAGGTGGCTGGGGGAGGGGGCAAGGAGGCGGGCCGAACAGGTGGTTGTGGGCGGGACTTCAGTATACTACTGACAGGATTTCAACACTACTCATTACAATGCAGCCCCCGACTCGCCTAGGTCGGAGTGCTGCCAAATCTCTGGGTCAGAGCGTCTTAATTACTACACCATGCAGTCCCCCATCTCGCCTGGGATTGGAGTGTCCTATTTACTGCACTCTCATTCATACAAGCACATTCATATTAGATGTAAAGTCTTCACACTTACTCGTGCAGCTTCTGATTCACTGGATCGGTGCACCCCTAACTCTCTGGGTCCGAGCTTTACTAAGTCCCCTGTCACTGCTGGGACAGAGCATTTTAAACCGTATTCAGTACTGCACCTGACATTCATATAATCACACTCATATTAGTTGTACAACCTTCACACATTCCATTAAGTCTCTCTGCCCATCCTTTATTCCTACCTGTTTGTTTTAGAAAGGCCAAATGTTGCTTGACTCAGTTGGAGGGGTGGACGCTCTTTGAAACTTTACAAAAATTAGTTTAGTGAAAATATCGCTTACCTTTTAGGTGGCCACCATCTGTGTTCGTTTCATAGAGCCTCATCCCTGCCGCTGTATTCGCGCAGTTGACCTCTTATTCTAACACGTCTTGGGGTCACCAATATGTTGTGGCGAAAAATTCATCACCAGAAGGCTTTTTACCTGAAAATGAAAGGCTATTAGAACTCAAGATAGACAGACAGTTTTAAAGATTTATTGCAATAAAACAACACAAATAACAACACAGACTCAACCCAATACGGCCAAATTCAGCTGAGCATGGAACAGTTCAGCAATCGAAGTTTATATAACAATTTTTTATCACTCCGACCTCGTTCAATTAGCTCATTTGCTGTTTTCCTCTGACTCCCTTCTACTCCTGTCCGGCCAATTTCTCATCTCCCTGCAGCTGGGCCCCTGGTATTTCACTGTCTATTGTTCGTTTCTAGATTCTGTTTTTGCTTATTTCTTTCACTGGCCAAGGCTGGTACAGAAATTTCATCTTCCTTATATGGGCTTTCCTCTATTCACTTCATCTTTCTCGGACATGAGCCGGGTTGTCTGAGGCCCAAAGCTAACCTTTAATTAAAAAGAAATATGGTATGTGCTTTTATTTAATCATTTGCTTGAAATGCTTGATTTGACTTAATTTCTACGCTAAAGTTAATTTCTAACATATTCTTCTATATTTCTTGCTAATGCCTGAATTTACTAATGTTTTCTTTCATGCATTACATTATTGTGACTTTGCTTACAGCAAAAGCATTTTGTTGCCTTTTTGCTGATTCACCAATCCAGCTGGTTTCTTACGTGCCTACCAGAGCCATTTTCTCTCTGTGGTATATTTCCTTAGCTTCCCAGACTTGAACACAGGTGTTCTCCTCTCCTTATCCTGTTCTCAGCTAGTTTCTGCATGCCATTTTGTTCTTGTTCTGTTGCTTTCCCACACTAGCAATTCTACTTCAAGCTTAAAAAATAATGCAATATGACTGATTTTCTTAGTTAACTATTTACTTGACATTCTAATTTATGCTTAATGTTTTAGAAGCTTTTAATGATTTTTTATGGCTCTTTATGGTAATTTGCTATTTTCTGCTAATATAAAAATTTCTCTCTTCTATAAAATGCACTGGGCTAAACTGAAGTTGAGTGTTACTCAAAGATCCTTAACTTCTATGTGTTGAAAGCACTTCTATCACATGTGAAATGTAGGATTCTAACAGAAATGTACCGTTTTGAACAGTTTCCTTGTGGTAAACAAGCTTTAACACTTGTTATCTACTGAAGTGCTTTTCAGCTCTTGAAACGCAGTATTGTGAATTCAAGTTACATTCAACAATAACTCAATGCCCCATAAAAATACTGTTGTAAAAACAGTTCTAAATGATGTTATCTATAGTTTCCTAATGGGTAAGAACTGTTTGGATGGTTTCTAAGTGTTTTTCAAAGTGCATTTACTCAATGATCCTTAACTTCTATGTTTTGAAACCACTTGTATCAGAGGTGAAATGTAGGATTCTAACAGAACTTTACTGTTGTGAATAGTTTCCTTGTGGTAAACAAGCTTAAACACTTGTAATCTACTGAAGTGCTTTTCAGCTCTTAAAACGCGCTATTGTGAATTCAAGTTACATTCAACTATAACTCAGTGCCCCCATCAAAATACTGTTGTAAAAAGAGTTCTAAATGATGAAATCCTCAGTTCCCTAATGGGTAAGGACTATTTGGATGGTTTTCTAAGTATTTTTTAAAGTGCACTTCAACATCTCAAACTCACTTGTTTTCTCCAATGAAACGAAAAGGGCAAAACTTAAGTTGAGTGTTACTCAATGAAAATTAACTTCTATGTGTTGAAACCACTTGAATCATATGTGAAATGTAGGATTCTAACAAACGTTACTGTTTTGAACAGTTAACTGGTGGTAAACAAGATGTAACACTTGTTTTCTACTGAAGTGCTTTTCATCTCTTGAAACGCACTATTGTGAATTCAAGAAAAATTCAACTATAACTCAGTGCCCTGTGAAAATACTGTTGTAAAAACAGTTCTAAATGATGTAATATATAGTTCCCTAATGGGTAAGAACTGTTTGGATAGTTTCCTAAACTGTTTTTTCAAATTCACTTTATGTGTGCTAAAAAGCAATTTTAGTAGATAACAAGTGTTACAGTTTGTTTACCAGAAGGAAATTGTTCAAAACAGTACATTTCTGTGAGAATCATACATTTCACATGCTATACAAGTGGTTTCAACACAAAGAAGTTAAGGAACATTGAGGAACACTACACTTCAGTTTTAGCCAATTGTGTTTCAATGGGGAAAACAAGTGAATTTGAGATTTTGAAGTGCACATTGAAAAATACTTAGGAAACCATCCAAAAAGTTCTTATCCACTAGGGAAATATGGATTTCATCATTTAGAACTGTTTTTAAAACAGTATTTTGACGTTGCACTGAGTTATAGTTGAATGTAACTTGAATTCACAATAGCGTGTTTCAAGAGTTGAAAAGCACTTTCAGTAGATAACAAGTATTACAGCTTGTTTACCTCAAGGAAACTGTTGAAAACATTATATTTGTTAGAATCCTCCTTTTCTCATGTGATGCAAGTGGTTTCAACACATAGAAGTTAAGGATCATTGAACAACACTTAACTTTAGTTTAGCCCAATGCTTTTCAAAGGGGAAAACAAGTGAATTTGAGATGCTGAAGTGCACTTTGAAAACCACTCAGGAAACCATCCAAACAGTTCTTACCAATTAGGAAACTTAAGATTTCATAATTTAGAACTGTTTTTACAACAGTATTTTGACTTTGAACTGAGTTATAGATGAAGGTAACTTCATTTCACAATAGTGCGTTTCAAGGGCTGAAAAGCACTTTCATTAGATGTCAAGTGTTACAGCTGGTTTACCACAAGGAAACTGTTCAAAAAGTACGTTTCTGTTAGAATCTTCCATTTCACATGTGATACAAGTGGTTTCAACACATAGAAGTTAAGGATCATTGAGTAACGCTCAACTTCAGTTTAGCCCAAAGCGTTTCAAAGAGGAAAACAAGTTAGTAGTAGTAGTAGTAGTTTATTTATATAGCGCCCTTCACATACAAAAGGTCACAGAGCGTTGAAAAGCAAATACAGAACAAATACAAACAGTTAAAACAAAAACATAAACAAAACCAATAAAAGCAATAAATAAACAAACTGGAAATATTCAGCACTGATTAAAAGCTTGCTTAAAAAGAAATGTTTTTAGTTGTTTTTTAAAAGAATCAACAGACTCGACTCCACGCAGACCACAAGGCCGGCTATTCCATAGTCTTGGTGCCACAGAATGAAAGGCATGATCCCCACGGGTTTTTAGCCGAGTGCGTGGGACAATGAGAAGACCCTGTTGCCCAGATCTTAGAGTCCGGTAAGCTGTATGGCGTTGGAGCAGGCTGGTTAGGTACTCGGGAGCTTGTCCATGCAAAGCTCTGAAAGTAAGTACCAGAACTTTAAAATGAATTGTATAAAACACTGGGAGCCAGTGCAGTGTGTACAGAATGGGAGTGATATGATCACTCCGGCTAGCACGAGTTAGGAGCCTGGCAGCTGCATTTTGAAGTAACTGAATGCGTGAGAGAGAGGACTTGCTCAAACCTGTAAAGAGAGCATTACCATTACCATTAGCATAAAGAGAGCATCAAGCCGTGAGGAAATAACAGAACGAACAAGCATCTCCAATTCTGATTTTGAAACAACATTTCTTAGTTTTGAAAGATTTCTTAAATGAAAGAAACATGAGCTGCTGACTGACCTTACATATTCATCAAGTGTCAGGGACTGGTCAAAAATAACCCCTAGGTTACGTAGACTCGACTTAATACCAGGAAAGACAGAAGATAATTTTAAACTGATCTCAGAATGAAGAAAAGGAGGAGCAACAATTAGTACCTCAGTTTTTCCTGAATTCAACTGCACACTGTAAAAAATAAATCTTGCATGTGTGAAAAATAATAATAAAAAATAGCTAACTATGCACAAAATAATCATTACCTTAGTTAATAAAAATGGGTTTTACCCTTTTTCTTGATTATTTTAATTCTAATTCAATAAAAAAATTAAGAATAATGTTAACTTATTTTTCTTAAAATGTAAACATTTTTTATAACTTATTCTAAGTAAAAAAAAATATACTGTGAATTGAACACATTTAAGTTAAGTTAAATTTAATTACGGGGCACTTCCTCTCACATCGATTTCTTGGTCTTTACAACAACGCATTCAGCTGTAACGCTTATCCATAATAAGAGCTATTTTACTACGAATGTGTAAGTATAAAGCATATTAATTCCGTAATGAATAACTAGTATTTCATTTCATATAGTTACAGATGTAAGCATTTGTTGTTTTCACGAAACCTTTCCCTTCATGTGGGAAACATGGCGGGCAAGGTAGCGTCTTTCTAACAACTTACCTAGTTGGTTTGCTTTAAAAAGCAAGCACATTTCTCGGATAGTTACATATGTTCATATGGGTTTTTTTATCGTTTAAAACTTTTATTTTACACAGAAAAAGAAAATGACACTTTGAGATAAGTTTGAGAACGATATGGCGTTTGTCCTAAACTACGACCTGTAAACAACATATAAAGACATTTGCCTAACCGTCACGGTATTATTTGACCTCTTATTTAATTAGTGTTCTACATAGGCCATGTATTTTCTGGTTAATTTTTAACACTGATTTATTTAGCGATGTTTGATTTCCTATTTCCTATTTTATTTCAGGATTTTCGCTATCGCATACTGAAAAGTAGTGAAAAGGCGGCCATTCATTTAAGAGGATATGTTGGCGTAAATGCGGGAAGTGTTTGAAGATCGGTGCCTGCTGCAGGATTTCACGCTTTCACTCTCTGTTTCCTTCCCGTTTACCACTCATTCCTGGGACATTATTTGATTGAGATATGCTTTTTGAAGAAAGTTTAAAAAAAGAAAAGAAAATTTTCATTGACATTTGAATGTCAGTAATTAAGTAAGAATTATCCTCAGACATTTGATTTAATTTTCCTTTGAAAATATAACTCCGTTGTTGTGACTGTCTCTGTATGTTCAAATAAATAAAGAGATATGAATTTTTAGCATGTATTTGTTAAATCATTATTGTCCAGCGTTGCATACTCACTTTTTTTGAGTACTTTAATTCAAATGAAAATCGGAGTAAAATGAAACCATTTTTGCCACTACTTATATTTAATCAAACTCATTTATTTTAGGTAAATTTGAGTTAATTAATAAATTAAGTTTACTCAATAGTGCAGTATATTAAATCTACTCAAAAATATTGCTTGTAATTTGTTGCCTTATTTTTTTTAATTAATTTTAACGCAGTATTTTTTACAGTGCAGGTAATTACTACTGAGCCAGTCGTTAACCTGAGACAGACAAACAACTAAAGTGACCAAAGTATTAATTTGGTTAGGCTTAAATGAAAAATAAAGCTGTTGTAGCAGTAGGGGGCGCTATCGCTCCCTTGAACCCTCAGGTACCACGCCAAACACCAGGTAAAAGTGCTACAATAATTATTTTTATTATAATAATGTGCACTAAGCACCCTCCACTCCACACTACTCATAAATAACCAATCACAATAACAAATCAAAATCCTCCACTCCCAGACACGTTGCCCTCCTACCACCCAGCTCAGCTCGCCGTCTGGAAGCTCCCACAGTCCTTTTATATTCCCTGACCCGGAAGTGTTCCCAATCCCCAGTCCATGTGATCCTGTATCACTTCCGGGTCAGGTGAAAAGTTTTTTTCTTCACCCCGGAAGCCCGTCGCTCTTCCTCTGACGAACTTCCGGGTTATAGGTCAAATAAGGCTCCCCAAACCTCCCTAGAGCGGCTCCTGGTGGCCCCCACGGTATCCAGCAGGGCTTTATACTGTACGATACGGGCCGCACTCACCTGTATTCCCGCATCAATCATCACTGGAGCTTCTCGACCCAGTCGCCGTAGATATTTAATTAAATCCTTTAGTGGCGCCTCGGCCGTTGCTCCCAGCTCTTCCACTCGATCCTTCAGTTCCTTTAAACCCTGAAAGAAACTGTATACGGGCTTGAGATACTTCTCAAGATCCCGCATGTTCACACAGTTAATTAATTTGGCCGGAGGTAATTTTGCTTCCGCCTTCTCCTTACCTGCCGGCCGGGAGCCAATAAGCACGTCCTCTCCGGGCATGTGTTCTGTTTAGGTCGCGCAAAGGCTCTTGGGATTTGGAGTCTCTTATTTTAGAGGGCCGGGGTGGCGCAACTGGCCGACTGCGATCCGCCTTTTCTATTTTATCGGCGGACCGTTCAGTCACGTCCCGTCCCTCATTACTTTCATTTATAGCTAGCGCTGCCTCAATAGCCTCCCCCTTCCCTTTCAGGGAGCTCGATTTCGACAGGGAAACGACGACCTCACCTATGGACTGCTGTCGACCTTCTCCTTCCCATAATTCGTCTGGGGAAATCACGTGTTCATTTTCGGCAAATGAAAGGGGACCCTCATGGTCATATGATCGACTGTAGTCCTTTAGGGATTTCCAGCCTGCTCCGGGATAGTCCACGTGACTATTTTTGACGAATGGGCTTCTCCCCTGCAGATCCCTAGAATAGCTTGACTTCTCGTTATAGCGGCCATCTTGCCCAGGTAAAAGGTATGCGTCCGACTCACCGTTGGAATTCCATCGACAGGCCTCTGCAAAATAAGAACAACAGTTTCCGGCGCCACAGGCATTTTCTCGGCACATACCTCCGGACTTAGTTGACGTGTACCACGTTCATACAAGTAGTCCGGTGAGTCCGATATTCTACAGCCTTCCAGCTGCTGCACGGCTCGGGCTTTCTCAGCTTCAATCAGCGCCCTGTCTTCCTCACTGCCCGTCAGGTAGGCCCACATACTTGCGGCATCATCTAGGGGCTGTTTTGTTGGACGATCCCCATTCTTCCTCCCAGATTTCTTCCCCATCACGTACCGATGTTGAAGGAGGCTTTCAGTTGTAGTGTTCTTTGTAGAGGGTAGCGTTTTCACCTCCTTGTGTTCGAGCGGGACCTTCTTAGGGTCGTCTGCATACACAATATTTGTTTTGAATTCAGCTCTTCTGCCAACAGACGGCCAGAGAATCCTGCCGGTTACGCCAGTGTAGCAGTAGGGGGAGCTATCGCTCCCTTAAACCCTCAGGTACCACGCCAAACACCAGGTAAAAATGCTACAATAATTATTTTTATTATAATAATGTGCACTAAGCACACTCCACTCCACACTACTCATGAATAACCAATCACAATAACAAATCACAATCCTCCACTCCCAGACGCGTTGCCCTCCTACCACCCAGCTCAGCTCGCCATCTGGGAGCTCTCACAGTCCTTTTATATTCCCTGACTTGAAAGTGTTCCCAATCCCCATTCCATGTGATCCTGTATCACTTCCAGGTCAGGTAAAAAGTTTTTTTCTTCACCCCGGAAGCCCGTCGCTCTTCCTCTGACGAACTTCTGGGTTATAGGTCAAATAAGGCTCCCCAAGCCTCCCTAGAGCGGCTCCTGGTGGCCCCCACGGTATCCAGCAGGGCTGTCCATAAAAACTACAATGTCCATGAAGCTCTGCTGGAATTCGAAGACCTTCCATGCCGCTGGTAGGGCTCCCTCTGGGGGTATGGGGGTATTGTCCGGGATACAAAGCCGGCCATGGACCACACTGTATATCATCTGTATATAGATGATACGAGATGTCCTTGAAAGAGTTAAGAATCTGTGATAGGGGAAGAATATACAGTATAAAGAGAAGAGTACAGGTCCAAGAATCCAATCCCTGTGGCACTCCACATGTCAAAGGAACAGAGTCAGATGAAAAGACAGCCACACCAACTGAGAAACTCCTATTAGACAAATAAGAGGAGAACCAGTCCAAAGCAGAGCCAGAGACACCTAACAGCTTTAATCTATTAATTAAGATCCGATGGTCCACCATATCAAAAGCTGCGGTAAGATCTAACAGTACAAGCACAGAGCACCTGCCTGCATCAGCAGCAATTAAAAGATCATTAAAAACCTTTAGAAGTGCTGTTTCTGTAGAATGTCACCTCTGAAAACCAGATTGAAAAGAATCAAAGAACCCCTGCTTTTCTAAGAAGGCACAAAGTTGCTGTTCAACCACCTTTTCCAAAACTTTGGCAATAAAAGGCAGTTTTGAAATTGGCCTGTAATTATTGAAAATAGAGGGATCAGAATTAGATTTGTTCAACAACGGTTGAATTACAGCATGCTTAAAATACGATGGAACCACACCAGATCTCAAGGAGCAGTTTATGATATTCAAAAGGCACGGACCTATGAAACTCAAAGGTTTTAACATTAATGATGTTGGCAACAGGTCAGTAGGACATGATGAAGGTTTCATCTTCCTGAGCAGGTCAGAAAGATCCGAAAGTGAAACTTCTGAGAACACAAAAGACTCAGAACATGAGTGAATGAGAGCACTAGGTAAGACAGCTGGAACAATACTAGCCCGAACAACATTAACCTTGCCAATAAAAAATCTAAGAAAATTATTACAGTCACTATCAGAAAAAACCTAAGTAACAGATTGAGATGGAGAAATAATATTGTGAATAGTATCAAATAGCATTTTGGGATTACGCTTGTGAGTCTGAATAAGATTAGAAAAATAAGCTGTTCTAGCATCCCTAACCAAAGAATTAAAAGAAGCAAGTAAATCCTTTAAGTATAAATGATGAACTTCCAGATTAGTAGACTTCCATAGGCGCTCCGCTTTTCGGCAGGAACGCCTAAGATTACGAATGGAGTCATTCATCCAAGGAACTGAGTGGGTAACAGAACGCTGCCTGATCTTAAGAGGAGCAATCTTATTCAAAATATCAGTACAATGGTCATTAAAACATTGAACTGCTAACTCAACATTATCAATATTACTGCCGGCATCAGATGCCACAAATAAATCAATAAACTGATTGATCACTGACTCATTAATAAAACAAGTACGCCTAGAGTTAACACAGGGTGACAGCTCTAAATTTGAAGACAAGTCAAACAAAACACACTTATGATCACTAAAGGTTACATTACAAATTATAACATCATCCAAGCTAACTCCATACGATAAAAACAAATCCAATGTATGTCCCCCACTATGAGTAGGGCCAGGGGCGGATCTACCGGGGTGGCACGAAGTGGCAATTGCCACCCTGAGAAAAAGCCTTGCCACCCCATTTGCCACCTCAGCACCCCAGTGTATACACCGAATAAAGAATAGCATTCCTTGAATCCACAAAAACCATGCAAGGATGCTTGCTTAAGTGTTGCCACCCCTCATAATTTTAATGCCACCCCCTTGCCACCCCATGAATAATTTTCTAGATCCGCCCCTGAGTAGGGTCAACAACATGTTGAACAAAATTAAAAGAGTCGGTGATACACAGAAATTCAGAAGCCATACTACATAAAATATCATCCACATAGATGTTAAAGTCACCAAGCATTATTATTCTATCCAGCTTAATAATGGTGGATACAAAATCTTGAAAATCAGTAAGAAAAGGACTAATCGCACCAGGTGGACGATAAATTAAAATAGAATATATTGGGGTTACACGCCCAACTTTAACAATCTGAAGTTCAAAAGTCTTATATGAAATGGTAGGAACAGAATGACATAAAAATAACTTCTAAAAAACCATGGCAATCCCACCTCCACGGCCAGTGTGCCGCGGTGTGCTAATGAAAGAGCAGTACTCGGGACACAACTCTATCAGATTAGTAAAATCAGAATCAAGCTGCCAAGTCTCTGTCAGGAACATGAAATCCAATTTATTACTAGTAAAAAAGTCATTCAAAATAAATGACTTGTTTGCGATAGAGCGTGCATTAATCAGTGCTACCTTAGCTGGTAGAGTCATAGAAACAGCGACCGTCAAATTAGCATTTTCTAGATTACGAGGGATAGCACGTAGAAGTCTGGGATTACTCCCTCGGCAAACTCTGCGTCTCGGACGGGGAGCGGGAAGCAACACGTCAGGTAATCCCGGCAGAACAGGTTTCAAGCACGTCGGCCTTCTCAGATAATCCTTAGATAAAGATGGATGATCCACATCAGAAACACACTGCCATAGACGCCGAAACCTCGCAAGCACAAATGCACTTTTTCCACATTTCCTCCGAAGGGACCGCAGGTTGACTCGGGTTAACCAACAGAGAGGAAAAGCCGCTGAAAAATGTAGCATTCACAAACGGCGGAGGAAAAAAGGTATAGTTGTAATGTTGAGAGAAATTTTCCATTGCTGATCTAATGTTGATCAATGAAATGCGATTGTACACTAATGCGGCTGAAAAACCGCGTACGACTAGTGTCACAAAATAAACAAAAAAAACCAAAAATATCCCATAAACTCAATGAGCAGGTCAAGACAAACGCAAAGGCATAGACTAACAGATTCGCCATTTTAGATAATTTGATATGTTGAAGTGCATTTGAAAAACACTTAGGAAACCATCCAAACAGTTCTTATCCATTAGGGAACTGAGGATTTCATCATTTAGAACTGTTTTTACAAAGTATTTTGACTTTGAACTGAGTTATAGTTGAAGGTAACTTCATTTCACAATGGTGCATTTCAAGGGCTGAAAAGCACTTTCAGTAGATGATAAGTGTTACAGCTGATTTACCACAAGGAAGCTGTTCAAAACAGTACATTTCTGTTAGAATCGTCCTTTTCACGTGTGATACAAGTGATTTCAACAAATACAAGTTAAGGATCATTGAATAACACTCAACTTCAATTTACCCAATGCGTTTCAAACAAGTGAATTTGTGATATTGAAATGCACTATGAAAAACACTCAGGAAGCCATCCAAACAGTTCTTACCCATTAGGGAACTGTGGATTTCATAATTTAGAACTGTTTTAACAACAGTATTTTGACTTTGAACTGAGTTATAGTTGAAGGTAACTTGAATTCACAATAGTGCGTTTCAAGGACTGATAAGCTCTATAAGTAGATGTCAAGTGTTACAGGTGGTTTACAACAAGGAAACTATTCAAAACAGTTTGTTTCTGTTAGAATCCTCCATTTCACATGTGATAGAAGTGGTTTCAAAACATAGAAGTTAAGGATCATTGAGTTACACTCAACTTCAGTTTAGCCCAATTCGTTTCAAAGGGGAAATCAAGTGAATTTGAGATGTTGAAGTGCACTTTGAAAAATACTCAGGAAACCATCCAAACAGTTTTTAACCATTAGGGAACTGAGGATTTCATCATTTAGAACTGTTTTTACAACAGTATTTTGACTTTGAACTGAGTTATAGTTGAAGGTAACTTCATTTCACAATAGTGCGTTTCAAGGGCTGAAAAGCACTTTCAGTAGATGATAATTGTTACAGCTGATTTACCACAAGGAACCTGATCAAAAACAGTACATTTCTGTTAGAATCGTCCTTTTCACGTGTGATACAAGTGGTTTCAACACATAGAAGTTAAGGATCTTTGCGTAATACTCAACTGCACTTTAGCCCATTGCATTTCAAAGGGGAAAATAAGTGAATTTGAGATGTTGAAGTGCACTTTGAAAAACACTCAGGAAACCATCCAAACAGTGTTTACCCATTAGGGATCTGAGGATTCCATCATTTAGAACTGTTTTTACTACAGTATTTTGACTTTGAACTGAGTTATAGTTAAAGGTATCTTGAATACACAATAGAGCATTTCAGGAGCTGAAAAGCACTTTCAGTAATGACAATTGTTACAGCTGATTGACCACAATGAAACTATTCAAAACAGTAAATTTCTTTTCAAACCCTCCATTTCACATTTGATACAAGGGTTTTAAGACATAGAAGTTAAGGATCATTGAGTAACACTCAACTTCAGTTTAGCCCAATGCGTTTCAAAGGGGAAATCAAGTGAATTTGAGATGTTGAAGTGCACTTTGAAAAACATTCAGAAAACCTTCCAAACAGATCTTACCCATTAGGGAACTGAAGATTTCATCATTTAGAACTGTTTTTACAACAGTATTTTGACTTTGAACTCAGTTATAGTTGAAGGAAACTTCATTTCACAATAGTGCGTTTCAAGGGCTGAAAAGCACTTTCAGTAGATGACAAGTTTTACAGCTGATTTACCTCAAGGAAATCTTTCAAAACATTACATTTCTGTTAGAATCCTCTATTTCACATGTGATGCAAGTGGTTTCAAAATATAGAAGTTAAGGATCATTGAGTAACACTCAACTTCAGTTTAGCCCAATGCGTTTCAAAGGTGAAATCAAGTGAATTTGTGATGTTGAAGTGCACTTTGAAAAATACTCAGGAAACCATCCAAACAGTTCTTACCCATTAGGGAACGGAGGATTTCATCAGTAGTTATAGCAGGGCGGCATGTGTCAAAATCGCAATTATGACCCCTATGACGTCACACCGGAAGTCCCGCCCCGTCGCCTCCTGATGATGTCGCGTCGGATTGGTCCAGGGCTCCCCGTCCCCGCCCAGACTCCTCCTTGAACCCGCCCCTGGCTCCTGATTGGTTCAATAAACTGTCAAGGGTCCGTTTGATGGATGTCTGACCGCTGGTTGAACCCGCTCCGCCCCCCCTCTCCCGAAAGACAAGCCCGGGCATGTTACAGCCTTTGTGAAATAAACTGTCAATGGTCCGTGTGATGGATGTCTGACCGCTGTTTGAACTCACCACCGCCCCCCCTCTCCTGAAAGACATTCCCGGGTGTGTTACAGCCTTTACCTCGACAAGGTAAATCAGACAAGCCCAAAGTCGTCCGTACCCAGCACCTGATGGTCGGCCTCCCCACACTGCCCGGTCCCCCACACTTCCCTGCCGAAAGCCTAAAAAGCGAAGCATTTTGTCCTCATCTTTGCTTCAAACTAAGTCAAGCTGCTTTTTATCCATCTCACACACAGATAACAAACTGTGAGATCAAAGACACGGTCTGAGTCAGTCAGCGTGATCGCACCCTGTTTCTGGGCCCCGCGGGGTCAGGCCACACCTAGCGGCCGGTCTCCCCACCACTTCCCAGCCACTTCTGAAAGTGCTGTATC
>JANRMT010062821.1:38998-53813 GCA_026402145.1 Polypterus bichir lapradei | reverse complement strand
CCCGGGCCATTAATAACAATAATACAGTATATAAAATGATCTCGCGGGCCGGATATAATTACACGCCGGGCCGGATGTGGCCTGCAGGCCTTGAGTTTGACACATATGGACTAAATAGAACTTGAAAAGATATATTTTTTCAAATGTGATCACGCAATTCAGATAGAGTTGACGCGCACTACAGTACATCGAGCCTGCGTGCTATTGTGGTTTTGCCTGCGTGCCTCAATAAGTCATCCTCCCCTCGCTCTTACTTTTTTACCGTTCATCTAATGAATACACTGAGTATGGCTTTACCAAAACAATCATTGATGGCGAATAAAGTATCCATTATTCGAGTATGTAGATCGGGGTATATATATACATATATATATATATACCCGCGTATCGCAGCGGAGAAGTAGTGTGTTAAAGAAGCTATGAAAAAGAAAAGGGAACATTTTAAAAATAACATAACATGACTGTCAATATACAGTAATTGTTTTGTGAGTGTTGCTGTCATCAAGGATTTGATTATCATTATTTCTTTCAATCAGGTTCGTATTTGTAGGATGTGTTGTGTTCAAGTTACATTCCGTGTTTGTCAAGCGTTGTAAAGATGACAGGTTTCATTCATCGATTCGTTTCTTACTGCATCAATAAACAGCTCGTCTTCTTCTTTATCTGAGACCTGACACACTGCATGCACGGGTTTTTTTTTTTACACTGTCTTCCTTTAGCGGGACATTGACTTTTTCCACCGTGTGCTTTGTTTCCGCAGTAGCTGCACTTATGAATATGCTTGTATGTATCAGACGCTTTATATTTTTTTGCTGCCTTTTCAATTGTGTAATTCGGTTTTTGTTCAGCGCTCTTTGGAACTGTTGCTTTTTGTCTGTGCACTCCGTCAGTTCACGTGAGCCCTCGGTGTACATGCATCGAAGTTTCCCAGCTGTGCTGGTGCCATGTCGTGCTATGTCCATGGCTGTATCTAATGTTACCTAAGTCCGGGCACTTAAAACTTTCTCTCACAGTTTCGCTGAGTTTGTGCCAAACACCGCCCTGACCATCTCATCTTCCTCTGCATAAGCACAGTCCTTCACCCGTGAATATTTAGTGGCAGTGCTTCTATTGGATTGCCGCTGACGGACGGCCTTATATGGGCAGGCACTAAATTATAAACGCCAGCGGCAGCCTGTCTATGAACTTAATTTAAAGTTTAGGTTTACATCGTGCTTTGTTTCCGAAGTAGCAGAACTCATGAATATGGTTGTATATGTCACTCGCTCGCTTCTTATTGTTTCGCTGCCTTCTCAATTATATAATGCATGTTTTCATCAGCGCTTTTTGGGGCTCTTCCTGGTTTTCTACGTACTGCGTGATTACGTGGGAGGCGTGATGATGTCGAAACTCCGCCCCCACGACTTTCAAGCTCATCTCCATTACAGTAAATGGAGAAAAACAGCTTCCAGTTATGACCATTACACGTAGAATTTCGAAATGAAACCTGCCCAACTTTTGTAAGGAAGCTGTAAGGAATGAACCTGCCAAATTTCAGCCTTCCACCCACACGGGAAGTTGGAGAATTAGTGATGAGTCAGTGAGTGAGTGAGTGAGTGAGTGAGTCAGTGAGGGCTTTGCCTTTTATTAGTATAGATAAATATATGTAGTTATCATATTTCTACAGTCCTTTTATCAGTTATTGCATTATTCTGTTTCTTAAACTGACTGTGTCTCAGTTACCTTGATATAAGTCTAAAAAGGCTGGAGAACACCTTTTACAACAGAGAAAGGTAAAATAAGTAAAGTAGGAGTCTTGCCAAATTATTTGATTAATTTCCACTATTGCCAAAGGCAAGACTGATAATTAATTAGCCAAGTTAAAATTCATTCTTCCATTTCCAACATTTATTGGCATCCCTCTGGGTGGACAAAATAAATCACACTCTTTTCTACATTTGTTGTTGTTCCCCTGGGTGGATATCTTATTGATTATTATCAATTGCTGCATAATCACTCCCTAGTACTCCACATAGGTACTCACTATCTTCAACACTAACAATGTATGGGTGTCCTTCAGACACTTGAAGGCTCATAGTTTTGGTCACATGTCACTTAACAACTACTGATGTCTAGTAAGACACCTGATAAGTTGTCTAAGTAAGGTACTTCCACCTGATAACCCTACAGATCGGAGCAAATGACAACCCCACAATAGGTCCCCTTTACTTCAATCACTCTAGATATAAAGACAACATCCATCCATCCATTTTCCAACCAGCTGAATCTGAACACAGGGTAACGGGGGTCTGCTGGAGCCAATCCCAGGGCACAAGGCAGGAACCAATCCCAGGCAGGACACACACAAACTAGGGCCAATTTAGAATCGCCAATCCACCTAACCTGCATGTCTTTGGACTGTGGGAGGAAACCGGAGCACACCCACACAGAGAGAACATGCAAATTCCACACAGGGAGGACCCGGGAAGCGAACCCAGGACTCCTAACTGCGAGGCAGCAGCACTACCACTGCGCAACCGTGCCGCCCTAAAGACAACATACAGAAATTTAAAAGCAAATTTGGTGAAAGTTTAATAACACCAGTTGAAGAAATTAAAATAGAAAATACAAATATATAGCAAAGACATTAAGGAAAAAAAGATTGGTTCGTAAATATATACATTGGTTCAGATATATATATATCGGTTCAGATACATTGATTTGAATATATACATTGGTTTTAATACATCCGTTCAGATATATACATTGGTTGGGATATATTGGTTGAGATATATACATCGGTTTGAATACATCCAGTCAGATATATACATTGGTTTAGATACATTGGTTGAGATATATATAAATTGGTTTGCATAGATCCGTTCTAATATATAAACATTGGTTGAGATACATCCGTTCAGATATATACATTGGTTTGAATACATCCGTTCAAATATATACATTGGTTGAGATATATATATTGGTTGATATACATTGGTTTAAATATATATATGGGTTAAAATAGATTGGTTTAGATATATACATTGGTTCAGATACATCCGTTCTGATATATATATATTGGTTCAGATAGATCCGTTCAGATATATACATTGGTTGGGATTTATGGGCAGGCACAACGCGGCCACCCATGTTTAGCATCTCCCTTTCGCTTCATCATTGCTTCAACACTGTTGTAATTATTGTGCACATTTTATACAAGTAGTATATGCTTGTCTGTCGCGTTTTGTTTCGTAAGCCCTCTTGGTTGGGGGTCATTGATTTCAAAACACTTTTTTTCCTTTCATTATTTAAAACACTCACACAGATACCTGCCTCTTCGCCTCGCTCCATCCCTCCCCGGCTCATTGTACCCGCCTCACTCGCTCCCTCTTGTCCCACCCATGACAGATTCTTCTCAAAAGCAGAGTTACCAGAAAGCATTAATCGCAACCACAGTACGTCCCATTTTTTTACCTCATGAGACGCTGGTTTATCATTGGTGGAAAGCTGCCCGGTGATATCTGTTATTCCCTATTGGCAGCATTTCATTTAAGGGCTGCTTCAGCAAGGAACTTAGTCCTGTTTACTGAAAGGATGTTATGGAGGAAAACACTGGAGTTGCTCTGTTTCTTTAAATGTTGATCAAAGATCAAAATGACCAGAATATTCCCGCTTCACAAATAACTGACGTTTAACTGTTTTTACAGTAAAACTAACAAAACCACACACAAGCACATACACGCTCACACACACACTCAAACTCACAAATCGTGGGTCACACGTACTACTGATTAAGCGTATCTGTCAAGGGCGATTATTTTTTCACCCCATAAAACAGATTCTTCTCAAAAGCTGAGTTACCAGGAAGCATTGATAGCAACCGCAGTACCTCCCATTTTTTCACCTCAACAGACGCTGGTCTATCATTGACCAAAAGCGGCCCGGTGATTTCTGTTATTCCGTATTGGCAGCATTTCATTAAAGGGCGATCTGTTTCAGCAAGGAACTTAGTCCTGTTTGCTGAAAGGATGTTATGGAGGAAAACACTGGAATAGCGCTGTTTCTTCTGAATGTTTATCAGTGATCAGGGACCAGAATGATCAGAATATTCCTGCTTCACAAATAACTGATGTCTGATTTTATTGTAAAACTGAGAAAACCACACACACGTGCGTACACAACACAAACACTCAAACTCACAAATCGTGGGTCGCACACACTACTAATTAAGTGTATCTGTCATGGACGATCATTTTTTTCACCCAATAAAACTTTAGTTCGTCAAAGTTAGAAAGCAGCCGCGGTGATTTCTGTTATTCCTTATTGGCAGCATTTAATTTAAAGATGATTCATGTCAACAAGGTGAAAGAGTCTCTTATTTTGACAGGGCGATCTTTTTTTAGGCTTAAGTATTTTTGATTGACTTACAAAAGAAAATAGTTATTACTTACCCTCTTTGCTTCAAATTGGCTTTTTAAAAAACTTTTTGATATAATTTGTTTATGACAGTATAAAATAACAAAAGTAGTGCTCAAAATTATAATGCGCGTATCTAACAGGAAGAGGTGGTGGTAAGAGTAAGATTGCTGACTCGCAGTTAAATGATCACTGGTTTGTGTCCGGGGGGCTACCTTTCTGTTATTTTATTTATTTAGTTATTTTTATAAATTGCTTTGAATAGTAAGAAAGGCGCTATAAAAACGTAAGGAATTAATAACAATAATAATAATAATAGTAGTATTATTATTATTATTATTATTATTTATTATACGTGTGAATGCGTGATCAAATTCAGCCGCTGCGTAGTGGGGTATGAATAGGGACAATAATACGAGTTCATTGAAATAATTACACAGCAAGGTGCACACGCAATGCAAACATAATGTGTATATTATTGAAGTAAAGGTTTATATAAATTAATTATATACAACTTTTTAACAAGTTGAGAGATGTCAACTGGTAAAAATGCACGAAAGTATACATGTATTGCTTTATAGTCCACACATAGTGTATGTATATTATTAAAATAATGATATAAAAATCCTATAAAATGGTATAGAATCAGCGTTGTAGACTTATTTTGTGCCAAATTTCTTCAAAGAAGTTTTTGATTAGTTTGCTTTAAAAAATCTTACGGCAATCATGTGAACCGTTGAAAATCGCTGATCTTAATCAATTTGTTTTAACGCATGCTCTGTGCAAAATGCTGTCATATCTGTTAGTAAACACTCACGCGCAGCGATGTCCTGATGTCTGCGTTCTAAGGCTGTAGGTATATTAAACGCTATTGACGTTTTACTGGGGTGCTCTGTGATTGAGGGCGCACAGTTAACTTTGTTAAAATGATATCGAATAATACCAGTCGTCAGTTGTGTTTTCAGTCGTTTTGGCGTGTTTACTGTTCTGTTACCAAAAAAATCTTCAACGGGGCTCATCAACAAAGAAACGTGGATAGTAAGATTTAGTAAAATATCAGTAATAATAATACATTGCTCCACACCCAGTAACACTTTACAAAGACATTTAAACATTCGTTAAAATAAGACATTTGTTAAAATAAATGTAGCAATCCGTTGTCATCCTGTAAGTGACAGCTTGCTCTTAAACATTTACACAGGTGGGTTTTCCTGGAAATTAAAAAGGGGGAAAAAATCCACGGGAAAGGTTTTGTTGTTGAGCTCAAATTTCACCTCCACCATGTGAGTCATTAAAACTATTGGAATGAAAACGCATGTCTCATCCACTGGTTGGGACGCTCATTTTCCATGGCTGCTGTAGAACCGTAAAATGTGTGCCCTCTGACTGCTGATTACAAAATGAACACCGGAGAGGTAAAAATATGTAAAATTGATTTTAAATGGTTGTAGATATAGTTTTCTATATAATCTTCTCCACTATGTGTCTGTTCCCCTACAGGGAACAATCATTTCCATGGCAGGAGCAGATCTATGGGCTTGTCTGCACCATTTCTGCTGCTTTCAAAATGAACCCTGGATAACTAATATTATCTGAAATCCATGGTAAAAGATTGATGAAAGTCTTCTACATCACTTTCAAGTCTACTGTGTCCCATTGTCCTCTCCACTCAAAGGGACACTCACTTCTACAGCTGAGCTTTTGCGTCAGAGTTGTGAGCCCCAACTGTTGCTTGCAGAATGAACATTAGACAATTGTTATTGGATTGGCTGTTTTTTTCATTATATTAATATTAATTTATTTATTCATTCAGCCTCTGTTAAAAAAAAGAAGCACATTTTCCCTTAGAGGACAAGTAAAGTTCTATCTATTGTGGAAGTTGACCCGGACACAGACAGGCAGACACATTCATGTCACCCACAAACACGTTTATTTACAATATATTTACAATTAAAATCACGTGCACAAACCCCAAAGCCACAGTCCTGGCCACAATGCCTTTCTTCGGGCCGCCTCCACTCTCCTCTCTTGCCTCGTCCTCCTTCCACCCGACTCTAGCCTCGAATGAATGGAGACGGCCCCTTTTATTCAGTACCCGGATGAGCACCAGGTGTTCCCGGCATTCCTCCCTTGGCCACGCCCCAGCGTGGCGGAAGTGCCGGCTGTCCTCCCGGCAGCTCTCCGGGTAACGTCCAAAGTCTTCCCCCCAGCACTTCCTGGTGTGGCGGAAGTGCTGGGGTAACAGGTCCCCAAGGCATTGGGGCGCCTCCTGGCGGTGACCACGGGCCCCTACAGGGTGGAGCTTCCATGCCCTGTACCCGTGGCCCCCAAAGCAACCAGGAAGGCGACCCCCACGTGATCCAGGGTGGGCACAGACCCACATCCGGTCCCTCATGGCGTCCCGGCCGGGTCATGGGCCCTGGCATCCCTGACACTGCCCCACAGCCAGCGAAGACCACTCGTGGGAAAGAGTGACCCGTCCCGCGAGGGCAGCACAGCCCCGAAGCGGGTCCTACTCCAGGATATCCGGGGTCCGGTCCCACTCTCCAAGCAGGGACAGGGGCGGAGACACGGCCTGAGCACCACCACTTGGTGCTCCCCTGCGCCTCGCACAGGTTGCGCTCCCCCCTCTTACCGGCACCCCGGGGCCCCCTCGTTCGGCACCCTCTCCGAGGCCTCCGCGCCCCTTTCAATGGTGGAACCGCCGGCACCGCCTGCGCTCTCTCCGCCGGCCTCAGGGATTCCCTCTGCCCCTGCAGAGGGTGGCCAGCACCCGGACGCGTGCACCCAGCACCGCGTCCCAACCTGTCGGAGGAATCGGCACACAGCCTCTCATTCCCCCTTCGACTCTGGGACACAATGACGGTTTGAGACTCCTTATTACAAAGAAAGAGCCTCTTTCCCGTCTGCGTCCCTATAGTGCGGCGCAAGACCGCAGCCGACTCGGGGCAGAGGCCGCTAGGACCCGGGGCACTTAGCAGCCCGTGTCCATTCAGCGTCCTCACGGACTCCCCCCTCGCCACGCTTACAGCCCGTTGCGCCGCACCTCCTGTCGGAGGGCTGCTTACTTGAAGCTGATCTTTGACATCACAACCATGTTCAGCAGACCCTCCTGCATGCTGTACGGAGTCGGCTGTACTCACCGTCTCCACCGTACCTCTCCGGCTGGAGATTCCAGCGTCGCGCCGTCCCGGTGTTGACCGAAACGTTTTCAGTGCCGCAAGCGCCTTCCTCTCCAGTTTTAGCACTTCATCCCGGATGGCACGTAGCATCTGCAACAAACGCTGCTCCGCGGGCTGAAGGCACACCTCCAGCTCCGCCAGAGCAGCCGGCAAAGACAGGAAGTTAACCGACGCGGAGCCTACCTGTCTGTCAGCTCCGACGCCGGCCACTTCCTGTGGGCCTTCTCCTCCGGCCCAATCGGGTCTTCCCCCTGCCCGTGATGGACATTCCTTGGTCCCGCCTCTCTGCAGTCATCGGCGGGCACACAAGACACACCGTCCAATCGCGTGCCTGTCAGGGGGAGGGACTTCTGGTCCGCGGCCATCTTGCCTCCCCTTCTGCGGTGGCGACGTGCTCGCCAGCAGCCCTGTTGTTGCCGGCGCCCCTCGAGCTGCAGCGTCTCCTTCTCCGCAGCCCTCACGGCTGCCGCTGTGCTGCCGGAGCCCCGCAGACCGGCATGCGCCCGCCACTGACGCGGATCCGGGAAGTCCCTGCCTATAAAGGAAAAAACACGCAGGGAAGGCAGGGAACTCACCTCCCCGGACTCGTCCAACCGAGGAACCATCCTCGGCGTGGCCTCTCTTGACGCCATGCCGTCCCGGGCGCCTCCAGCCACGGCGCGCTCGTTGGAGAATGCTGCACTCCTAGTAGGCACGCCGCCCGCCCGCATCAGGGAAAGATGGCCTTCCTGCGGACCCCTGGCGGTCCGTGGGGTTCCTTTACCCCGCGGGGCTGTGTGCACGCAGCACCCGCTGCACGTGTGTGGGCGCACCTGCTGCGCCGGGCCGACCACAAAATATTTATAATTTGGGGGTCCCCGTCTTGAACCAGACGGTTCGCCCCACGTTGGGCGCCATTGTGGAAGTTGACCCGGACACAGACAGGCAGACACGTTCATGTCACCCACAAACACGTTTATTTACAATATATTTACAATTAAAATCACGTGCACAAACCCCAAAGTCACAGTCCTGGCCACAATGCCTTTCTTCGGGCCGCCTCCACTCTCCTCTCTTGCCTCGTCCTCCTTCCAACCAACTCCAGCCTTGAATGAATGGAGACGGCCCCTTTTATAGGGTTCCCGGATGAGCACCAGGTGTTCCCGGCATTCCTCCTCTGGCCACGCCCCAGCGTGGCGGAAGTGCCGGCTGTCCTCCCGGCTGCTCTCCGGGCGCCGTCATAAATCTTCCCCCCAGCACTTCCTGGTGTGGCGGAAGCGCTGGGGTAACAGGTCCCCAAGGCATTGGGGTGCCTCCTGGCGGTGACCACGGGCCCCTACAGGGTGGAGCTTCCATGCCCTGTACCCGTGGCCCCCAAAGCAACCCGGAAGGCAACCCCCACGTGATCCAGGGTGGGCACAGACCCACATCCGGTCCCTCATGGCGTCCCGGCCGGGTCATGGCCCCTGGCATCCCTGACACTATCTATCTGAAATATATGAGACTTGGAAAAATTAATATTATTTGTCAAATGAAGTACCAAATATCCACTGATATTTGTAGGACAAGTCAATTAAAGAGTCCGACAAACAGCAACTGAGATATTAAAACATTTATTGAATCTGTTCTGACAATTATAGTCTTTTAATTAAAATAATGATTATAATTATCAGAAAACGTAGCCATTTTAATGTCAGCATAAAACCAGGCCAGTAACATCTTTGTGAAATAATATCAGCAGTTTTATAAATTCCAGAATGTACACTGATAGCACTGGCATGAATTTCCTTATAAGTATCCTTTGTCTCCTAAACTCAACAAATAACTTTCATATTCCTGCTATTGCCTTGCTTGTCTTTTTTGACAATAGTAAAGGTCATCCCCTTGAAAAAATTATATTCACGCAGCAATTAATAATATGTTTATAATGTAAAACACTTCAAACAAACCTGCAAAATGTACATTTTCTTTGTTTAAGTTGACTTTTTCAATGCATCTAACACTTACAACATGGGGCACTACAACACACATACACAAATATCTTTTAGTATTTTTTAATATAGCCTTGAAATTTGTTAGTATCTGTCCTCTATCCAAGCCACCCATTTACAAAAGAGATTTACAGGCTTGGACCAGAAGACAAAAAATGAGACGGAAAGAAATGCCAGTCTAGTGCTTGCCACACTGACACTCGCTCATACTACTACAGTTTAAAAGTTCCACCCAACCTGATGCCAACTCTTTCAGATGGGTAGTGAAACCCGGAAAATGCATCAATGGATACAGGAAAAAAGTTGAAAGACTTATACTGACAGTGACCAAGTTGGGGATTGTTGATCTGTGAACTGGCAGTAAAAATCAAAAAAAAAATTAAAAACCTGATTACAAAATATATCAAGAAACCTCAAAAGGTATATAATGATTAATTTATAAAAACTCCATAGAATACTTTCTAATACATGTTTTTCCTTCAACAGTCATGCTAACGTCAGAATTTGTGTGTTTTATCACCTATACTTTGTGCACATATTGAAGCTGTTTTATGGAAAACTCAAGCACACGAGTAAATAATTGTCAGCGGTTACAATTTAAATGTATATTTGCAGTATATACTGTATCCTGAAATGCCAAATTAGAAATGAAAAGATGATGAAAAGTTATTTTTTGCTTAATATACTTTAAACAAACTGATCACAAAATTTCCTAATCAGTTTGACATTGTTGATTTATTTGGATTTTAAAAAACCTAAATAACAATAATAATACTAATAATATCTTACATTTATATACTATTTTTCTGGCTACTCACAGCGATTTTCATAAAACATACTTAGAAAAAGACAGTGTAAGCCCTTGATTTTTTTTTTTAATTAGTGGATGAGTAAGGACATAGTAGACAAAAAAGTGATATAGAAGACTTCCTTCAATCTCTTTAAATAAACTGTGGACAGTTTTGTAATTCCAGTAATTCCAGTATTCACACTCGATATGAAAGTGCTATAGACTGTCTGATAGGCTTATTAAAGAAACTGTGCACAATTTTAACTGCCTGGTGTTCATTTTGTAATGGACCACTGCAAATGAGGAATGCCACAGGCTGCTAAAAGATTTTTAAATACATTTGATGAGTTTGAAAAACGGTGCACAGAACTCCTATGTGTTTTATAGGATAATTGCACCTGCTGCGAAAGTGAGATTCCTCTCCAATGAACGGATGTATTAAAACCAATGTATATATTCAAACCAATGTATCTGAACCGATATATATATATATCTGAACCAATGTATATATTTACGAACCAATCTTTTTTTCCTAAATGGCCCCTCATAATATATATATATATATATATATATATATATATATATATATATATATATATATATATATATATTGTCAGGGATGCCAGGCGCGATGACCCGGCCGGGACGCCTTGAGAGACCGGAAGTGGGTGTGCGCCCATCTGGGATCACATGGGGGCCGCCACCCTGGTTGCTTGGAAGCCCATCCCTGTAGGGGCCCGTGGTCACCCCCAGGGGGCGCCCCGGTGCCTTGGGAGCCCTGGACCTCAGCATTTCCGCCACACCAGGAAGTGCTGGGGGGAAGAGGAGCAAGAACACCCGGAGGACTTCCGGCTACACAGTTGGTGCTTCCGCCACACGGGGGTGTGTCGGCGGAAGCTCCTCAGGAAGCACCTGGAGCCCATCCGGGCGTGCATAAAAGGGGCCGTCTCCCTCCAGTCGATAGCAAGAGTCGGGTGGAAGTGGATGGAGCTTGGAGGAGAGGAGTGGAGTCAGTCTGAGGACTGAGCAAGGCATTGTTGTGCGGCCAGGACTTTAACGGGTGATTGGTGCTGCGGCACTGGGTTGTGCATTTGTAAATAGTGTAAATAAACACGTGTGTGGAAAAAGAACATGTCTACCTGTCTGTGTCCGGGCTGTACCCCACAATGGCATCCCAGATGGGACTTCCTGCCTTAGATAAGGCAGGGACCCCAAAAAAATAATTTTGTGGGCAGTCTGGAACAGCAGGTTAGCCCACACACGCGCCGCGGGAGCGGCGCACGCACGACCCCACGGACCACCACCAGTCCACCAACGGACCATATTCCCCTGGTGCGGGGTGACGATCAAAGACGTTGCCGAACTGCAGCGGGCTCCTGCAGGCCCGCTGTCGCGGAGGACATCTGGGAGGGCAGCACGGCGAGGACGGCGCCCCAGAGAGATGGGATCCGAGAGGTAAGTGCCCTGCCCCATGGCGAACGGCCCTGCGGGGACACACTTACTTTTTATGTTGCAGGCAGGGACTGTGCGGATCCGTGTCGGTGGCAACAGCAGGCCGATCCTCGGGCTGTCGTTGATGCAGAGGCGGCAGCGCGAGGGGCTGTGAAGACGGAGTCGCTGCAGCTCGACAGGTCGCAGCAGCTGGGAAGCTGCTTGAAACGACGTCACCGCACCAGGAGAAACAGAGCCAAAATGGCCGAGGACCGGAAGTGTCGCTCATAGGCGGGCACGGGATTGGTTGGTGTGTCTGGTGTGCCCGCCGATGATTGGATGGAGGCGGGCCTCAGGAATATTAATCCCGTGCTGAAGAAGGACCCAATGGGGCCGGAGGAAGGGCCCCACAGGGGGTGGCCGGCGGATCTGCCTGACTGTAAGGTAGGGCAGCCGTCGGATAACCCTTTGTGCTTGCCGGCGGCTCTGCGTGAGCTGGAGGATTGCCTGCAGCCCGCAGAGTCGCTTTTGCAGGTAATATGCGTCATCCGTAAGGGATTGAAGGAGCTGGAGGTGAAGGCGATCGCGTCCGTGAAGACGCTGCGACAGTGGGTGGATCGGCGCGGCGCTGGAGACTTCAGCTGGGTGGATGCGGCGGGGAAGGTAAGCGAAACCGTCCCCGTAAAGAATAAGGGAGAATCTGCCAAACTTGGCTGTGATACTAACGATCAGCATCGACTACGCAGTTCTCCAACAACGGACGCGGCAGGGAGTGCTGTGCGCGAGGTGAGGAGGGCGACATCGCAGGGGCTGGCAGGACAAGGACTGATGAGTGCCCTGGGTCCTAGCGCCCTACGCTCCGAGCCCGCAGCAGTCTCCCGTCGCTCTGTAGGGACGCAGACGGGATCGGATCTGAGCGCTTGCCATGCTCAGACCCAGACCGTCACGGCGTCCCAGAGGAAAAGCAGGAATCAAGGGAAGAATGCCGGTTCCTCCGATACGGGAGGACGTGAGGCAGGCGGCTCATGTCCGGTTGCTGGCCGCCCTCTGCAGGGGCAGAGGGAACCCGCAAAGTCAGCGGGGAGGAAAGGTCTGCAGGCGGTCCCGTCTCTTCCACCGAAAGAAGGGACACGGAACCCACGGAGGGGGAGCCGAACAGCCAAGTGCCGGGGTGCCGGTCGAAGGGGGGGGGGCGCTGCCAGTGCGTGGCACAAGGGGACGCCAGGGAAGGGTGTCCAGGCAGCGGCTCTGTCCCCTTGTTTCTGTTTATTGCAGGACCGGACCCTGGACGAGCAGTAGAACCCGCTTCGTTGGGAACCTGCCCTCATACGACGGGCCGTCTGATGAGAGGACTCTCCGCTGCCTCCACGGCTGGAGGAGGCTACGAGGGAGCGAGTGGCTCCAAACAAAGGGGCGCGGAAACCTCGGAGGGGGTGCCGAAGGAGTGGGCCCCGGGGTGCCGGTAAGAGGGGGAAACGCAGCCTGTGCGAGGCACAGGAGGACACCAAGTGGTGGTGTCCAGGTGGCGTCTCCGACCCTAGCCCTGTTGGGAGAACAGGGCCGGACCTCGGCTGCCCAGGAGAAGGACCCGCTTCGGGGGTAAGCTGCCCTCGTGGGACATGTCGCTCCTCCCGAGTGGTCTTCGCTGGCTGTGGGGTACTGTCAGGGATGCCAGGGGTGATAACCCAGCCAGGACGCCTTGAGAGACCGGAAGTGGGCGTGCGCCCATCTGGGATCACGTGGGGGCCGCCACCCTGGTTGCTTTGGGGGCCACGGGTTGGGGGCTTGGAAGCCCATCCCTGCAGGGGCCCGTGGTCACCGCCAGGGGGCGCCCCGGTGCCCTGGGAGCCCTGGACCTGAGCACTTCCGCCACACCAGGAAGTGCTGGGGGGAAGAGGAGCAAGAACACCCGGAGGACTTCCGGCTACACAGTTGGTGCTTCCGCCACACGGGGGTGTGTCGGCGGAAGCTCCTCAGGAAGCACCTGGAGCCCATCCGGGCGTGCATAAAAGGGGCCGCCTCCCTCCAGTCGATAGCAAGAGTCGGGTGGAAGTGGACGGAGCTCGGAGGAGAGGACTGGAGGCGGTCTGAGGACTGAGCAAGGCATTGTTGTGCGGCCAGGACTTTAAGGGGTGATTGGCGCTGCAGCACTGGGTTGTGCATTTGTAAATAGTGTAAATAAACACATGTGTGGAAAAAGAAAATGCCTACTTGTCTGTGTCAGGGCTGTACCCCACAATATATATATATATATATATATATAGCTACATATATATATATATATATATATATATATATATACTAGCAGAATACCCGCGCTTCACAGCGGAGAAGTAGTGTGTTAAAGAAGTTATGAAAAAGAAAAGGAAATATTTTAAAAATGACATAACATGATTGTTAATGTAATTGTTTTGTCATTGATATGAGTGTTGTTGTCATCTCTCTCTCTCTCTCTCTCTCTCTCTATATATATATATATATATATATATACATAGCAAAATACCCGCGTTTGGCAGCAGAGAACTAAAAAGAAAAGAAAACATTTTAATAATAACGTAACATGATTGACAATATAATTGTTTTGTCATTGTCATGAGTGTTGCTGGCATATATATATATACACTCACACACACACACATATATATAAACATATATATACACATCATATATATATATATATATACATATAAATATATACACATATATATACACACAAACACATATATACATATATACACATATACATATCTACATATATACTGTATATACACATATATATATATATACAAATCTACATATATATATTAGGGGTGGGACTCGATTAAAAAAATTAATCCAATTAATTAGAGGCTGTGTAATAATTAATCTTGATTAATCGTATGTAATCGCACATGTAAATTTGCCCCAAATCGCAAATGTGTTTTTTTAATTTAAAAGGGTTTTAGTGGGCGACAGAATCAAATAATAGACATGGACATGAATATTGTAAACTCAAGCTCTTTTAATTTCAACATAAAGTGCAGTTTTTCTTCTTAAAAAAATAAGTC
>JANRMT010062821.1:27562-38898 GCA_026402145.1 Polypterus bichir lapradei | reverse complement strand
GATACAGCACTTTCAGAAGTGGCTGGGAAGTGGTGGGGAGACCGGCCACTAGGTGTGGCCTGACCCCGCGGGGCCCAGAAACAGGGTGCGATCACGCTGACTGACTCAGACCGTGTCTTTGATCTCACAGTTTGTTATCTGTGTGTGAGATGGATAAAAAGCAGCTTGACTTAGTTTGAAGCAAAGATAAGGACAAAATGCTTCGCTTTTTAGGCTTTCGGCAGGGAAGTGTGGGGGACCGGGCAGTGTGGGGAGGCCGACCATCAGGTGCTGGGTACGGATGGGAACGTCCTTGGACCGGTGCAGGACGACTTTGGGCTTGTCTGATCTGGTCAGGACACGCCACGGGCATGTCTGGGCTTGTGCTAGGGAGAGGGCGGGGGGCCGAGGCAGGCTCCGGGCATGTCTGAGCTGGTCAGGACAGGCCCGGGCATGTCTGAGCTGTTCAGGACATGCCCCGGGCATGTCTGAGCTTGTCGAGGTAAAGGCTGTAACACGCCCGGGCATGTCTTTCGGGAGAGGGGGGGCGGTGGTGAGTTCAAACAGCGGTCAGACATCCATCACACGGACCGTTGACAGTTTATTTCATATAGGCTGTAACATGCCCGGGCTTGTCTTTCGGGAGGGGGGGGCGGAGCGGGTTCAACCAGCGGTCAGACATCCATCAAACGGACCTTGACAGTTTTATTTCACCCGGCAGGTGTGGGGCGGGTTCAACCAGAGGTCAGACATCCATCAAACGGACCCTTGACAGTTTATTGAACCAATCAGGAGCCAGGGAGGAGTCTGGGCGGGGACGGGGAGCCCTGGACCAATCCGACGCTGGGGAATTCCGACGTGACGTCATCAGGAGACGACGGGGCGGGACTTCCGGTCTTGCGTCAGTGGGGCGGGACTTCCGATGTGACGTCATGGGGGGGGGGCGCTTAAAGGTCATAAATCATTATGATTGACAGCTCTAATTGCGATTTTGACACATGCCGCCCTGCTATAACTACTTTCATCATTTAGAACAGTTTTTACAACAGTATTTAAATTTAAACTGACTTATAGTTGAAGGTAACTTCATTTCACAATAGTGCGTTTCAATAGCTGAAAAGCACTTTCAGTCAATGACAAGTGTTACAGCTAATTAACCACAAGGAAACTGTTCAAAACAAAACAATTCTTTTAGAATCCACCATTTCACATGTGATACAAGTGGTTTCAACACATAGAAGTTAAGGAGTATTTAGTAACACTCAACTTTAGCTTATCCCAATGCGTTTCAAAGGGGAAATCAAGTGAATTTGAGATCTTGAAGTGCACTTTGAAAAACATTCAGGAAATCTTCCAAACAGTTCTTACCCATTAGGGAACTGAACATTTCATCATTTAGAACTGTTTTAACAACAGTATTTTGACTTTGAACTGAGTTATAGTTGAAGGTAACTTCATTTCACAATAGTGCGTTTCAAGGGTTAAAAAGCACTTTCAGTAGATGACAAGTGCTTACAGCTGATTTAGCACAAGGAAACTGTTCAAAACAGTACATTTCTTTTAGAATCAACCATTTCACATGTGATACAAGTGGTTTCAACACATAGAAGTTAAGGATCATTGAGTAACACTGAACTTCAGTTTAGCCCAATGCGTTTCAATGGGGAAAAGAAGGGAATTTGAGATGTTGAAGTGCACTTTGAAAAACAATCAGGAAACCATTATTCAGTTCTTACCAATTAGGAAACTGAGGATTTCATCATTTAAAACTGTTTTTACAACAGTATTTTGACTTTGAACTGAGTTATAGTTGAAGGTATCTTGAATACACAATCGAGCGTTTCAAGAGCTGAAAATCACTTTCAGTAGATGACAAGTGTTACAGCTGATTGACCCCAAGGAAACTGTTCAAAACAGTACATTTCTTTTAGAACCCTCCATTTCACATGTGATACAAGGGTGGACTTCAACATCTCAAACTCACTTTTTGAAATCCCTTTGACTTGCATTGGGCAAAAAGTAAAGTTGAGTGGAACTCAATGTATTTTAACTGATATGGTGTGAAACCACTTGAAACACATCTGCGACATAGTTTTTTACAGGAATGGACTGTTTTGAACAGTTTCCTTTTGGAAAACAAGCCGTCACACATGTCAACACAAAGTGATTTTCAGCTCTTGAAAAGCGTTACTGTGAATTCAGGTTACCATCAAGTCTCACTCAGTGGAAAGTCAAAATACTGTGGTCAAAGCAGTTCTAAATGGTGAAATCCCCAGTTTGCCTATGGTTAAGAACTGTTTGGATGGTTTCGCAAGTGTTTTTCAAAATACACTTCAACATCTCCAACTCACTTTTTAAAATCCCCTTTGACTTGAATTGGGCAAAAACTCCATGAGTCTTTACTTCTTTGTGCTGAAATCACTTTTATCACATGTGGAATGGAGTCTTTTACAGAAATGGACTGTTTTTAACTGTTTCCTTGTGGTTTACAAGCCATCACACGTGTACATAAAGTGATTTTTAGCTCTTGAAACGCGCTTTTGTGAATTCAGGTTTAACTTCAACTCTAACTCAGTGGCCATTTAAAAAAGCTGAGGTAAAAACAGTTCTAAATGATGAAATCCTAATTTCCCTTATGGTTAAAAACTGTTTGGCTGATTTCACAACTGTTTTTCAAAGTACACTTCAATATCTCCAACTCAATTTTTAAAATCCCCTTTGACTTGCATTGGGCAAAAACTGAAGTTGAGTTGAACTCATTGAGTCTTAACTTCTATGTGCTGAAACCACTTGTATCACATGTGGAATGGAGTCTTTGACAGAAATGGACTGTTTTGAACAGTTTCCTTGTGGTTTACAAGCAGTTACATGTGTACACAAAGTGATTTACAGCTCTTGAAACGTGCTATTGTGAATTCAGGTTACCTTCAACTCAAACTCAGTGGACACTCAAAATTCTGTGGTAAAAACAGTTCTCAATGATGAAATCCCCAGGTCCCTTATGGTTAAGAATTGTTTGGCTGGTTTCCCAAGTGTTTTTTATAGTACACTTCAATATCTCCAACTCACTTTTTGAAATCCACTTCATTGGGCAAAAACTGAAGTTGAGTGGAACTCCATGTGTCTTAATATCTATGTGCTGAAACCACTTGTATCACATGTGCAATGGAGTCTTTTACAGAAATGGACTGTTTTGAAAAGGTTCCTTGTGGTTTACAAGCCGTCACACGTGTACACAATGTTATTTTCATCTCTTGAAACACACTAGTGTGAATTCAGGTTACCTTCAACTCTAACTCTGTGGCCAATCAAAAAACTGTGGTAAAAACAGTTTTAAATGATGAAATCCCCAATTCCTTTATTGGTAAGAACTATTTGGCTGGTTTCCCAAGTGTTTCTCAAAGTGCAATTCAACATATCAAACTCACTTTTTGAAATTCCCTTTTGACTTGCATTGGCGAAAAACTGAAGTTAAGTGGAACTCAATGAGCATTAACTTCTATGTGCTGCACCCATTTGTATCATATGTGGAATGGAGTCTTTTACATAAATGGACTGTTTTGATCAGTTTCCTTGTGGTTTACAGTCCGTCACACGTGTTCACAAAGTGATTTTCAGCTCTTGAAACACGCTATTGTGAATTCAGGTTACCTTCAACTCTAACTCTGTGGCCAATCAAAAAACTGTGGTAAAAACAGTTCTAAATGATGAAATCCCCAGTTCCGTTATTGTTAAGAACTGTTTGTCTGGTTTCCCAAGTGTTTTTGAAAGTGTACTTCAATATCTCAAACTCACGTTTTGAAATTCGCTTTTGACATCCATTGGGCAAAAACTGAAGTTGAGTGGAACTCAATGAGCATTAACTTCTATGTGCTGCACCCATTTGTATCACATGTGGAATGGAGTCTTTTACAGAAATGGACTGTTTTGAACAGTTTCCTCGAGGTTTACAAGCCTTCACACGTGTACAAAAGTGATTTTCAGCTTTTGAAACACGCTATTGTGAATTCAGGTTACCTTCAACTCTAGCTCTGTGGCCAATTAAAAAACTGTTGAAAAAACAGTTCTAAATGATGAAATCCCCAGTTCCCTTATGGTTAAGAACTGTTTGTCTGGTTTCCGAAGTGTTTTTCAATGTGCACTTAAACATCTTAAACTCACTTTTTGAAATTCCCTTTTGACTTGCATTGGCGAAAAACTGAAGTTAAGTGGAACTCAATGAGCATTAACTTCTATGTGCTGCACCCATTTGTATCATATGTGGAATGGAGTCTTTTACATAAATGGACTGTTTTGATCAGTTTCCTTGTGGTTTACAGTCCGTCACACGTGTTCACAAAGTGATTTTCAGCTCTTGAAACACGCTATTGTGAATTCAGGTTACCTTCAACTCTAGCTTTTTGGCCAATCAAAAAACTGTTGAAAAAACAGTTCTGAATGATGAAATCCCCAGTTCCGTTATTGTTAAGAACTGTTTTTCTGGTTCCCCAAGTGTTTTTGAAAGTGTATTTCAACATCTCAAACTCACTTTTTGAAATCCCCTTTGACTTGCATTGGGCAAAAACTGAAGTTGAGTGATACTGAATGAGTCTTATTTTCTATGTGCTGAAACCACTTGTATCACATGTGGAATGGAGTCTTTTACAGAAATGGACTGTTTTTAACAGGTTCCTTGTGGTTTACAAGCCGTCACACCTGTACACAAAGTGATTTTCAGCTCTTGAAACACGCTATTGTGAATTCAGGTTTCGTTCAAATCTAACTCTGTGGCCAATCAAAAATCTGTGGTAAAAACCATTCTAAATGATGAATTCCCAGATCCCTTTTGGTTAAGAACTGTTTGGCTGATTTTCAAGTGTTTTTGAAAGTGTACTTCAACATCTCAAACTCACTGTTTAAAATCCCCTTTGACTTGAATTGGGCAAAAACTGAAGTTGAGTGGTACTCAATGAGTCTTATTTTCTATGTGCTGAAACCACTTGTATCACATGTGGAATGGAGTCTTTTACAGAAATGGACTGTTTTGAACTGGTTCCTTGTGGTTTACAAGCCGTCACACGTGTACACAAAGTGAATTTCAGCTCTTGAAACACGCATTTGTGAATTCAGGTTACCTTCAACTCTAGCTCTGTGGCCAATCAAAAAACTGTTGAAAAAACAGTTCTAAATGATGAAATCCCCAGTTCCCTTATGGTTAAGAACTGTTTGTCTGGTTTCCCAAGTGTTTTTGAAAGTGTACTTCAATATCTCAAACTTACGTTTTGAAATTCCCTTTTGACATGCATTGGGCAAAAACTGAAGTTGAGTGGTACTCAATGAGTCTTATTTTCTATGTGCTGAAACCACTTCTATCACATGTGGAATGGAGTCTTTTACAGAAATGGACTGTTTTGAACAGGTTCCTTGTGGTTTACAAGCCGTAACACGTGTACACAAAGTGATTTTCAGCTCTTGAAACACGCTATTGTGAATTCAGGTTACCTTCATCTCTAACTCTGTGGTCATTTAAAAAACTTTTCAAAAAATAGTTCTAAATGATGGAATCCCCAGTTTCTTTATGGTTAAGAACGGTTTGTCTTGTTTCCCAAGTGTTTTTGAAAGTGCACTTCAACATCTCAAACTCACTTTTTGAAATCCCTTTGACGTGCATTGGGCAAAAAAAAAGTTGAGTGGTACTCAAAAAATATTGAGTTCTATGTCCTGAAACCACTTTTATCACATGTGGAATGGGGTCTTTTACAGAAATGGACTGTTTTGAATAGTTTCCTTGTGGTTTACAAGCCATCAGGCGTGTACACAAAGTTATTTTCATCTCTTGAAACACACTAGTGTGAATTCAGGTTACCTTCAACTCTAGCTCTGTGGCCAATCAAAAAACTGTGGTAAAAACATTTCTAAATGATGAAATCCCCAGTTCCCTTATGGTTAAGAAGTGTTTGGCTGGTTTCCCAAGTGTTTTTCTAAGTGCACTTCAACATATCAAACTCACTTTTTGAAATCTCCATTGACTTGCATTGGGCAAAAACTGAAGTTGAGTGGTACTCAATGAGTCTTAATTTCTATGTGCTGAAACCACTTGTATCACATGTGGAATGGAGTCTTTTACAGAAATGGATTGTTTTGAACAGTTTCCTTGTGGTTTACAAGCCATCAGACGTGTGCACAAAGTGATTTTCACATCTTGAAACACACTATTGTGAATTCAGGTTACCTTCAACTCTAACTCTGTGGCCAATCTAAAAACTGTGGTAAAAACAGTTTTAAATGATGAAATTCCCAATTCCTTTATTGGTAAGAACTATTTGGCTGTTTTGCCAAGTGTTTTTCAAAATGCACTTATACAATACAATACAATACAGTTTATTTTTGTATAGCCCAAAATCACACAGGAAGTGCCACAATGGGCTTTAACAGGCCCTGCCTCTTGACAGCCCCCCAGCCTTGACTCTCTAAGAAGACAAGGAAAAACTCCCAAAAAAACCTTGTAGGGAAAAATGGAAGAAACCTCGGGAAAGGCAGTTCAAAGAGAGACCCCTTTCCAGGTAGGTTGGGCGTGCAGTGGGTGTCAAAAGAAGGGGTTCAATACAATACAATACACAGAACAGAACAAATCCTTAATACAGCATAATAATAAAAATTTTAGAAGTACAGAGCAGAATTTAACAGTAGATGATATCACATAATAAGATTTTGATATTTTTAGAGTGCTGGAGACCTCATCCGGCAAGCTGCCTCCCCATTTGGCCATTCCACGGCTGAAACGTTGCTCGGCCAGCCAATCCAATGAAAGGGCCCTTCTTTCCCATGATTCCTGTGATCCTCCACCAGGGATGACTTTACCATAGGCAGGCAAACAACTTGGCAGGAGGGGCCGTGGCACCAATTGCCACATTTGAGTACCGAGAACAGAAACAGAATAGGTGAGGGTTAGTATTCAATTATAATTATCATGTTACTTATGTTTTAGTGCTAATGACTAACAACAGAAATGCAGTATTTACAGTTAATCAGCAGCTCTAGTCAGGATATGCTAAACAGAAGTAGTGAGTCTTCAGCCGGGATTTAAAGGCTGGGACCGAAGGTGCATCTCTTATAGAAGCAGGAAGACCATTCCATAGTTTAGGGGCTCTGTAACTAAAAGCTCGACCTCCCACTGTTATTTTATTAATCCTTGGAATCATAAGCAGACCGGCATCTTGAGATCTTAATGTGCGCTCAGGTTTGTAAGTCATGATAAGTTCAGACAAGTAAGCCGGACCTTGGCCATTTAATGCTTTATATGTTAAAAGGAGGATTTTGAAATCTGCCCTAAACTTAACCGGGAGCCAGTGTAAGGATTTAAGAACTGGAGTTATGTGTTCATATTTTCTTGTTCTTGTAATAATTCTTGCAGCCGCATTTTGGATTAACTGGAGGCTGTATAAAGAACAGTTTGAACAGCCAGTGAACACCGCATTACAGTAGTCAATCCTACTAGAGATAAATGCATGAATTCATTTCTCACAATCCTGTTTATTTAGAAAGCGCCTTAATTTCCTAACATTTTTAAGATGGAAGAAACATGTTTTGGACAACTTTGTAATATGTGCTTTAAATGACATGCTAGAATCAAAGATAACTCCTAGATTGCGGGCTGATTCAGTAAAATTAATTGGGATTCCAACTGAGTTAAATGTCGACAAAATATAGCTGTGATCAGCGTCATTCCCTCCAACAATTAACATCTCTGTTTTATCAGTATTTAAAGACAAGTAGTTCTCATTCATCCACTCCTTTAATTCACTAACACAACTAATTAAAGACAACATCGGAGAAACTTCATTTGATTTAAATGAAAGGTATAACTGGGTGTCATCTGCATACGAGTGAAAATTAACATTATGTTTCCTAATGAGAGATCCCAGTGGAAGCATGTAAAGTGAAAACAGTAAAGGTCCCAGTACTGAGCCCTGTGGGACACCATATTGAACTTCTGTGTATAATGATGGAGTACTGTCAGCACATTTCTGTACATATTGGAATCGATTTGATAAATAAGAACTGAACCAAGCGAGCACGTGGCCTGTAAGACCAACATAATTTTCTAGCCTGTGCAGTAAAATAGAATGGTCAATGGTGTCAAATGCTGCACTTAAGTCTAATAACATAATTACAGTGGAGTTTCCTTCATCAGAGGATATCAGAATGTCATTTACAACCCGTGTTAGTGCAGTTTCTGTACTATGACCAGTGCAAAAACCAGACTGGAATTTCTCAAATAAATTGTAATGCGTAAGGTGTGACTGAAGCTGACTGGCGACTACTTTTTCTAGTATTTTAGAGAGAAATGGTAAATTTGAAATAGGCCTATAATTATTTAGTATGTGTGGGTCTAGGTCTGACTTTTTAAGTAAAGGTTTAATGACTGACACTTTTAGTGCATCAGGTACTGTGCCATGCAGTAATGAACTATTGATAATGGTTAAAATAGGTGCTGCAAGAACATCCATTGCACTTTTTACTAGTTTTGTTGGCACTGGATCTAGGGAACAAGTAGAGGGCTTCATTTTAGTAATTAAAGTTAAGACTTCCTGCTCAGTTACAGGATTAAAATTACTAAAGTGCTGAATGCAATGTGCAGCAGGGTCTGCTAAGCTAGTATTTGGTTTGTACTGTGATGCTGAGATCTGGGATCTTATATTTTTAATTTTCTCATTGAAGAAGTTCATAAAGTCTGTACTGCTAATATCTGTTGGTATTTTGCACTGTTGATCTGAATTGCCATTTGTTAATTTAGCCACTGTTCTAAACAGTACCCGAGGATTTTTATTATTGCTATCTATTAATGTAGAATAGTATTCTGAGCGAGCTTTAAAGAGGGCTTTTTTATATTTATTAACACTCTCTGTCCATGCTATTTGAAAGACATGTAGCTTTGTTGTTCTCCATCTACGCTCCAGTTTTTGACACTCTAATTTAAGAGCTCGAGTATTTTCATTAAACCAGGGAGAGTTTCTATGCGCTTTGATCACTTTTGTTTTAAGGGGAGCCACTGTGTCCAGAGTATCTCTCAAGGTCACATTATAATGTGATATTAGCTGATCTAAATTGTTTTCCATGTTTACATTTGATGTTAACTGATCTAATTGGTTTTCCACAATTAGACTCGACTTACTCAAGGTGTCTATAAATTTTGAAGCAGAATTACAATCTAGATGTCGCACTGTCTTTGTTTTAATCTGTGAGTGCGTTGGCATGGGCAGAACTAAATCAAATGTCATTAAGAAGTGATCTGAAATAACTACATTTAATGGAGTAATATTTAAATTTTGAATTTCAACTTTGTAAGTTATAATTAAATCTAATGTGTGGTTATGATTATGAGTTGGACCTTTGACAATCTGACAAAATCCTACTGAATTTAACAAATAAGTAAAACATTTGCTAAAAGTGTCAGTTTCCACATCAATGTGTACATTAAAATCCCCCATCAGAACTACGTGATCATAATTTATAGCCAAATCAGACAGAAGGTTGCTAAATTCAGTCATGAACAATGAATATGGCCCTGGTGGTCTGTAGACTAGCACTATAATTGTGTTGGAATCTGTTTTAACATTTAAAATGAATACCTCGAAGGATGTAAAGTTGCCTACATTTTTAGAAGTGATTTGCATTTTATTACAATGAATTATTCCAAGTCCTCCTCCTCGACCAGAATCTCTAGACTTATGAAGGAACGAGTATCCATCTGGTGACGCCTCTGCTAGGGGAACAGTGTCACATTTACTAAGCCAGGTTTCAGTAAGAAGACACAGATCAGATTTTGTACTTAATATAATATCATTTACCAAAACAGCTTTAGTGCCAAGAGAGCGAATGTTCAATAAACAGCATTTAAAACTGCATGGTTTTTTCTGAACTGGCGATATATTTTTTGTTTTAATTTGAAGTAAATTTCTATTACAGATGCCCCTGGTGGAAGGTCTGGTTTTATCCCTTTGTCTAATTATACACCTTATTTTTTGGTTATCAATTAATTTAAGGTTTGTATCAAGACTAAATTTACTGGATGCCCCATAACAGGGATCATGGATAACAGCTTCAGGAAAATAACAGGTGGGATAAAAAACAGCCTGTGATTTAAGATCACATGACTGCGGCCTGGATGGTGCTCTAATCAGTCAACCAGGCAGTTTTGCTGCCATATTTTGGGATAATACATAAGATCCCCTCCAGTTAGGATGAAGACCATTTCTTCTGAAAAATCCAGGCCTTTCCCAAAAATCATCCCAATTGTTCACAAATGCTATGCTTTTATTTGCACACCAGGTTTCTAGCCAGCAGTGAAAGGAATGCAATCTGCTATAAATCACATCCCCTCTATATAATCTTGGTAAGGGACCAGATACAATTAAATTCTGACATTTTGTTTTAGCTTTGGTGCATAGAGAGATGAAGTTCCGCTTTAATACCTCAGATTGCTGTAAATAAATATCATTAGTGCCGACATGCAGCAATAAGGTAGATACTTCATCGTCGGCGACACGGTCCAATGCGGCCTCTATGCCAGAAATCTTGACCCCTGCGAGGCACTTAACATTAACTGCTGGTTTAACATAGTTTGGAATTCTAACATTCCGCACTATGGAATCGCCAATTATGAGCACTTTCTTATTCTCAGTTTCCACAGGCGCGCTGCGGAGAGCTGAGAACCTGTTATGGGTCCGAATTGGTGACCTGGGTGCTGGGGGACTAAATTTTGGATTCTTAGACCCCCGTCTTACTGTTACCCACTCGCCCTGTGGCTGAATTGGTGCTGCTGATTTCGGCCGCGCACTGACTACAGTGGGACCTGGAGAGACTGAGGCCGAATCAGACGTAGCCGAATTGTCTAAACAAACCGAGTCGATCCAATTTTCGGTTTGCCTAATCGCTATCAGATTCCTAACGCAGTCCTCCAATTCGCGTATTTTCCCGACCAACTCTAAATTAACTAAACATTTTTGGCAGGTGAAGCTATCTGCACTGTCGGCCGGAAAACCTGAGCTGTACATACTGCAGGACACACAACATATAAACGCGCCCTCGACGGGCAGAGAGCAGATAGAACTTACATTAAGTATTGAAGTCATCTTTGCCGTTTTTATAGGTGCTTCAGCGCTTTCCGTGTTCAGCTGAATCACCGTCGCTTCAAGTTTCCACCACCCGCTGAGCGATCGACTTTAATTTTTCACTGCCGGTTATTTCTACTGGTCAGCTGCTGGCTTTACCTCAGATGAACTTGCTCGGGTGCTTGCGAAGGGCTACGTGCCTGTGGGAGACGCCGCTGCTCTCTGCTTCCGCTCGCTGATCCGCTCTCTGCTTCCGCTCGCTGA
>JANRMT010062821.1:0-12477 GCA_026402145.1 Polypterus bichir lapradei | reverse complement strand
TTATTGTTTCGCTGCCTTCTCAATTATATAATGCATGTTTTCTTCAGTGCTTTTTGGAGGTCTTCCTGGTTTTCTATGTACTGCGTGATTACGTGGGAGGCGTGATGATGTCACACGAAACTCCGCCCCCACGGCTTTCAAGCTCATCTCAATTACAGTAAATGGAGAAAAACAGCTTCCAGTTATGACCATTACGCGTAGAATTTCGAAATGAAACCTGCCCAACTTTTGTAAGGAAGCTGTAAGGAATGAACCTGCCAAATTTCAGCCTTCCACCCACACGGGAAGTTGGAGAATTAGTGATGAGTGAGTGAGTGAGTGAGTGAGTGAGTGAGTGAGTGAGTGAGTGAGTCAGTGAGGGCTTTGCCTTTTATTAGTATAGATATTTCCGGCACCGCAGCGAGTGGCAGCCATTCCAGCAGCTCTGTGTATGATTTTATCTTTTTACCTTTTTTTTTCTATTTTACTCTATTTCACTGATCACTTCTACAACTTTCTTTTATGTGGAATCGCTCGCTCCCTGGACACCTTTTACTATTTTTACTACTTGATATGGATTTTTACATGCCGAGACTCGCCTATTCAAATAGTCAACTTAAAGCACTGAGAAGAAATGCCCACACCGGTGTAGTTCCTTATTTACCTATTTAGGTAAGAAGACGATATCAGGGCAGCCAAGCCGGCGCAAAGATAAAAGATAAGATTAAAGCCAAGCAGCTTGAGAGAAAATGGTGTTATAAACCGTCGGTGCCTTCTGTGATCCTGGGAAATGTGAACTCATACCAAATAAGATCGACGAACTGGCTGTGCTGGTGAAAAATGTCAGAACCTACAGAGAATGCAGCTTGCTGTGTTTTAGTGAAACGTGGCTAACAAATACCATCCCCGTTGATAACGTGGAGCTACCCGGGTTAAGCACAGTTAGAGCGGACAGAGACGCAAATACCTGTGGGAAGTGGAAAGGAGGAGGACTCACTCTCTATGTGAATACAAAGTGGTGCAACTCTGGACATATAAATGTTAAAATCTCCAATTGCTGCAGGGACATCGAACTGTTGGCTGTAAGTCTGCGTCCCTATTACTTGCCCAGAGAGTTTGGACACGTGATTGTTGTCATTGTTTACATCCCCCCTCAAGCGAAACCGGAGATAGCGAGGGACATCATCCATTCCACAGTTACTAAGTTACAAACGCAGCACCCTGAGGCGCTTGTGCTAATCTCTGGAGACTTTAACCATGTAACGCTAGATAAAACATTACCTGCCTTCTTCCAGTATGTGGACTGTAACACCTGGGGAAATAGGACTATTGACCTACTGTATGCAAATGTTAAAGACACATACAGCGCCACCCCGCTGCCTGTGCTTGGGAAAGCAGATCATAACCTGGTTCTGCTTCAGCCTCACTACAAACCAAGAGTGAAGGTGCTACCTGCAACCACACAATCATTCAGGAAGTGGTCCCCTGAGGCAGAGCAGGCTCTGAGAGACTGCTTTGAAACTACAGACTGGAATATCCTGCTGGGGTCACATAGTGAGAACATTGAAGAGGCTGTTGACTGCACAACTGATTACATCAACTTCTGTATGGACATTGTAGTTCCAGTAAGAACAGTACGCTGCTATGCTAACAACAAGCCATGGATTATAAGTGACATCAAGGGCCTTTTGAACCAGAAGAAAAGGGCTTTTAAAGACGGTGATCAGAATGAGATCAAGCGCGTGCAGAAGGAACTCCGAGTCCAGCTCAGGGCGGCGAAAGAGCAGTACAGGAGAAAGCTGGAGAAGAAGTTGCAGAATAACAGCATGAAGAAAGTGTGGGATGGGATGAGGATTATCACTGGCTGCAGCTCGAAGCGGGGTGCCACCATCGAGAGAGACGTGGAGAGAGCAAACCAAATGAACAACTTCTTTAACAGGTTTGACCACCCTAACCCACTCTCACCTCGGAGTACTTCATCCTCCAACCATCCTTCTGCTGATACCAGCATAGATGAGACATCCCCACCCACAATTACAGCAGCACAGGTGAGCAGAGAGCTGAGGAGACTTCATGCCAGCAAAGCAACGGGTCCAGATGGTGTATCACCATGACTGTTGAAGGCCTGTGTGTTGGAACTGGGGAGTCCTCTACAGCGCATCTTCAACCTGAGCCTGGAATGGGGGAGAGTCCCGAGGCTTTGGAAAACATCTTGTATCACCCAAGTCCCAAAGGTATCACGTCCTAGTGAGCTAAATGACTTCCGGCCTGTTGCTCTGACGTCACATGTGATGAAGACCATGGAGCGGCTGCTGCTTTACCACCTGAGGCCACAGGTTCACCACGCCCTTGACCCTCTGCAGTTCACATACCAGGAGAAGGTGGGAGCGGAGGATGCCATCATCTATATGCTACACTGATCCCTCTCCCACTTGGACAGAGGCAGTGGTGCTGTAAGAATGATGTTTTTGGACTTCTCTAGCGCCTTCAACACCATCCAACCTCTGCTCCTTAGGGACAAGCTGACTGAGATGGGAGTAGACTCACACCTGGTGGCATGGATCGTGGACTATCTTACAGATAGACCTCAATATGTGCGTCTTGGGAACTGCAGGTCTGACATTGTGGTCAGCAACACAGGAGCGCCGCAGGGGACTGTACTTTCTCTGGTCCTGTTCAGCCTATATACATCAGACTTCCAATACGACTCGGAGTCCTGCCACGTGCAAAAGTTCGCTGATGAAACTGCTATTGTGGACTGCATCAGGAGTGGGCAGGAGGAGGAGTACAGGAAGCTAATCAAAGACTTTGTTAAATGGTGTGACTCAAACCACTTACACCTGAACACCAGCAAGACCAAGGAACTGGTGGTGGATTTTAGGAGGCCCAGGCCAGTCATGGACCCCGTGATCATCAGAGGAGACTGTGTGCAGAGGGTACAGACCTATAAATACCTGGGAGTGCAGCTGGATGACAAATTGGACTGCCAATACTGATGCTCTGTGTAAGAAAGGTCAGAGCCGACTATACTTTCTTAGAGGGTTGGCGTCCTTCAACATCTGCAATAAGATGCTGCAGATGTTCTATCAGACAGTTGTGGCAAGTACCCTCTTCTACGCGATGGTGTGCTGGGGAGGCAGCATAAAGAAGAAGGATGTCTCATGCCTGGACAAACTTGTTAAGAAGGAAGGCTCTATTGTAGGAATAAAGTTGGACAGCTTAACATCTGTAGCAGAGCGATGGGCATTAAGCAAACTCCTGTCTATCATGAAGAATCCACTGCATCCACTGAACAGTGTCATCTCCAGGCAGAGGAGTAGCTTCAGTGACAGACTTTTGTCACTGTCTTGCTCCACTGACAGACTGAGCAGATAGTTCCTCCCCCACACTTTGCGACTCTTCAATTCCACCCGGGGGAGTAAATGCTAACATTATTCAAAGTTATTGTCTGTTTTTACATGCATTTTAATTAATCTGTGAGAGCCAGAATTCTGAATCTATCCCAGGTCGATAGATTTTTTGCATTTTATGTATTTTTTATTAATTTCAACAATTTTGCATTATCAGTTTAAATCATTTTTTTATCATAATACCCTTTTAAAATGACAGATGAAATTATATGTGCAGAAGGTAGGACCTCTAATTTGTGGGTTTTAGAAGAGCCTTTAATGTGGAAGGGAAATTTAAGCTGTTCACTTTTAGAATCTGCTGGTTTTGCTTGTTTATTGATAAAAATGAATTAACAAAATGAGTCAGTTGATTGACATGAACAAAAAAAAACTAGACAGCTGGAATTGAATTATCATCTGAGATGGACATGTTGTCAGTGTGCCTGATAGGAGCTTTGCTGAGCCAAATACAAATGGCACTGAAAAATTTTGTGGCCTTGCCAGTCATGTCTGGGGTCTTCACCACATTAGAGGAGGGCATAGTATTTGAAGTTCTTTTAAAGTCCAACATTGCAGACTTTGTAAGTTCCCTGGGAAAAATGTTAAATAATACTCCTTCATCATTGATCTTTAACTGTCCAGGCAATTACCTGTATAAGATAGATGCTAAGGTATTACATTTCACACATTAAAGGACTTGCCAGACATTATGTGGAGAGACTGTCACAGTCCTCACAACTATACCTGCTTGGCTGGCACTATATTAACTACACAGAACTAAGAACTACCATGTCATTATCTCTAGAAAACATAAATAAATAAGACATTTAAAAATAATTTAGCAAAATATTTTTGAATACAGTTAAAAGAAACTAAAAAAGTGTGTGACACTTTAACTACTACATAGGGTGGTGCAGTGATTAGTATGGATCCAGCATCCTATGTTCATACTCGTATATCACACACAGTCATTCTCCTGTGGAGTTTAAATGGTATCCCTTTTCCTGCATAGGTTTTGCTCTGGGCTCTTTGATTTTGCTCACAGTAATTGTTTTTTTCAATTTGACCTTTGTGTAACTATGATTGTGCATGTGTAAGTGACTGCATACTATATCTGGCCTTACTCAAAGTGTTGCTAGGATAGGCTCACTACCATATGATCCTGAATTAAGGGTTTAAGAATGCATGCATATTATTATAAACAGCTATTCAAATAAAAAGCCGCAAAAGTATAGGATTGTATTTCATGATCACTTTTAAATATCTTAATATAGTGATAGAAAACATATAGGCAGTAATAATAAAATTCATATGTAATAAACAAACATATAGACCATAACTCCTCCCAAATACCAACATTTTAACATTTTAAAATTTGTTTTCAACTATTTGAAAGACAGGTATATGCTATACTGTATATTAGTCTGTTTGTCATATCTATATTTTAGAAATAACAAGAAGCTTTAGAGGGTTGGGCTTGAAAAGTTCATAGACAACAATAATTCACACTTTTACGAAAAGCATAATAAATACTGTATATTGCCACTGCAAACATTTATGTTGCTTTAAATGTAGCCATCATAGACAATACAAATTCCCAGGCAAAGAAAAATCAAATGGAAACTAATTAACTGTTGATGTGTAAGGAGAAAAAGTAATGCTTGGTACTAACTTTGTGACTAGACTAGCAATTAACTAAAGTTATTATTATTTAAAGTTAGTTACCTACTATGCTATTGTCTCTTAAAGAATAAAAATCAGACATTAAATGACACAACCCTTGTTTCAATTTTCTATTATTAACAATAAATATAATGGGATTTTTTAAATATTTTCTTTTTATTTTAAAATGAGTCATTTAAACAATTATGTTTCACAATACTGTACTTATTAAAAGGTAAACCAAATGACCCACTTACTAGGGACAAAGATTAACTACTTAATGAAGAATCCAAAATAATCATTTTTAAATTACAACAGAAAAAAACATTTTATTTGAAAAACCCTAAGTGACTGTTAGTGAATTTTGAATATTTATATGTATGTGCCAGTATGAAACATTTAAATTATATAGATTTATATAAAGAAAAATAAAATAATAATTCTTGTTTTTACCTTTGTTAACTCATAAATTAAAGATAGTAAATTAAGGTTAATTACATTTGATAAGATATGTTTAATTTTACTCCCATACTTGTCTCTCTGTAGGACTCTAAACGACAGCATGAAGAAAAAAAAGAAAAGAAAAAGACAATTAAGCATACAGTGAGAAACAGCAGAAACATGAACAAAACCAAATAGATGATGTACAAAAAACAGTTTACAAAGCCCACATTTGTCTTTTGGCAGTCAAATGTTCACATTAGTTTATTATAGTTATTTTAACATAAAAGCAGAAAATGGTTTTGGTAATTTCTATACAGTATACAGTATGTACTGTATATACTGGATTGAAGCAAGTGGTTCAGTGAGACACTTCAGAAATTTGCATAGGACCTTTATTATAAGCACCATCAACAGGCATTTCCCAAAGCAAATGATGACTAAGATAGATAGATAGATAGATAGATAGATAGATAGATAGATAGATAGATAGATAGATAGATAGATAGATAGATAGATAGATAAAATTTATTTGTTTATTTGTTAATGGTTTTTACAAAAGCTCTTAAAAGGAATAAATACATAGATAAATAAATATTAAGATTAGATTAGTTAAACTTTATTAATCCATGTTTATATATATATATATATATATATATATATATGTATATATGGGTGGGCAAAGGTAGATTTACAGTTGCAGGTTATGATTATTACAATAGCTTTCATAATTTCGTAAATGCTGAAATTCATTATTCATTCCTGTAGTGTACTCGCTACACTCAAGCTCACTATAATACTAAGAAGAAAAATAGTACAAATAAATAATAAAATCAATAAGAAATAAATAATAATACATGAATAAACTCTGTGTTTTCTCTACACACAGCTGTAAACCTACTATGCCGGCCCCCGCGCAAACATATATATATATATATATATATACTCAGCAAAAAAAGAAACGTCCTCTGACTTTCAACTGTTTTTACTTTCAGTAGACTTAATGTGTAAATATTTGTATGAACACTTAAAGAGTCAACACCATAAGACATAAACTAAAAATGTTTCACAATGTGTCCCTGAATGAAGGGAGGCTCAAAATCAAAAGTACCAGTCAGTATCTGGTGTGGCCACCAGCTGCTTGAAGTACTGCAGTGCATCTCCTCCTCATGGACTGGACCAGATTTGTCAGTTCTTGCTGTGAGATGTTACCCCACTCTTCCACCAAGGCACCTGCAAGTTCCTGGACATTTCTGGGGGGAATGGCCCTAGCCCTCACCCTGCGATCCAACAGGTCCCAGACGTGCTCAATGGGATTGAGATCTGGGCTCTTCGCTGGCCATGGCAGAACACTGTCATTGCTGTCATGCAGAAACTCACGCACTTTTTGCTACTCCTGTCTGGTCCAGCGAAGGTGGGTTTGTGCCTATAGGCGGCGTTGTTGCTGGTGATGTCTGGTAAGGACTTGCCTTACAACAGGCCTGCAAGCCCTCAGTCCAGCCTCTTTCAGCCTATTGCGGACAGTCCGAGCACTGATGGAGGGATTGTGTGTTCCTGGTGACTCGGGCAGTTGTTGTGGCCATCCTGTACCTGTCACGCAGGTGTGATATTCAGATGTACCGATCCTGTGCAGGTGTTGTTACACGTGATCTTCCACTGCGAGGATGATCAGCTGTCCTTCCTGTCTCCCTGTAGCGCTGTCTTAGGCGTCTCACAGTGTGGACATGGCAATTTATTGCCCTAGCCACATCAGCAGTCCTCATGCCTCCCTGCAGCATGCCTAATGCACGTTCACGCAGATGAGCAGGGACCCTGGGCATCTTTCTTTGGGTGTTTTTCACAGTCGGTAGACAAGTCTCTTTAGTGTCCTGCGTTTTTAGAACTGTGACCTTAAATGCCTACTTTCTGTAAGCTGTTAAGGTCTTAACGACCATTCCACAGGTGCATGTTAATTAATTGATTATGGTTAATTGAACATGCATGGAAAACATTGTTTAAACAATTTACAATGAAGATCTGTAAAGTTATTTGGATTTTTAAAACATTATTGTTGAAATACACAGTCCTGAAAAAGGAACGTTTCTTTTTTTGCTGAGTTTATATATGCTGTGCTTTGGAAATGTTAAGCAGACTAAACATAACAATACAATAGATTTTATTTATCAAAAGTCATATTCTTGAACTACTGTATATACAGATATACACACACCACTAGAAAAAATGTACTGCATATGGCAAATAAATTTCAGACTGGAATTATTATGTACATTTCTAGCAAGGGTGTAGTAAGCAACTAATAAGAAGTATACTTAATATACAGTAAGTTAACAATGTAGTCCATAGTTATTAATTACAAACCATCATTTGAGACAAGAAATGCTTCTGTGGAGAGAAAAGAAAAGCTTACATTTTGGCAAATTAAGTTTTGTAGTAGCAGACACAAGAAGTATTTACATCCATACAACAATAGGCTTTTTAATAATGCTGACGTTAGGCAAGTACAAATAGCATAGCGCCAGCATAGAAGCAAATATTAGTAACTCAGATTCATGTGGATTTGTAGCATTCCTTCAAATACACGAAAGTCTTGAAAAAGAAAATCTTCACTTCTTTACTTTCAGGAGTAAATGGCCAGTGGGCATCCCCCTACTGTCAATAAGGAATACTTCAGAAGATTTAAACAAGTATTTGCTAAGTCTACTTATACCAGGACAGCTCACTTTGTCATTGTATGTGTTTTCTAGAATTTTGGAATTTCACAGTCCACACAAACTGATTTTATTGTTGCTTCTTTGGGTGAACATTGTCAAAAGATTTTGTTTCTTCCTTTTTGGCAAATAGATGAGATAGCAGGCACTTCACAATATTCACAGCTGTTCATTATAGTAAGTTAGGTGGATATTGCTATGACTAAACAGTAAAGCATAGATGTAGATGAGATTTGCTGCTACCATTATGTTTTCTTTTTATATTATTGATAATCACATGCAAAGTAGTAAACATATTTTCTAAACTTTAAAATTTCATAACAACATAGTGGCATAATTGCATAAAATTATGAAATCTGTCACTTCTGAAATTCCATGAAGGACCAATGTGGCAATGACAAGTGTTCGTTCAATAGAATTATAGAACAATAGTATATGATAACAATGAGTTAATGCTGACTTTAAATTAACCTCCTTGGCATTAATCCCTGAGAGTCTCTCAGGATTTAGCTGTTATAACCCAATGTAGAGTGTGAAGCGTGAATAACCCTGTTATCAATTTAGTGGATCAAATAACATAATGCTACAAAAAAAATTAATATGTCTATGTGTTTTTCCAATTTAAGGTAACTCATCAATATTGTGGTGCAGAGCCTACAATAAACAAACAACAATGCACATGTAAGAATGCTGTTCATTGACTTCAGCTCAGCATTCAATACTATCATCGCCAGGCAGCTGATTAGTAAGCTGAATCTGCTCGGACTTAACACCTCCACCTGCAACTGGATTCTGGACTTTCTCACTGAAAGACCCCAAACAGTACAGATTGGGACTGTAAGATCTAACACCATCACACTGAGCACAGGTGCCCCCCAGGGTTGTGTGCTGATCCCGCTACTCTTCACGCTGCTGACCCATGATTGCACTTCCAACTCTGACACAAAGCACATTATCAAGTTCATCGATGATACTACAGTAGTGGGACTCATCGAGAACAACGATGATGCGGCGTACAGAGAAGAGGTGGAACGGCTGGCACTTTGGTGCAAAGACAATAATCTGTCTCTTAATGTTGAAAAGACAAAAGAGTTGATTGTTGACTTCAGGAAGACCAAGGCTGACCATCTTCCACTTAGCATTGATGGCGTCACAGTAGAGAGATTGAAAAGCACCAAGTTTCTTGGTGTTCACATCACAGAGGACCTGTCCTGGACCAAAAACACCACCTATCTTACAAAAAGAGTCCAGCAGCGTCTCTACTTCCTGCGACGACTGAAGAAGGTGCACCTCCCCAAACCCATACTTACCACCTTCTACAGAGGCACCATAGAGAGCGTCCTGACCAGCTACATCACAGTCTGGTATGGAAACTGCCATGCCTCCAACCGCAAAGCCCTTCAGAGGATTGTGCGGACCGCTGAGCACATTATTGGCAGTTCACTACCCAGTCTGCAGGAGATCTACACCTCACGCTGCCTTCATAATGCCACTAGCATCATGGCTGATCCCCACCACCCCTCCCATCAACTGTTTACTCCTCTTCCATCTGGAAGACAACTCTGCAGCATCAGGAGCAGGTCTGCTAGATTGTGCAATAGTTTCTTTCCTCAAGCAGTCCGGCTCCTGAACACCATGCTGCCCTCCTCCACACTGGACTCTTTACTCCTTACACTCTCTGGATTACATAGCACTACATAACACTGTATATTTTTTTCTTTTTTTATCATAGTTATATATATATATATATATATATATATACCTTTTGACTGTGGAGGATGATATTTCGTCCTACTGTGTACTGTAAGTATATTGTTAGGATGACAATAAAGCTCTACTTAACTTGACTTGACAATGTCATGTAAACAAGAAGCTGTAAAGCCAGTTTTAGAACAATCTGAAACCGAATCATTAGTTGAATCAAGCAATAGTGAGGATAATGTGATTTGGTCATCATACGTTGACATGAATAGTGAAACTGATGTATACAACACTGTAGGATTGAATCATCATGATATGCCTGGTTAATTCAGTCACCTGAAGGTTCACAATGCTGCAAGTAAGTGCATAGCAAAATGGTTAAAGGACTGTGATCAAGAAGAAGGACAATAAAGATTTTTGCCTTATAAGCACTGTTCACAATGCAGCAACTGTTGTTCATGTCAGGGGAAATGTAGAAGTCACTAAGCTTTGCACAATAGTAGCCTACAATAATACAATGGTGTTTATCATGCAGATCAGACACTGGCATTGTACCCACAATACTCAAGCAACAGAAAAAATATAAGTACACAAAGATGAGGCTTTGCATTGATGACTGTTTCAAAACATGTCACATGAAGAGCCTGTACTAAATTTGCATAATTTACAGCAGTTGACACAAGACATACCTTTTCTAATAAATTTATGTTAGTGTTTTGGTATTTTCATGCTCCTATTACATAAAACATTTTTTTCTTGATAAAAACAACACATTTTTCTTAGGGGTAATCATGCTGCATAATAAACTTAATTTTTTTATGTAAAGCATTTAAGTCATAGTGATGTGCTATAATGTGAACTGTGGTATTTCATGTAATTAAATGAAATTTCCTTTATTTGCTCTTTTACCTTGTTAAGATGTATTATATTAGGAAAATAATGTATACAGTATGTGCAGAAAAGGGGGAATAGTGTGTTTTCTGATGTTCTGACATAATCAGCAATCATAAACAAATATTTTTCCTCAACATTATAATGCAACATTGAAATTTTCAGTGAAATGAAAAATGCTTAAATAAAAGTAGGCAATAGTGATGTGTTGTGAAAATTGTGTTTTTCTCAGCAAATATGATGTTTGCCAGAGACCTTGTTCATGGAATATTTTCCTGGAAATTTCATGTGCAGCTCCAAGCCCCTCATCCATTGTTTGGTGGGAAAGCCTCCCCACACCATATAACACTTACCCAAGTAGGAGGATAAAAATTAGCAGGAAAACTTACATATACAGGTATGCACCTCTTAACATCCATGGTATGTTATGTGAAATAAAACGTTATGTGACTTGGCCATTGTAAAAAAAAATGCTATATATAGTACTTAGCAAAACTATATTGGATACTGTAGTGTACCTGTTTGACTAAATACAGAGAAAGAGCGCTACCATGGTCCAGAGACGTGTGATACATGAGATTGGCAGCTGCTGCCTATGAGTTGCAGCATACACTGTTATATATTAACTTTTTATTTGTGAGGAGGAAAAGTTCACATTAAAATAAAGGTAAAAAGTTCAGGTTGTCTTTTGTATTATACTGAATTTGTCTGGATATCTGAAACAAGTGCTATGAATAGAGGAAACAGGAAAGGGTAAATACTTCTTCAATGCACTGTATATAGTAAATTCTGTGTTTAACAAGCTGATCTGTAAAAGCAGAAAAACAAAGCGTCTGATGACCGGTGACAATGCCTAGGCACACTGTTGTCCTGCTTACACAAGATGGCTGCAGTGTCCGATGAACCAAGACAAGAATCACAAAGAATGATTTAAGGTCTAGCATATCCAGTGAGCAGAGGTTACTAAATACATGACATGATCGAAACAGACAGAACTACCATTTTACAATTGTGCCTGTTTTAATAAACAGACATTACACTAGGCTACTAATTCATATGACATTGGTCTATTTCAGTACACGAAACATGACTACACAGTGAAAATACATTATTAAAATTAAACGAATTGTCAGAGAATCATAAGTGAATTAGATTTTAAACTCATTCTCGGGTAATGATTCAGTTCATAAATCAAATGAATGAGAAATATGGGCTTTGTTCTCAGGTGATATGTCTGAATTTTGAACTTGAAAGAATGACACATGCCAATTCAGTCAATGAGCTGTAAAAATGATTTTTAAAGAAAATTTGAAAGCAATTTTTAGAATCTATACTAATAAACGGCAAAGCCCTCACTGACTCACTCACTCACTGACTGACTGACTGACTGACTGACTGACTCATCACTAATTCTCCAACTTCCCGTGTAGGTAGAAGGCTGAAATTTGGCAGGCTTATTCCTTACAGCTTCCTTACAAAAGTTGGGCAGGTTTCATTTCGAAATTCTACGCGTAATGGACATAACTGGAAGCTGTTTTTCTCCATTTACTGTAATGGAGATGAGCTTGAAACCCGTGGGGGCGGAGTTTCGTGTGACATCATCACGCCTCCCACGTAATCACACAGTACATAGAAAACCAGGAAGAGGCCCAAAAAGCGCTGAAGAAAACATGCATTATATAATTGAGAAGGCAGCGAAACAATAA
>JANRMT010062820.1:35092565-35105545 GCA_026402145.1 Polypterus bichir lapradei | reverse complement strand
CCTTTTCAGTAGGAAGACCCAGGCTGTCAGAATGCCCCAGAGAAGCAGGAAGAATCAAAAGGGGAAAGCCGGTTCTTCCTACAAAGGGAGACGTGAGCCCGTGAGCTCACGGAGTGTGATACATCATCCTCTGCGCGTGCAGAGGGAAGCTCCAGAGTCAGCAAGGGCGAACCCAGTATGTACCCTGATGAAGGGGAGTGGATCACATTGGAGCGGGTGCCGAGGTTTCGGCGACCAGGATGCTGGTCAAAGGGGGGAGTGTTGGCCCTCTGTCAGAAATAAACACGCCAGACAGTGGCGTAAGGGCAACGACTCCGCCCCTGTGTTTATTCTTATTTTTATAGGACCAGGACCTGGGAGAAAAGTTATGCCCGCTTCGGCTACAGTGTACACTCGCGGGAATGGCCGCTTCGAAGGACTGTTCTTCGCTGGCGGTGGGGCAGTGTCACAGACGGCTGGAGTTCTTACCCGGCCGGGATGTCTAGAAGGACTAGAAGCTGGCATTAAAAGCTTCCGGGTCAGGAGGACACAATCGCCCTGGAGCAGGAGAGGACCACGGGAGAGGAAGAAAGACTTTCCTACTCGTTGGGACCCGTGGCCACCGCCAGGGGACGCTTTAAGCCTCCTGGAACCCGGGAGAACATTACTTCCGCCACACTTGGCAAGATGGCGGAAGAAACTGCCAGGGATACCCGGAGTGCTTCCAGGGCAAAGGGCAGCACTTCCGCCACACCAGGAAGTGCTGCCGGAAGTTCGTTCCCAGCCACCTGGAATGCATCCGGGCGGGAATAAAAGGGCCTGCCTCCTAACAGTCGGGGAGCTAGAGTCGGGAGAGGGAGCAGGACGAAGCTCCCAGGAGGAGATTGGCGGCCAAGGACTGAGAAAAAAGAAGTCTAATTGTGGTGATTATTGCTTTGTGCTTTGTGTGGTGTTTGGGACTGTGTTTATTAATGTTAAATAAACGTGTGAACTTTATAAAGATGTGGTCTGCGACTGGTGGTGTCCGGGCAAGTCTCACAATGTGTATGTGCTGTGAATATAGTTGTGCTGTCTGTAAAGAGGTGATATTCCCTTTTCTTTTCCTTTCTTTCTCTTTCTTTCTTTCTTTCTTTCTCTTCTGTTTTGCTGTTTTCCTGGGAGTGTATTACTGAAGGGGGTGAGCATATTAATTAGTGTTTGTTTAGTTGTTTCAGATTTGGGGAGGATTGCTTAAACGGTGTTAATAATTTTGTTTGATTGATTATAATATATGTTCTTGTTTGTTAAAATAATTAAATTGTTGGGGTGGTTATTTCCTTTTGTAAATTCTTAAAGGACATCTCCATCTGAGGGGATCAAATTGGGGCTAAGCTTCTGTCCGGTTCCCTTCCTGATAATATTAGTTTTTCCTAAGAGTTGGAGATTTTCGTGTGTGCCAGGCTCCTCGTCCTACTTTAAGAGGAACTCGCTACACTTCCCCTCTTCGCTTACGGGACAACATTTACAGACACACAAATAACGGACAGTAAACGGGACGATGAAACAAAACACGCTCAGCACAGAAAAAAACCCAAATACTCCTTATTCTGGAGCCCCGCTACAAGTCTTTGTTCACATTTTGTTGTGTTGCTCCCTAAGCCGTCTAAGTTCCTGTTCTCGCTCATCAAACAACACTCAATACCCCAGAATTACAAAAAGGAATCGGGATTGTAGGAATATTTCCCACATGTATTAAAAATTAAACACTCGTTAGGGCAATAAAGCCACTTGACGTGACTTGATAGAAACATTCAGACCCTTTCCTTTGGCTCAGGTGCATCTCATTCTACCGATCATCTCTGAGATGTTTCTACACCTTGTTGGGAGTCCACTGGTGGTCAATTCAATTGACTGGACGTGATCAGGGAAGGCGCACACGTATCTCTAGGAGATCCCACAGGGGAGTAAAACCCAGCTGTGCGGTTAAAGACATTGCCAATGGAGCTTTGAGAGAGGATTGTGCGGAGGTGCAGATCTGGGGAAGTCTACTAAAAAGCAAATGTCTGCAGCACTGAAGGGCCCCAAAGAGCACAACGGCCACCATAATTCATAAATAGAAGACGTTTAAATCAATCACGACTTTCCCTAGAGCTGGTCACCTGGTTAAACTGAGCAGCTGGGGGAAGAGAGCCTTGTTAATAGAGATGACCAAGAACACAGTGGTCACTGTGGCACCTGTGTAGAGTTGGGAGAAACTTCCAGAAGGAGATCCATCACTGCAACACTTTATGGCAGAGTGGCCAGACATGATACGTGAAAGTCCACTTGGGATTTGTAAAAAGGCCCCTTGAAGGACTATTAGACTGTGAAGAACAAGATCCTCTGGTTTGATGACCACGAGATCGAACTGTTTGGCCTCAATTCTAAGTGACAATGTCTGGTGGAAACCAGGCGCTGTTCATCACCCACACAAGATCATTTCAACAGTGAAGTATGGTGGTGGTAACCTCAGGCTGTGGGGGACTAGCAGGGTTGAGGGAAATCAGAATGGAGCAAAGCACAGACATATCGGTAAAGAGAAACTGCGACAGACCACTCTGGACCTCGGGCTGGACCAAAGGTTCAACACTCCAACAGAACAAACACAAGACAACACCGGAGGGGCTTAGAGACAACTGTGTCAATGCTCTTGAGTGGCCCAGCCATTCCCAGGCTTTAACCCAATCAAACGTCTCTGGAGAGACCTGACAATCACCGTCCACTAAGGGTCTCCATCCAACCTGACAGAGTCTGGGAGGATCTGCAGAGAAGAACGGTAGATAATCACCAGATCCTGGTGTCTGTGTGTGTGTGTGTCCTGTCAGACCCAAGAAGATTCCAGGCTGGAATTGCTGCCACAACAAAGTGCTGAGTAAAGAATCTGAATCCTTGTGTCAAAATTTCCTAAAATTTAGTTTCCGCTTTGTCATTTTTGGGGTACTGAGTGCGGCTTGATGTGGGGAAAAAAATTAATTTCAATGAATCGAACACAAGGTTGTAACAAAAGAAAAAGTGAAAAAGTGAAGGGGGCTGAAGACTTTCTGAAGACCTACCAAGAGGAGATCCAGGGACAGACATTGGATACCCCAGGTATTCCTGAGAATTGCTTAGGGGAAGCTGGAGACTCTTGCTGGAGATCTGTTACACCACCACAATCCTCACCAGGTAAATGAAATTCAATTATAGAGGAGGGTCTGCCCCCTCCACAGCCCCCCCGTACCCCCATAGTCCAAGTCAAATCTGGGCACACATACGTACCTAACATGCCTTGTGATGCCCAGGTGTAATTATACCAGGTGCGCACTCTGTTCTGTACATGCCTTGGAATTCTGTAGGTGTTCATGTAGGCCACTGTATTGTCCATCGAAGTACGGAAGTAAGTATGTCCTGCAGTGGCCGCCCCGATAACATCTCTCATCTAGGAAACAAAGCACATGAGGTAGGATAAGCATGTCGGGGACGCGACAACACGCACGTGTTCACGTTAAAGTCCTACCACACCTAACTGGATTTACAGAATAACAGCACGACCTGGGCAGCCAGATCAGGTTCACACAGGAAGCGGCGGGTGGCGAGGTGGGAAGCACTGGCACACTCCAATGAATGCACTGGCACGAGCAGCGATTCATCCGTTGTCATTTACCTGACCGATCAAGCTGGAGAACACAAAGACCCCTGTGAAATAATTTAACAACTGAAACACAATCTCAAACACCGTCACAGGCTCTGGAAGACCCCCAATTGTGATCAGGGTACGCACTGCCCAGTAGTAACATCTCAGGTACCTGGAATACAAAAATATGTAATGGCCGTCAAGGAGGGGAAAACGGATTGTGAGTTACTGGACTTGAGGAGGTGACAAAAAATATCAAAAAGGAATTCCCATACCATGAGATTTTTGAGACCCCTCAACTGTGCGGTGCGCCGACACTCGCTTAACATAAGCAGAGACTGGTTGTCCGATGCCAGTGCAACTGCAAATTCGTAATGCGTAACGTGTCTGTCACTTACCACTTGATGCGGGTAACAGTAAACCAGCCGCCGACTGGGCCGTGGGCGCACTTTCTGTCTCCTCGCTTGTGCAGATCTCTGTTCTTTAGATGTGAGGAGGGAGTGAATGGAGGACGACGTCATCGTCACTGCTTGAATGTTTGAGTGACACCTCCAATTTGAATAAATCCTTTGAGAACGTTCCACTCTTCTCAACAATAGAGCTGATTTTCTGGGAACCCGGACTTGCCTCCTTCTGTCCTGTGCAAGTCTGTGACCCACACATCACAATACGTTATTCAAGGTGAAGAACCAGGCTATTAAGAAATGTGTGCAACTCAACAACCAAATCACAAACGTGGCCTCCATTCCAATGGCATTTGGAGTCTCAAGGTAAGGAGGACAGAAGATCTGAGGTAAGGTAGCGCTCTTCACTACTCATGGCACCGGAGACTGGCGAAGTGCTGCACATTGATTAGCACATGCAAGGAAGACTGTCACTGTCATCTCGACATGTGACAATAGGGACCCTGGCAACCTTTAGAATCATTCAGAGAGCCTCCTTCTGGTCAGATTAGTGAACTGTGCAGACGGTCACTTCTCATTCATCCATCCATTATCCAAGCCGCTATATCCTAACTACAGGGTCACAGGGTTCTGCTGGACCCAATCCCAGGCAGCACAGGGCACAAGGCAGGAAACAAACTCCAGGCAGGGTGCCAGCCCACCACAGGGCACACAGACACACACCAAACACACACTAGGGACAATTTAGGATCGCCAATGCACCTAACCTGCATGTCTTTGGACTGTGGGAGGAAACCCACCCAGACACAGGGAGAACATGCAAACTCCACGCAGGGAGGACCCGGGAAGTGAACCCTTAAGGGTCTCCTAACTGTAAGGCAGCAGCGCTACCCACTGCGCCACCGTGCTGCCCCTTCTCATTCATTTTATTAACATTTTCTAAACTAGAACATTAGAACACTCGAGACAAGAACAGGCCATTCAGCCCAGCAAAGCTCGCCAGTCCTCTCCACTTATTTCTTTCAAGAAGACATAAAGTCTTACTGTCCACCACACTACTTGGGCAAGTGAAGAGCAGTGAGATCTTTTGATTGAACAGTCCTGATTGCAGCTGAATGAACACAAGAAGTTTACTGTAATGGAGTCAGAGCGGTGGTCTTCAGCAGACCATAAGCATTAAGACAATCTACCGCAGCTCAACTACTTCCATGCACAAAATGAAAGGTATAACTCATGATAAACATCTACCATGACTAAACACCAAAGTGTAGAACGGCCAGAAGTGGACCATACAGACACATACTGGAACAAGACAACACGATAAGATACCTGGCCAAGAAACGTTGAGAGAAAGAAGGCTCCAAATACGTAATTCACCATCTGAAAAATGAGCTCAAACTGGGTGGATGGAAATGGAAGCTCGGCAATCATCAAGAGGGCTTTCTCCGCATAAAGGAAGCAATGCACGTAGCTAAAAAAAACAGAAAACACGTCTAAAGGCCAAAGGTGCTTGAATCCTCCCGAAAAGTCCTCAGACATCACGTAGTAACATTCTTAGATATGTTGAACCCAACTGAACGTCACGGAGGGTCATCACCTCCTGTCTTGGTGGCGTTGAAACTGACCTTGAATGTGACGTCAGGTTGCAGAACCTCCTCATATAAAAACTCACGAGGTCTCGACACGGGGCCACCGTTGCTAATTTAGAGTCGTCGTTTAGGTGCCCAAGTTCAGGCCTCCTCAATTTACAAAAACATCTGCTTTACAAAAATTTGGGCTTATGCAAAAAACGATACGAATACATGTTGTTGGTGTTTGGGACCACAATGAAGCAAATTTTAACAATTACAAAAGACGGAGTGTGGGTCGAGATGCCAATGCCCGCTGCTGGTGATTTTCTACAACAACAACAACAACATTTATTTATATAGCACGTTTTCATACAAAAAAATGTAGCTCAAAGTGCAGGAAGTGAGCGGGGATGTCTGGAGTTGGCTGGATGTTCCAGATGTGTGTAAAGCCCTTTGGTGCCCGTGGACCTGAAACAACACCTGGTTGGGTCATCTAGTAGGTTATGGACAACAGCAAGCGAGGACAACAACAACGATTTCTTGGTGCAAAAAAAGTGCATGTTGATTTTCAACAAGAAAGTGACAAAGTGCAGTCAAAAATAAGGCTTTATAAATAAATAGTGTCTTTAAAAACAAAACCAACGGCATCATGGGAGTCGTAATCTCTACATATAAAAGGCAAAGCCCTCACTGACTCCTCACTAATTCTCACAGTTTCCATGTAGGTGGGAAGCTGAAATTTCGTGTGCTCATTCCTTGCAGTACAATACAATACAATACAATACAGTTTATTTTTTTGTAGCCCAAAATCACACAGGAAGTGCCGCAATGGGCTTTAACAGGCCCTGCCTCTTGACAGCCCCCCAGCCTTGACTCTCTGAGAAGACAAGGAAAAACTCCCAAAAAAAACCTTGTAGGGAAAAAATGGAAGAAACCTCGGGAAAGGCAGTTCAAAGAGAGACCCCTTTCCAGGTAGGTTGGGCGTGCAGTGGGTGTCAAAAAGAAGGGGGTCAATACAATACACAGAACAGAACAAATCCTTAATACAGCATAAAAATAAAAATTTTAGAAGTATGGAGCAGAATTTAACAGTAGATGATATCCCATAATAAGATTTGGATATTTTTAGAGTCCTGGAGACCTCATCCGTCAAGCTGCCTCCCCCATTTGGCCATTCCACAGCTAAAACAGTGCTGGGCCAGCCAATCCGATGAAAGGACCCCTTTTTCCCATGATTCCTGTGATCCTCCATCAGGGATGACTGATGTGTAGTGTGCAGTGTACTTACAAAAGTTGGGTATGTTTCATGTCCTACTGGGGTGAACCGGGTGTACCCCCTAAACTGTATATATAAATAGGGGAAACCCCTCCTCAATATTTCTGTGACTTCCAATATACATAGGAAGCCCATCCTTTACACTGCACTTACTAACATTAAGTATGTTTCATTTCGCGCTGTGCCCCGTAACGAACTTTCAAAAATAACGTCTTCTTTTTGGCGGTTCTCACCATTATGCCGTAAGGGACTTTTGGAACTGACCTCTCCTTTTGGCGATTTCATTCCTTATTTCCATTAACAGACGATTTATTTCACGGCAGAGATGCACAAGGGACGCCCCCTCGGTCCTCCTTCCTCTTTCCGCACACCTACCACGTGATTGGCTCCCTGCCTATATACATTAAGGACATCCCGCGCTCATGTGCCTCCTCACTCACTCGCTTCCTTACTTTCCTCAGCTGTTCGTCGTGCTCACTGCTCCCTTCTTCTTTACTCCACCGCTCCAAGCCTGTTATTGTTCACCTTCCTTCACATCTTCTGCAAGGGAACATTGCTATAGCTGTCACTTCTTCTGGCATTGCTGCGACTCTTCTTCAGGGTGGAAGGACTGCTCATTCTTCTTTCAGGCTACCTCTAAACCTCACCCATACTGATCCCCCCATTGTTATAATAAGTTTGTTATAATATTAAGAATTGTGTCACTGTATCTGTTATAAGATCTTTTTAATGTATTTTTCATTCTTTTTCTGTGTAACATGCCATGAAGAGCTGAGCCAGATTTAGCACAGAGTGTCAGCATTCAGAATTGCTGGGCCAAGCAAAGCATAAAGACAGACAAGGACAGCTGTCGTCAGCCCTAAAAGGACTAAGTGTTATTTGACCTGCCTGTTTGATGCTCAGCACGAGTTGGTCTGCCTTGTTTGGTAATTGTACTGGGGATTTGGTCGTGTGGACACAATATAAAAGAAGCTGGAACCTTGCCAAGCTTTGAAGACCTGAGTGAGTGGAAGCCATAGACTCAAAACTCCAAAAGCAATTTCTACACGACCGAATCCCCTCGGTTTAAAGATGGAAAATCGCTGGTCTTCCCTGTCTATATAGCAACGTAAGCCGCATTAAACAAGCTAAGTATATTCTGCCTTTTCTGTGACTTTGTCGCCACCTATCGCTGAAATGAGGGATATCGCCGTTATAATTTATAATTATTTAAATAAAGGTTTATTAAAACGCCGCAATATAAAAGAACATATTTCCACGGAGCTAACACTTCCATCGGAAACACCCATGTGTAACATATCCAAGCAGAGCACCATGGCGCAAGTGCTGCTCGATTGTCAGCTCATTGTATGGGATGAATGCACTATGGCACACAGAGCAGGTGTTGAGGGTTTAGAAAGGACCCTACAAGACATCAGAAACACGACAAAAATGATGGGAGGCTTGACAGTCTTGCTGGCTGGAGACTTCCGGCAGACCTTACCAGTTGTCCCAAGAGGAAGTTAAATCATGTCTGAAGTCTTCATATCTATGGCCTAAGACAGACGTTCTGACCTTAAGAACAAACACGAGGGTTTACTGGAACTGCGACAAAAAAGACGGAGAGTTCGCTGCTCTCCTCATCGATTTAATTGAACAGAACTGTAAAATCAATGTTCCTAACAATCTCTGTCTCAAACCCTTATTGAAAATGTTAACCCCAACCTACAAAATCTGCATGAAAAGGACGAGAGCTATTCTAACACCAGAAAATGACCTGACTTCACTTATAAACACCATTTTACTTCACCAACTAACTTCCGAAACAAAAACCTCTAAGTCTGTCGACTCTGTTGTAGGACTAGAGATCGTGGTGCTCAGTTTCTTCACACTCTTAATCCTCCAGGAAGGCCTCCGCATACTCTACTTTTGAAGGTCAGCGCACCAATGATGTTACCACGAAACTGACAACCACCAAATCTTTGTAACGGCAGCAGGCTTCAGATCACATCTCTGCACAAGAACCTCATTGAGGCGACTGTCTTCACTGGACTGGCTCAGGAGAGACCTTCTCATACCCTCTGACCTCCCATTCCAATCCAAACGCCTCCAATTTCCAGTAAGGGTCTGCTTCACTAGGACAATAAACAAGTCACAGGGCCAGACACTAAAAAAGGTCACCATTGACTTGACACAAGATGGCTTCTCACACGGCCGACTGTACGTTGCCTGCTCAAGAGTGAGCTCAGCAGACCAGCAGCTCGATCATTTTACAGCCCGAGTCCAGATCTGTAAACCTCGTTTACAAAGAGATCCTGACATCCTAAAAATGTGCATTTCTCATACACGACATCTATAGGATGGTCCAGATCTAATTATACAATTTTCATTACGCTATAACTTATTAAGTTTATTACATAGAAAATCACCTGAAAAATCCCGGACCATCGAGAAGTGTGCGAACTGACGACATGAAGAATCGTCTTCGCGCCGAACTGGAATCGTCCGCATACATCAAAGTCATCCAGACGATCTGGACCTGCATAATTAGATCCCTGTACAATGAAACTCTTTCCAATCATCAAATTCACTTGCAATACTAAAATAAGCCTACGACAATCACATTGAAATCACGTTACGTTATTTTTAAAATGTTTCCTTTTCTTTTTTCATAACTTCTTTAGCACGCTACTTCTCGGTATTTTGCTAGTAAATTCTGAATTCTGAATCCTCCTATCAGAGCAAAACGAATCTCAATTCTCATTCCCTAATTATGGCCACGTCGCCTCTATTGCCGCACTTCAGCAGAAACAGCAAACATTTCCTCCAGCCTGGCACTGGCCTGCTATGGTAATCTCTGAGATGGTCATCCCCATCCCTGATGATCCTCACGTCCTTGCTGCTCCCACTCAACGGACCGCTACACACCGATGGACCCCGACCTTGGTGTTCAGCTTCTATCACTTTGGAAGTTGTCCTTGGCTTTTTGTCTACCGTTCTCGCTGTCCTTCTACCCATTCCTTATGGGGGTGATTTTTTTTTCCATGTCCAGTGAGGTTGGCTTCAGTCCCACGGACCTTAAACTTCTTCATAATATTTGTAGCTGCTGTCACAGGAACATCAAGCTGCTTGGAGATGGTGGCCTGCTAGTCTTGCTGATCTATTGTTTTCTTTCTGATCTCCTCAGACGACTCTCTCCTTTCACGTTCAGTGTGGGACACATGATGACACCCAACAGCAGAGTGACAACTTCTGTCCATTTAAATCGGCTGAATGACCGATTACACGATTGGAGACACACGTGTGATATGAATTCAGGAAAACAGCGAGTTGGACAAATCACTTCGATCCGGTTGTTTGGGATCTTTCTTAAGGGTCCCACCCAGCATGTCCAGGCCATTTTAGAAGATCTTTGTAGAATAAGGTCACACTTGCTTAGCTTTACACGATGACATATCAGGGGACAGTGGCTTCTCATCTCATTGTTTTTCACGAGGCATACGGGACTTTTTCAAATGAGCTGTTAGAGGACCACCACATTTGTCCGCGTCTGATACTCAAACTGTAACCAAACTACTCAATAACTTACATCAAGTCAAGTCAAGTTGGGGAGCCTGCACTGGTACAGCGCATCGCCGTGCCCACCACATGACAAAACAACTCGGGATCCTAGTTGGCAACCCCCCAGGCAGACACGCGGCCCAGTCTTGCCCTCTGGAAATGACCCTCTGTCTGTTACGTGGGCGACCCCTTGGCCTGGTCCAGCCACTCAGGTCCCCATCATTGAGGATCCTATGAGCCGGATCACCCTCGGGTAATCGCGCCGTATGGCCGTAGTGCCGTAACTGACGCTCCCTCACAATGCAGGTCATGTGCCTCGTTCGGGACTCCATGAGCAACACAAAGTCAAACCAGTGATACTCAAGGATCCTCTGAAGAGACACCAAAGGAGTCCAGTCTTCATCACAGGTCACTGGATAGCATCCGTGTCTCACAAACAGGAAGCACCAGGACTCTAAAGACTTGGACCTTCGTCCTTTATTAGATATCAGGAGCGCCACACACCCCTTTCCAGTGACCTCATGACCCCCCATGCTCTCCCAATCCGTCTACTGACTTCATAAGAAGAGTCACCAGAGTCACATGAATGTCACCGCTGAGGTAAGTAAACCTCTTGATGACGAGGTCGACACTCTCTCTGCAGACAGACACACTGCTGGTGGCCGTGCCCAAGAGGTCACTGACCTAAAATTAATACTCTTCCATAAATCCACGTCACCCTTCCTTGATCAGCTCCTCGCTGTTAAAGATATAATTAAAAAAAAAAACCTAAAGCACAGTGGGCTCCCCTTTTGTCTGTGCCGTCATCAGAATGTACGTGAGCTGTCGTAAATCGCCATGTTTCAGTACACGCGTATTTGTTTGGTTGCCGTGGACTTTCTCTTGACAGGATACCAGTGTCCCGCCTGCCTGTACAGACATTTCACGCCCTGCGCTGTTCCTCCTGACTAACCCGCGGTACGTTGGACTCTACTCTGACTTCATCTCTAGGCTAGCGGCCCATACTTAAAACGTCACACATCACAAACAAACAAAAAGAATCCTTCAGCTGTGGGCACTGCGCATGTCGCTCAGAGGATGCTGCTCAGCGTCACACTAAGCAAACAGAAGTAAAAGTAAATAAGCAGATGTTACGGGCATCGTGAACACAGGAAATGTTCATCCTGAGGGATGAGAAAAAGATTTTGGGACTGAATTGAGCAAAACAAAAGAGGTTGTGGATTAGAAACTGAGAAACATGAAAACCACTGCCGCTTCACCACCTGAGGCCACAGGTCCGCCATGCCCTCGACCCTCTGCAGTTCACATACCAGGAGAAGGTGGGAGCGGAGGATGCCATCATCTATATGCTACACCGATCCCTCTCCCACCTGGACAGAGGCAGTGGTGCTGTAAGAATTATGTTTCTGGACTTCTCTAGCAACTTCCACACCATCCAACCTCTGCTCCTTAGAAACAAGCTGACAGAGATGGGAGTAGATTCACACCTGGTGTCATGGATCGTGGACTATCTTACAGACAGACCTCAGTATGTGCGTCTCGGGAACTGCAGGTCTGACATTGTGGTCAGCAGCACAGGAGCACCGCAGGTGACTGGACTTTCTCCGGTCCTGTTCAGCCAACATACATCAGACTTCCAATACAACTCGGAGTCCTACCACGTGCAAAAGTTCGCTGACGACACTGCTATCATGGGCTGCATCAGGAGTGGGCAGGAGGAGGAGTATAGGAACCTAATCAAGGACTCTGTTAAATGGTGCGACTCAAACCACCTACACCTGAACAGCAGCAAAACCAAGGAGCTGGTGGTGGATTTTAGGAGGCCCAGGCCCCTCATGGACCCTGAGATCATCAGAGGTGACTGTGTGCAGAGGGTGCAGACCTATAAATACCTGGGAGTGCAGCTGGATGATAAATTGGACTGGACTGCCAATACTGATGCTCTGTGTAAGAGAGGACAGAGCCGACTATACTTCATTAGGAGGCTGGCGTCCTTCAACATCTGTAATAAGATGCTGCAGATGTTCAATCAGACGGTTGTGGTGAGCGCCCTCTTCTACACGGTGGTGTGCTGGGGAGGCAGCATAAAGAAGAGGGACAAACTGGTGAGGAAGGCAGGCTCTATTGTAGGCACGGAGCTGGACAGTCTGACATCCGTGGCAGAGCGACGGGCGCTGAGCAGACTCCTGTCAATCATGGAGAATCCACTGAACAGGATCATCTCCAGACAGAGGAGCATCTTCAGTGACAGACTGCTGTCACCGTCCTGCTCCACTGAAGGACTGAGGAGACCCCACACTATGCGACTCGGGGGGGTAAACGTTAACATTATACAAAGTTATTGTCTGTTATACCTGCATTGTTATCACTCTTTAATTTAATATTGTACTTTATCAGTATGCTGCTGGTGGAGTATGTGAATTTCCCCTTGGGATTAATAAAGTATCTATCTATCTATCTATCTATCTATCTATTATATAGTGCCTTTCATATCTATCTATCTATTATATAGTGCCTTTCATATCTATCTATCTATCTATCTATCTATCTATCTATTATATAGTGCCTTTCATATCTAT
>JANRMT010062820.1:35060079-35071312 GCA_026402145.1 Polypterus bichir lapradei | reverse complement strand
ATCTATCTATCTATCTATCTATCTATCTATTATATAGTGCCTTTCATATCTATCTATCTATCTATCTATCTATCTATCTATCTATCTATCTATCTATCTATTATATAGTGCCTTTCATATCTATCTATCTATCTATCTATCTATCTATCTATCTATCTATCTATCTATCTATTATATAGTGCCTTTCATATCTATCTATCTATCTATCTATCTATCTATCTATCTATCTATCTATCTATCTATCTATTATATAGTGCCTTTCACATCTATCTATCTATCTATCTATCTATCTATCTATCTATCTATCTATCTATCTATCTATCTATCTATCTATTATATAGTGCCTTTCATATCTATGTATCAGAACTCCCGTGTTTGAGGGATCCTCTCGAGCGTCTCTTTCACAATTTGGTTCACAAACTAATCAGCACATCGTTATCTCATAACAGGCGTAAGTTTTCAGGTTTGGTATTTAGAACTTTTGTCAGACGCCACCCGCTTGCTGATGATCTTTGCTGCTGTGCCTCAGTTACCCACCACAGTGCTGCCACCTAGTGGAGAGCCATAGATTTTTTATGTTATAATACTGTACTATAAATAGGATTTAATGCCAAATGCAGGCCAGTGAAAGGCGAGTTTTTCATACAAAGGAAGAAAAAGTAACGTAAAAGTAGCGTACTGTTTGTAATGCATTACACTATATTATAAGTAACCATATCATATTTTGTTACTTTTATTGTACTTTTTTTTCCAAGCAACAAGAGATATAAGTAAGTTACCTTAAAACATAACACTCCCCAACACAGCACTGGTCACCACTCATCTCCCGCTTCAATTTTTTACTTAATTCCTTTGCCGTCCACACACTTTGTCCATGGTGTGAATTTTGTTGGTCAAATAACAGCAGATGTTTCACTAATTTCTGTCTTTGCAAAACGTAACTCCTGGTTTGTCTGCAAGATCAGCTTCACCAGAATCACAGGCTCAATGTAAATGGAAATGTTAAAGGCGATTTTAAAGAGTAAAGAAAGGAGAGACCCGATTAAGTAAGCCATCTGTGTAAACATAATGTGAGTGCAACTCCAATTTAGTTCAAAACACTCCGCCAGGGTTCAGAAGTGCAAAGACACGAAGCCAGATGAAGTACACCTGGAGTTGTTAGTTTTCGCATACCCCTTGGGGTCAGAGTGCAGGGTCAGCCATTGTACAGCGAGCGCCCCTGGAGCAATTGAAGGCTAAGGGCCTTGCTCAAGGGCCCAGCAGAGTAGGTTCTCATTTGGCAGTGACGGGGATTCGAACCATCAACATTTGGGATACCAGCGCAGATCCTTAGCCTCAGAGCCACCTCTCCGCCCAAAAAAAAAAAAAAAAAGAATATATGACATGTGTTTCGCCCTAATTTGGGCTCATCAGGCGTACACACTCCACTGCACCCCTAACCGGGGATCAAACCTCGAACGTCAGCGTTAGAGGTAAAGGTTCTTTACGTTGCGCCACGGCGTGTGGTTTGTTTTTTTCCGTTGGGTGCAGACTTGGGGAGCCTGCTGGGTCGGAGACTTTGAGCTTCTCTGTGTGATGAATTCTGAATACTCTAACTAACTTGTCCCTTGACAGCTTGTGGAGGAAGGATTTACCTGGCTGACTCCGATCCCCCCGGATACATCACGTCTCCCAACTACCCCGACAACTACCCTCAAAACATTGACTGCGTCTGGGTGGTGACCGTCCCCAGTGGAGAGGTTGTCCAGCTTGATTTTGAAGGTGACTTCTTCATTGAGCCTTCAAGCAGGTACGCTGAGCCTTTCAGTGACGATCGGTGAATGGTCAGGCGGGTGGGATTGGTTAGCTTCATACTGGGTCAAAGTAGGTCACGAAGATGGAGCTCCGTTCGGTGGGCTGTTCTGACCACAGAGTGACGCCTCCTTCAGAACTTTTAGGTGGTGTGCCAGAAGGGGTGAAGTCAACCGCTCTCACCATAGAGGGAAAGGAGGAAGACAAGATTAGTGCCAGCACCCTTGGCGGGGGGGGGGTTGGGATTGCCCTTTGGGACACATGCATGACAATAGGATTGGAAAGCCTTGTTGGGCAGAATGGCCTACTCTCGTCAAAGTTGTTCAAATGATCTAGGGATGGAAACCATTGGGGGATGAACCTTAATTGCCTATCATGGTGAATCTTCTCCATCTTCATCATGATATCTGGTTGAGTGGTTCCACCATAAATATTAAAACAAAAATCATTAAAGGCTATTATAGAGTCAAGCCATCAATTTACAAGGTGGAGGAGGATCCAGACCACCGATTGGTGACCCTTTGACCAACAGCCAGGCAGCACCTTTTGGTAAGTAGATGGGGACTCATAGCAACCTCCATGCAAAGACCTTCCCTCTACTGATGGACCTCCTTAAATACAGTAATGATGACATTAGTGACATCTGGATGTGGCACTTGGTGCCACTGCTCTACTGCCAAGGTATGGAAAAGTCATCTCGGGTAGAGGAGTGTTGGAATCATCAGACTGAAAGATTGGACGGCCACCAGAGACTCCACGATAGAACACCCAGGAGTGGGTTGGCAGCCAGTTGACTGAGGTCTCCAGGACGGTGACTTTATTTTTGACTTTCTCTTTTGCAGTTTTTTATCTCCTCCGTTGCCCACTGGCCATAGTTTATCATTTAATTCATGGGCAGGTATTGATGGTCTTCATTGATGATGAATCAGTTTCCATCTTTTTCTCTGTGTATTTTAACAAATCTGCATTCCTATGTGTGCCAGTTCTGTATTTAGTAATTAATGCCATCTGTACGTGTATGTTAACTGAGAATTGTTCACAGCGCTCTGCGTCTGCACCCAGTGTAGGGCGCAATATGAAAAAATACGTTGGATTATACAGGGTGGTCCAGATCTAATTACGCAGGTCCAGATCGTCTGGATGACTTTGATTTATGGGGGGACGATTCCAGTTCAGCCCGAAGACAATTCTTCATGTCGTCAGTTCTCACACTTTTCAATGGTCTGGGATTTTTTGGGTGATTTTCTATGTAATAAACTTAATAAGTTATAGCGTAATGAAAATTGCATAATTAGATCTGGACCATCCTATATAGTAAGGTGTGTTAGAGGGGCTGAGTTCATCTTCAGGGAGAACATGCCATGGACCCTGTGACCCTTGTTGGTATTATGATGCCCATGAAAGGAGCTGCAGCAAATAGATTTTGGCCGATTGTAACCCAAGGTTTTGTTCTCTTGTGTCTTAGCTGTCTATTCGATTACCTGGAACTTCGTGATGGAGCCACCTCTGATGCCACTTTGATCGCCAGGCTGTGTGGCCAAGAACGTCCAAGCACACATAAATCCACAGGGACCACCATGTACCTCCGATTCCGCACCGACAACAGTTTCACACACAAAGGCTTCAAAGTCAAGTATTCAATCGGTAAGTCAATGTGTGGTCTCGTCTCCTCAGCAATGGGGGCCACTGCTTTTCTAGTCCATCTTTGTTAACCCACCTCACGCCCATAAAGACAATGAGGAAGATGAATGCTTTCAAATAGGAGTGTGGTGCCACTATGGTCTTTAAAAGACTCCATAGAGTGAAGAGTCTTTGACAGCGGCACATTTTTGGGTGCTGATCCCTGAGCAGACTGGAGCTTCCCCTTAAAGGCTTGATCAACGCATTCAGTTAGGTTTCATTTTTGGTACATAATGCTGAACACAAATTAGAAAGGAAAACCATGGCATCTCCATCAGGCCCACGGGACTGGCACGCAGGCTCACTTGGTGACCATACATAGTCGTATAACTATAGGCATAGTAGGGGGGCAGTGGCATCAAGGCCTATGGAGCCGGGGATCCCATGGTGTCCTCATGGTTGTTATCTCACAATGCCGTTATTCCATGTGTGTTATTGTAGGTGTGCAGGAGCCCCAGTGACATTTTTTGACACCCGTCTGCTGAAGTCCTCGATGTTAGTGTGTCGGCATTGTTCATAGTCTTATCATCATGTTCTTCTCCACTACAACCTCCAGCAGGTCCAGAGGCCTTCCCATAATTCAACTTGCCTTCCTAATTAGCTTGTCGATTTGGTGGGCCTCCCTTGAGGTGATGTTACCAGCCCAGCCCACCACTCAGACTATCCCAGAGCTGTAGGACATCCAAAAAATGTCAATACCTACATCAGAGGAACGTAGTCTCCTAAGACTAAAGAATCGGCTCTGTCCTTCCTTCTCTAGTTCCTCTGTGTTAATACACAAGAGCAGCCTGTCCTTGATGTGGACCCCCAACTACGTGTAGAAGTGGACCACCTCTACATCCACTCCCTGAATAGTGACCAGGTGTACAACAGCTCCTTAGCTTTGCTGATGTGGAGTCGCAGGCAATTCCCAGCATTCTCTCCCTGACTCCTATCCTTTGGTTCATCGTCCTGTGAATACAAACCAATCAGTGAAGAATCATCTGAGATTTTCTACTCGTGATGTGACCTGATGGTTGGTTTGTAGTCCGAGGTGGTCAAAGGTCAACAGAAAAGGTGACAGGACTGTTCCTTTTGGTGCTCCAGTGTTACTCACTTAGGCCTTGAGCCTCACAGACAGGTAGTCCAATATCTAGGACCCCCAAGGCTGATCCACCTGCCCATAACAGGGATGTGCTGGATGGTACTGAAGGCACTGGAGGAATCAAAAATCATCAAATTGTCATTGTCACAGGACTGCCAGTTTTGTCCAGATAGAGATTTGTGTCTTCACCTCTGCTCTTTGTCCAGTAGGCAGACTACAGCGGGTCCCATAGTGGTCTTTCACAAGTGGACTCGTATACTCGAGGACCAGCCTCTGACGATGTGGGACATATGGGCTGCTGGTCTGTAGTCATTATGGGAAGCCTGAAGTATCTCATTGATTGTATTTTAATTTTATTTTACACAAGGTGGGGTTAGGGTTAGGGTGACTGGTGCGGCTTCAGCTGCCCTGTAACACCCTCGGGCTCCTTCACAACCCCCTTAATGTTGTCCACCTGCTCATGGTATTTGATGCCCATCATGCCACTGCACACATCTGATTGACACTGTGAAACATCACGGGAAAGTTGGATGCCATTCTAATTAGGGTCGACAAGCATGCATTGCTGACCTCTTCTTCTTCCTGTTGTCCTACAGCGACTTGTGGAGGAAGATTTTTTGGACAGAGTGGTGTGTTGCACAGCCCTGGATTTCCAGATGCCAATTACCCTGACAATTCTGAGTGCGAGTGGTACCTTCAGGGACCCACCGGTCACTATCTGACCATCAGCTTCACGTCATTCCACCTGCAGGATTCAGCGGCCTGCACCTCAGACTATGTGGAAATCAGGGAGTACAATGCCAGCGGTAAGTGATGGGAGGGTTTTGGGGTGACGCTACCCTAAAGCATAAATAGAGGCTTGTATCCCCGCACTCAGATTCTTTATTACGCAGACCCACACACACCGTAGGTCCTCACATTAGCAGTCATTGCACTTAGCTGTCTGGGCAGGAGGCTCGGCCTGCACCCCCTTGGACTACTTTGACTCTTCCCAGGGTCGACTGCAGCTCTACTTCCCCTTCTAAATCTCAAGACAGAGCAACACAGCCAGCAAGATTTTTTTATTCATTAATCAATGATTTGATATTCTTAATATACCTGAAGCAAAGCAAAAGGGAGTGGAAATCACAACCTGGGGGCTTAGCGGCTTTCCCTGATGGCGCACATTGGGTGTCTTGGTTCTCAGGTGGAACTTGAGCTTCCTCTGCATGCAGCTCATGGCGTGGATACCACAGGAGTGGAGGAGCAGTGGGATTGTACCCTGTCGGAAAGATGAGACAAAGAGCCAAGCAAAGGTTTGGGGCAGCAAGTCTGTATAATTGAACCTGGCATGTTCTGTACAATTGTGTGCAGATTTGAGTCCAGAACAGAACTGACTGGTGAGGTTGAGATGGTGGATTTTGGAAGTGAGGTAATTATAACCTTAACCAGAAGTGACATCATCAGGACAGGAAGTGACATCATGGAGGCCAGGTGGAATTTCTCATAACGGGTCTGCAGTGGAAAGTGAGTGTACGTCTGCCGTGGAATTGTTTTCCTTCGAGCCCTTTAGCTGCCTCCCATTTGCATGTGGGGGACAATCCATTTATATGAAGGGTGTGGGTCCGGCTCCATGCTCCCTCTTCTCGTTTGGGAGCCTCTTAAACCCGACACCATCAATTAGTCATGACCAGGATGAGCCATACAAAAGAAAATGGAAGAAGAGGAGAAATGAAAAAGGGAGAAACGAGAAGCCAACACATGAAGCAAGGGGAGGGTGCAAAAGTGATCAGGGCTTTCATTAAAAAGCCAAATCCAAAACAAGTCACCAAAAATTGCATTGCATAGAAATATTCAATAAATGAATAATCCAATAAAAACAGGTACAAAACATGGAGGCTAAAATCAAAGCAAATCTTCTATAAAACGAGGTTAAATCCACTGGCAGGAACAATCTTTTCTAAAAAGGGGTCTGGAACCCCTGCAGATTTTATTTTTTTTCTCCAGCCATCTGGAGTTTTTTTTGTTTTTTCTGTCCTCCTTGGCCATCAGACCTTACTCTTATTATATGTTAATTAGTGTTGTCTTATTTTAATTCTTTCTTTGTCTTTTTTTTTCTCTTTTGTTTCATGTAAAGCACTTTGAGCTACATTATTAGTATGAAAATGCGCTATAGAAATAAATGTTGTTGTTTGTAAAAGCCCGCTGCCGCCGCCTTCTAACACTGGCGGCTGCTCTGCTTATCCCACACGGGCCTTGCGGCAGAGGAGCCGTCTTACCGACGGGTGTAGCTGACCTTCCACAGGTCCGGTTTCCTGCCCTCCCATGGCTACAGACGGGCTATCTTGCTGGACTGAGACTCGAGACCCCAACGGCCATGACACTCTCCTCCCAAGCCTCCTTGACCCCCAGTCTTTCACGGTGGGCAACTCAAACTTACGGTCACTCCCACTCCTTGTCATCTGGAGCGACCACTTATGGCTGCCCAGAGCATTGGCCACCAACTTCTTTCTGGGGGCTTTCCTCTCAGCTGCCTGCCTTCTCTCCCGTGAGTCTGCTCTGGTTTTCTGCTCACCCACTCCCGCACCACTTCTTTCCGCCTCCTCCCTTCTTCTCACAGTAACCTTCGTTCTTCGATCCTCTTTTTTTTTTTTCCTTGCACTCACGCTTCCCCTTTTAAAATGGAGACGTGGCACAGCTGGGCAGTCAGCAGGTCCCGGCATCAATTAGGGTCACAGAAGATCCTACACCTGTGAACTTGGTGTAGAGCATCACGCACAGGAACCGCTCTTGCCACGCGACCACACCCCCTCCTGCCAAGACGCGAGTGTGGCGATTATGTATTTAAAAAGATGCCAATCAGCCGCGGATCTCACTTTACCACAAAGGGTGACATTCAGAATTGTGGAAGCTGTAGAGAGATAAAGCTGATGTCACGCACAATGAGCATTTAAAGAGAGAGAGGCTTACAGAAGAGACCACCATAGGGGTTGGAGCAGTTTAGTTTTATACCAGGCAGAGGAAGAACTGATGCCATGTTTGCACTGAGACAGCTGATAGAGAAACATCAAGAAATACAGAGAGGTCTACACGCTGCGTTTATTGATTTGGGGAAGACTTAGGATAGAGGGGGCACATCAAGGGGTCTGGAGGTGCATGAGAGACGAAGGACCACCAGAGAAGTGTGTGGGGGGTGAAGAAGTGATGTTGGGGTAACAGACAAGACCCCAGTTCAAGGAGGTCTGCACCAGGGGTCTTCTTGCAAATCCTAACCTCTTTGATCTGGTGATTGATATGTGGACTCATGGGATTAAAGACCAACCCCCCCAGTGAAGGATTTGTGCTGATGCCATTGTGTTGTGGAGCATCAGAAAAGAGGAATGGAGGGGGAAGTTGGAGGAATGGAGAAGGGCTTGGGAAGATAAAGGGGTGAAGATGAAGAAGCAGACAGAATGTGTGAGGTGTAACAACGATCAGGATTCTGAAGTTAACTGAAAAGAGTGCAGAAGTTTAAATATCGATGATCAGTGGCAACCCAAGATATAGAATGAGATGCTGCGATAACCCACAGAGTGCAGCGTGTCGATGAAACAGTCAGAAGAAGGCGTCAGCAGCATTGTGTGACTTTGTTAATTTCAAAACCAAACAGAACAAAATCATGTTACGCAACGAATACCTCTAACGCAACATGAAACATAATTTACTTTTAATTTATTACGTTTTGCTATTTTTTACTATGGTTAGTTACTCGCTTTAATGTAAAATAGTTCTAATATGCATATGTAACAATTCCCATGAAAACAACAATCTGTTTAAATTGGACATGTGCTTCACCTTACGTGAGTGGCAAAACCGCAAAGAGGCTATCGTGTAGCGCCCGCCCGGGGGTTGGCAAGCTAAGTGAGGAGGGTGCAAAGCCTCCTAGTTCTTTAAAAATAAGAAAACAGAGCTCTCGCAATGACACAAGCATTCAGATCCTTTGCTATTGTAGGAATTTCAATAAGATGGCCTCCAGGAGGATGCTCTGCAGTAATAATGTGAGATTAATCCAATAATCCGGTGAGGCTCCTACTTTACGTGCCTCACCTCTCTCTGTTGTAGGTGGAGGTCTCCGGCCTTTAGACTGACATCAAGGCACTTGTTTTAAGAAAAAGAATAATACAATGTATTGATAAACGCAAGGAGTATAGAAATATAATAACTGCCTTTATATATATATATAGGACTGGCTGCAGACAGACAAACATACCATACAGAGAGGCTGGCTGCTTACTGGTCTTTAGAGTTCTCCATTATCCTTGGCACAAATCAATAGTTTTACGATGCCAAGTCTTGATGGATGGCGTCCGGTTTTGTGTGGACTTGTTGCTTTACTACTAGTCTGTGGAAGGCAGTCTATTGTTCTGCTTTGCTGTCTTCTGGGTTAACGCTTGACCAAACGTCTCATTAAAGCCAAGCCCACCACTGGGTGAATCCCAAACACACTGGGAACTCTGGTGGAAAAGAGGATGGTGGAAAAATTAGATGCCGTCATGAAAAATGTCCTCCATCCCCTCCAGGAGGTGCTGTCTAAGAGCTCTTTTAGTCACAGGCTCATTCTACCATAGTGTGTTAAGGAGCACCTCTGGGGGTCTTCTCTGCTCGCTGCCATCAGGCAATTTAATGCTTCCTCCCAGCACTCCAGACTACATGCTGATACTCTTTAAGTTAATTTTCCAGTTTACTGTATTCTCACAACCTTAATTTGCCTTCTTTATGTCTTCGAGACCCTGAATTGCCACCAACAGTCATCCCTGGGGTGGGGTTGGTCGATTGTTTAAGCTGACAGTGGTGACACATTGTGAGACACTCCACAAACCTTAGACGACTGTCCCATTGAGTACAAATTGTGAATCACAAGTCAGTTTAACAAACTATGACTTATTTATGTTGTGACCGCTAGGGGGCGTCAACGAGCACCAGGCACAGTTCCACAAAACACCGTTCTGGATTAAAACAAAGATGTTTGTTACACAATAATATCTTCCCAACACTGCATCATACCATAGAAGCAACATCCACATCTCCTTCCACTCCTCCTTATTGAGTGTTGCCTTCCGCCTCTCGACTCTGACTCCCTGGATGTGGGCTGTGGCAGTACTGTCAGGTCTCATGGAAGTTTCACGAACCAGGGAGGTTCTCTCTCCACAGTGTTCATTAGGTGGCACCCTGACAGGGCCCTCCTTCCGTACTTCACCTCCCAGGCAACCCTGCAGGTGTCCAAGCTGGAACTAAGCCAGAAGAATACTGCCACCTTCTGCAACTGGAGGATGAACTGCACTAGACAGCGTACATCTCCCAGTCCATCCATTATCATTTATGTCTGACTGGGACAAGACTCAAACCCCATCACAGTCAGACTGCACCTCCATTTGTGTTGAACTTTCACTATGGCCTCCATCCTGGGTGGGATACCCTTCCATCCACTATGGCATTCACCATGCATTTGCTTATATGTGGGTGTGAAAACAGGGAGACAAGTCTTCCATATCTTTCAAATGCCTCGGGATGAAGATCTGTAGGAGGGCACTTTATAAAAATCAGGCAATCCAACCTTACCACTGATGAGCTGTGTAACTTTAAACGAGGCACCTGCCAATGCTCAGCATGCAGAAACACACAACAGAGTGCTTTTGGATAACATCTGTGGTAGGAAGGCGCTATATCATTGAATTGTTTCTGTTTCCCTTGGCCCTCACAGCTGTGTCATTTGTCTTTATAAATTTAGGACGGCTACTAGCGAAGCCCTGCGGGGCCAGCATCCCTTCTCCGGTGGACACCGCGGACAGCTTTGCCTACGTGAAGTTTGTGAGCGACGCGTCTCAGAGCGAAGCCGGATTCAGCCTGAGGTTTGATGCCGGTGTTGAAGGTGAGCCGAGTTGTTTTCCTTTGATGTTTCATCCCCTTCAGTGGTCTTGTTTCAGAATGCAGGAATACTTTGTGAAACCAAATGGAGGGCCCATTCGGGATATTTGGCCAGTGCCATAATAAATACACAGGTGGTGTGTTAAGTAGGAGAAAAAGAAAGAACAAGGTCATATATATATAGTGGAACCTAGGGGTCACAGTTGCCCCTTAAACCCACCAGACAGACAGACCAGATAAAAGCACCAAGGACATCTTTTTAATTATTTTCTTCTATAAACAGTGCCCTCTAAGCACCACAGCCACAATAAACAGGCAAGTAATACAATAAGCACAATAACTACAATACAACACTCTCTCTTTTGTTTCCTCCACATTTCCCAGTAAGCTTCATCCATCATCCACCCAACTCTGGCTCGTTCACTGTGTGCAATGCGGTCCTTTTCATATTGGCCAACTCGGAAGTTTTTCTGGGCTTCTGCTCACGTGACCTGCCAGCACTTCCGGATTGGACGAGAACCTTGTTTCCCATTGTCCTTCCATAATGCCCCCTGGTGGCACCCATGGCACCCAACAGGGCTGAGATACCGAACTCCAAGTCCCATGGTGGCCTGTGGGAATCCGGGGCACCGCTGTACTCCAGGGAAGCTGCCATCTAGCATCTCAGGGGAGGAAGTGCCTTAAAGAAGCTGCCTTCCCCCCATCCTTCCATATTTGGGTGTTCTGGCCATGTTGGGCTGTTGGCCATCCCTTTATATATATAAAACATATATATGCCTTCAAGTCAGATCGGAA
>JANRMT010062820.1:35046704-35059979 GCA_026402145.1 Polypterus bichir lapradei | reverse complement strand
AAAAAAAATCCAAACCTACATGGCCCTGTGTGAAAAAGTAATTGCCCCCTGAACCTAATAACTGGTTGGGCCACCCTTAGCAGCAATAACTGCAATCAAGCATTTGCGATAACTTGCAATGAGTCTTTTACAGCGCTCTGGAGGAATTTTGGCCCACTCATCTTTGCAGAATTGTTGTAATTCAGCTTTATTTGAGGGTTTTCTAGCATGAACCGCCTTTTTAAGGTCATGCCATAGCATCTCAATTGGAGGCCACTCCAAAGTCTTCATTTTGTTTTTCTTCAGCCATTCAGAGGTGGATTTGCTGGTGTGTTTTGGGTCATTGTCCTGTTACAGCACCCAAGATCGCTTCAGCTTGAGTTGACGAACAGATGGCCGGACATTCTCCTTCAGGATTTTTTGGTAGACAGTAGAATTCATGGTATCATCTATCACAGCAAGCCTTCCAGGTCCTGAAGCAGCAAAACAACCCCAGACCATCACACTACCACCACCATATTTTACTGTTGGTATGATGTTCTTTTTCTGAAATGCTGTGTTCCTTTTACGCCAGATGTAACGGGACATTTGCTTTCCAAAAAGTTCAACTTTTGTCTCATCAGTCCACAAGGTATTTTCCCAAAAGTCTTGGCAATCATTGAGATGTTTCTTAGCAAAATTGAGACGAGCCCTAATGTTCTTTTTGCTTAACAGTGGTTTGCGTCTTGGAAATCTGCCATGCGGGCCGTTTTTGCCCAGTCTCTTTCTTATGGTGGAGTCGTGAACACTGACCTTAATTGAGGCAAGTGAGGCCTGCAGTTCTTTAGACGTTGTCCTGGGGTCTTTTGTGGCCTCTCGGATGAATCGTCTCTGCGCTCTTGGGGTAATTTTGGTCGGCCGGCCACTCCTGGGAAGGTTCACCACTGTTCCATGTTTTTGCCATTTGTGGATAATGGCTCTCACTGTGGTTCGCTGGAGTCCCAAAGCTTTAGAAATGGCTCTATAACCTTTACCAGACTGATAGATCTCAATTACTTCTGTTCTCATTTGTTCCTGAATTTCTTTGGATCTTGGCATGATGTCTAGCTTTTGAGGTGCTTTTGGTCTACTTCTCTGTGTCAGGCAGCTCCTATTGAAGTGATTTCTTGATTGAAACATTTGTGGCAGTAATCAGGCCTGGGGGTGGCTACGGAAATTGAACTCAGGTGTGATACACCACAGTTAGGTTATTTTTTAACAAGGGGGCAATTACTTTTTCACACAAGGCCATGTAGGTTTGGATTTTTTTTCTCCCTAAATAATAAAAACCATCATTTAAAAACTGCATTTTGTGTTTACTTGTGTTATATTTGACTAATGGTTAAATGTGTTTGATGATCAGAAACATTTTGTGTGACAAACATGCAAAAGAATAAGAAATCAGGAAGGGGGCAAATAGTTTTTCACACCACTGTAGCAGGTTGGATAATGGATGGATGGATGGATAAATACGGCTTCACTAAAAATCTTTGTTTGAAAAACACCGCAGTACTCCGATGGTCCTAGGAATTGAAAGACATACCACTGTTATCTTTTTTGTTGAAAGGAGAGTCGATTATTATGCAGGCTGAGAGGAGTTCACAAACTTTTTCATATGACTGTAACAACAGGAAAATTTTAATTCAGAGCAAAACTAATTAACAAACAAACCCATTAAGGAGAAAGTACAATTATGCCTAAATTATAACTATTATGCCTTCTGAGTCCAAAATAAAAGGGACAATTTAATTAATGTCCTAATTAAATGTTACAGATTATTAATAACTGATAACACATAAAACATGCTTTCATAGGTCATTAACATAAAAAACAGAAGTATTTTCCTCTAATCACAATTATTAATCCCATATAATCATTATAATACATCACAATAAATAATAATAAGAATTTCATTAACAGAAAATGTTTTGAAATGCAGTTAAGTTTATTCCTTCAGAATATGTGAAGACCAGTAGTAAACTTTACTTAAATCAAAACTGTAAATCCGTAAACAAGAATATGACCAAATCTATAAGGATCTGATGGCAAGGATGCACAAATACTAAAGGCAACGAAGTCGTAGTCTTAATTGTGAAAAAATAGAAAACCGTAATAATGTTTCACGCTCTGGTCAAGAAAGGGAATATACAAGTCCAAAGTAAATGCTGGGGTGCCAACCAGGTCACCTATTTTCATAACAGCTTTGGCCAGGCAACAAAATAAACAGGCGTAAACTCAAGAATATAAAGATCAGGCTGTAAGGCTTCCAGAATAAAGGCTGGTTAGCACCGAAGTCTTGGGTTGCCGGTTGCAGAGCCAGCCAGTGGTCGGCTCTTTCCCCAAATGAGATGCCTCCTTTTGGGGGCATGTTGGTTTTATAGGGCTGGGTCTGGAAGGGGCGGAGTTAGTTGCCATCATTGGGTCTCGTCTCGAAAATGTGTGTGGAAAAAGAGACCATCCTGTCAGTGACTGTGTCCCCTGGTGACCCCCAGTAGCACTTATCTCGGATGAGCCCGGAAGGTGACCTTCTGACATTCATGCCTGACAACATTTAATAGTGAAAAGGCAATCGTAGTGTTGGTCAGCGACGCTTGCACAATACGCCCAACGGAAAGTCAGTGGCTTTGTGCTTCTTGGCGTCCTTAGTGTTAGACCTGAGCGTTACTCGGGCTGTGAAAACCATGCTAAAAGCGTCAGTTCCGAGTGTCACTGTCTTGCGTAAGCATTAGAACCGAGAATCACTCGGGCTGTAAAAGTGTTGTCAATGCTGACGTTCCTTGGAGTAATTGCGTCTGAGTGCAGGTTTTCACTAATTATGAAATATCTGCACTTTACCAATAATGAAGACTTTGATGAGAATACCCATCCAGCACCCAAAATGAAGACAATTTGGGAGATATACCAGGCCATTGTAATAACATTTCAGAGCCTTTACATTCTGGACCTCAATGTCAGCATCGATGAAAGTCTCATGGCTTATAAGGGCAGACTGTCATGGATACAGAACATCGAGTCAAAATGAGCAAGACTTGGCATAAAGCTTTACGAGCCTCGTTAGTCTAAAACACAAAACATTTGGAATCTGGTTCTGTACACTGGGAAAGGGACAATGTTTGAAATGAAAATGTGATCAGTCCGGCGTTGCTGTGTCATCAGTGCCGACTTTGATAGACGCTCTGACAGATCATGGTGACTGTGTAAACAGGGAGAGATTTTATACTTCGCCAGAGCTATTTGACATCTTGCTGCAAAGAAAGACTAACACATGTGGAACAGTGCGTCCTAACCATCATGGTATACCTGAAGACTTTGGTAGAGCTAAATTACGGTGAGGTGCGCTAGTAGTTTTGCAAAAGGGTAAAGTGCTGGCACTGAAATGAAATGTTTGTCTTCTTAGCACCGTACATAATGCAGCTGCAGTCACTGGATCACGAAGCCTTGTGTTGTGCTCAACTACAGTAGCATGATGGGCGACGTAGATCACGTGGATCAAGAATTGACTTTCCATCCCGTTATGCAGAGACAATAAATGAAAAACTACAAAAAGATATGTCGTCATCTGGTGGAACAGCACATTCGTGTTATACAAACGAAAAGCTGGTGAAACTGAGCCTCACGCAAACTTTACATGACATCTTGTAGGACAAATCATTGGCACACATCCACCGTCCACACTACTGCTAAAGAGAAGCGGTCAACCCGGCACATCGCGGATCAATCCAGAGAGTCTTATTGGTAGACATTTTATTGATTATATACCTCCAACAGAAAAGAAACACAGAACCCTACTCGTATCCGTGCAGTGTGCTGTTCAAAAACTGATCAAACTGGAAAGAAAACATGCGATTATGTTGTCCTGACTATGACATTGGATTGTGTCTTTCACTGTACGTTAAGATTTACCACACAAAGGACTCATTGTGAGATTATATACTGGTTTGGCACCATTAGTAGTAGTATTATTGTTTTTGTTATTTTTCATTTCATATTATTATTTTTATTCATCATTATTATTATTATTTGTATCATTATACTTTTGAGATTTAACTCTTTGAGGGCTGAATATTTTTTCCAAAAAACAGTTTCTGAAAAGCAATGGTTTCACACAGAAATCAACATAAACTGTCTGTTGCTGTATGCTGTGGCTGCCAGTTTGCCAAGAATATGTGGCAGGCTTGCTGCCAGGCTGTCTTCGCATGGCTGGGGCGGCAGCAGCAGTAGTCCTGGTCGCAGTGCATTGCAGTGTGGTTTCTACCTTCTCCTACCTTATCATTGTTAAGTGGCAGTCCTACCTGGTGAACATTGTCAGTACCACAATTAGATGGGGACCAATCAGCTGAAGCTGGAATGTCACATTCGTTTTCGATCACTTGTATCAAAATCTGAGTCTGACAAGTCATAGTCCAGTTCAGAGATAATAGGCAAAATTTTGTCTGCGGAGTATTTTGCTTTATGCATTTGCTTTGATCTCTCACCAGATGTCAGTCCCATTTTTGCCATTGTTTGCGCCTTGCTGCTCACGCGAGCGCAGGAAATCTCAGTCAGACCAATGAATCTAACTTTCCTTCAGGCAACGAGAGTCCAACTAAAACATAACGGTTGGTCTTGGCTCTGTTTACAGTTGATTACCATGGTTAACTCCTCCTTTTGACAAAAGTCGACATCAGCCCTGAAAGAGTTAATAAAAATGTAATTTTTCACGTCAAAAAACAAATGCAACGCTTTTTACATTTTTTTTTTGCTTTCTTGTATACAAAATATAGGGAAAGTATTGCAATCGTCCAAAAATTCGATTTCTAAATTTTGATGAATCACGACGTTTTAGACCTCCCTGAGTCCAAAAAATACCTTTTTTGAAATTATGTGTGTGTGTGTGTGTAAACACGATAACTTGAGTTCGCTTTCACGTAGTTCAGCCGAATTTTGCATACAAGTATTATGTACGAAACGTAGATTTCTATCAATTTTTGGGCTATTTCCGTTAACCGGGAGTGGTACTTTACCTTTTATTCATGCAGCTGCAGAGATTTATTCCACTTTACTTTTATAATAATTGTTCAATATCTTATTAATTTGATTTGATTTGTTGTTGATGGTTCTTTAATGTACATAATATAAAGATATAATAATTGTCCTGTGGTTTACTCCTCAAATATCCATCCCCATATTTGTTCTGTTGGCTTCATCAGGCTGTGACCTCAGGTGCACACTGGGGTGGTTAGCAGCCGAATATGAAGCAGTCAGGATGAGGATCACCATGTCCAAGTATGAGGTGGTGGCCCTCAGCCGGACAAAGGGTGGAGGGTCCTCTTCAGTTTGGGGATGAGGTGCTGCCTCAAGCAGAAGAGTTTAAGTAGCGTGGGGTCTTATTCGGGAATGAGTGAAAAAGGGAGTGAGAGATCAACAGTTGGACTGAAGCAGCGCCCAGAGTCACGCAGATGTTCTAATGGTCAGTCGTGCTGAAGAGAGAGCTGAACTAATAGGCAAAGCTCTTGATTTACCAGTCGATCTACATTCTTACTCTCACCTATGGCCACGAAAGAACAAGATTGTGGAAAGAAGAAGCAGCGATGAGCAATTTTTTGAATTATGTCTGTCTCTGTGTGTGTGTGTGTGTAAACACAATAACTTGAGTTCTCTTTCACTTTGGTCAACCAACTTTTGCATACAAGTATTCGGTACAAAACGTAACTTTCTATCAACTTTTGAGGTATTTCTGCTTGCTGGAAATGGTACTTAACCTTTTATTCATGCAGCTGTAGAGTCCAATTTTTTCAACTTTGCTTTTATAATAATTATTCATTTGATTTGATTTGTTGTTGATGGTTCTTTGATGTACATAATATGAAGATATAATTATTCTCTTGCAGTTCACTCTTCAAATATCCATCCCCATATCTGAGTATATGAGAATGTCTAGGAGGAGAACACTCCCGATTTTTGGAATAAAATGCAATGCTAAGGAGGTTAAAAAGCCCCAATTTAAAAACAGTTGTGACAATAAAAAAAGGAGGGATTTGTAAGTTTTCTTCACCCCGTACTCTACTGAAAATACTACAGCAACACATTATTTAATGTTGTGAATTTCACTGTTTTCAAATAAGTGGTGGCGTTTCCCATTATGTCACGTCACCATTTCTTTTAATAACATTTATTAGGAATTTGGACACTGGAGACACAAGACGGTTAAGTTTAGCAAGGGGAATTTTCCATAATTCATCCATAATGGAGGTCTTCATCTCCGCAATTCAGTGGGACCATTTGCTGCAATATTTTGTGTTTCGTAACTCGTCAGGAGGGCAGGCAGGCCAATCTCGTACCCACGCTATCTGCTTACACCACCATGCACTTGTAATCCGGGCACGATTGTCCAGCTGGAAAATGTGGGGCCGTCTCTCGAAAAGGTAATGTCTGGATGACGGCGTATGCTGCTCCAACATATGTCCAGAACGTTCTGCATTAATGGTGCAATCACAGATACCTTGGACACTGACACACCCCCACATCATGACAGATGCTGGCTTTTGTCCCTGACGCTCATAACAGCTTGGATGGTCCTTTTCCTCTTTGACCTGCAGTGCACAATAGCTGCGCTTTTTTTTTTTCCAAAAACTGATCTGAAATGTTGGCTCGGCGGACCACAAAATGCAATTCCACTGCGCTACATTTCCTGTCACATGAGACCGAGCCCAGAGACGTCGGTGACACTTCAGGACAGTGTTGATGTATGGCGTCTGCTCTGCAGAGTAAAGCCTTAACAAGCACCTGAGGATGCAGCAACAAATGGAGTTCACTGATGTGACAATAGATGGCGCTCTACCAGCGCTTAACACGGCACAGACAGACACAAGAGGCACACTTACACAAGTTCACGCTTTTTATTTTCTTCTTTTCCATTTCAGCACAGCACACACAAACCCCAATGAAGTTCAGTCCCTTTTCTTCTTCTCTCTCTTCTTTTCTGTTTGGCCGCCTCTTCTCCTCTTCACTCCACTCCACTCCTCACAAGCTCTGTCCTCTGCCTCCCGACTCCGGCTCCCTGAATGGAGTGAGGTGGCCCCTTTTATAGTTCACCCGGATGTGCTCCACGTGCTCCCTGATGACCTTCCTGCAACACTTCCTGGTCTGGCAGCACTTCCTGGTGTGGGTGAAGTGGTGCATACCATGGCTTCTGAGCCATCCAGGCACCCCCTGGCAGTGGCAACGGGTCCCCACAAGGTTGGCCTCAACACCCACCAGGGCGGCTGCCTCCTCGGGTTCCAGGGGAGGTGTTGCTCCTCTCCCGGTCCTTCCATCCTCCAGGTGTCCTGACTGGGCATGAGCCCTAGCTGTCTGCCACACTGACAAAGGTTTAGCAATTACTTTTTGTCCCCAGAGAGCGATTGCCATCATATTCTAAATTCTGCACTTTTTTTGTGATATCCTCAATGCCATTTCTTACGTAGAGAAGGATGTCTACTTGGAGTCTGTGACATTTTCTTTGTTTCTGGCATTGCTCGCCTTTGGACCCTCAGAGATTTCTCCATACCTGTGGTTTTTCTTACGATCTCTGATTTAAAAAAAATGTACTATGCAAATTCTCACAGAGTTTCTAGCTAATCATTTATCGATTATAGACGTTTGACAGGCAGAGATTCCAAATTTGAGATTTCTTTTTCAGTTTAATGCATCTTAACAAAATTCAAATGTTGAGTGACGCCATTTTGTCTCTCTCTATCTGGTGTTGCCATTTTGTGGATTCCCGTTGCCATGATGCGTCCTCCAGTTGCTAGGGGTGTGTTCTCAGAGGTTGTGACCCTGAACTCATTTTAATGTCAGCCCGAGTTTGACCAATGAACCCTTGAATTGCTTTCCAAAGTTTTTCTTTGTGACTATTTCCGGATTACAAGTCCTCGCGCTTGTTTTTGACCTTGTTTGGGTTCTAACACAGGATCTCTTTGATTGCCGGTTTTTTGACTTTTGCTTTGTTTTCTTTGACTTTGATTCCCTGGTTTAGTTTTTGGTTCTGGCTAAAAATGATTTCAACCTCCCATTATGAAAATGGTCTCAAACTTTGTCTCCTGGTCCTCTTTAATTTAAAATATTATTTCTGATGTTTGAGATCCTACAGAGTTCATGCTGGAACATGGAAGGTTCTGGAGATTGTCAGGAAGACTGAAATCCTAAAGCAGCGTTTCTCAGCCTTTAAGTATTTGCGACCCGAGTTTTCATAATAGTTTTAATCGCGGCCCCCCTAACATTTTTTTGAAATGTAGATGCATATTTTATTATACCTACTTAACTTTTATCGACATTTATCTAACTCTATATTTATTGTTCTAGTATCAGAACGTAGTTTAAGTTAATTTGTTTTGGTTTCAACAGATGTCTTTTTCATATTTTTGAATCTTGTTTTCTTTTTTTCACATCTTTGCGCCCCCCTTTTTGTTACTTCGCGCCTCCCTAGGGGGGCCCGCCCCACAGGTTGAGAACCACTGTCCTAAAGGATGAAGATATCCAAGCAGGTTGTCATTGTCATGGATGGCTGGAGTCCCTGCCCGGCCGGGATGCCTCTGCCTTGGAAGGACTTGGGGAGCAAGTGTGGACAAAGCATCACCTCCCCCGGAACGCTAGATGGCAAACCCCATGGATGGCATTGATACCTGAGACTCCAGCAGGGCTTCATGTGGGTACGGGGAAGATGTAGCCCTCAGACGAAAAAAGTAAAAGTTTATTTCTTTTATAAGTGTGCCTCCCGTGTCTGTCTGTGTCAGGTCGGCGCCCATATTGTCACATCATGCATCACAAAGTGCCATCAGGGAGGTGTCTGATTGGTCATAAATATACAACCAAGGTCATCAAAGCCAGCTTTAGGCAAAAAAAAGTAAAACAAGGAGTTCTACAGCAGATGGCATGGCTTCCATAGAGCGCCAATCTTCACATCATCAATGCTGGTTTGGGAGGACCGAGCAAGGAGACAGCCAAAGTGTGCAGAAGAATTGGGGCATGTGCAGCAAACGTCTGGGGGCAAACCACAGACAGAAGGACAGGCAGACAGCAGACCCAAAAGAGAATGGAGCAGTTTGAAAGGTAAATGGTGTGCACACCAAATATTGATTGGATATGGAGTATGTTAATGTTTACTGCTCATTTTATAATACACTAATGAAACACAGGGACCTACAGTTTTTAAATAAAAGGTGTGGACACTAGAGGGCACTGTTGCTGCTCAAACCCAACAGACAGACACGCAGAACAAAGCACCAAGAACGTGTTTGATTCTTGTTTCTTCTTACAGTGCTCTCTTAGCACCACAGCCACAGGTTAACAGGCAAATAAATCCAACCATCCATTATCTGACCCGCTATATCCTGACTACAGGGTCACGGGGTCTGATGGAGCCAATCCCAGCCAACACAGGGTGCCAGGCAGGAAACAAACCCTGGGCAGGGCGCCAGCCCACCGCAGGGCAAATAAAGCACGACACATAATTCTTTCTCTTTCTCCTCCACACCTCCCAGCAAGCATTGTCCACATCCTCCCAACTCGGGCTCGCTACTGGGATTGAGGCAGTCCATTTAGTGTCCAACCCGGAAGTGCTTCTGCTCTTCAATCCTCATAACCTGACTAGGACTTCTGATGGATCACTTATTTTTAATCAGCCCAGAAGAACTGGCATGACATGAGAACAGAAGCCCAGAAGTAGGCGAGAACCTTATCTCCCATCGTCCATCCACAGCGTCTCCTAGTGGCACTCACGGTACCCAGCAAGGCTGTGATAACAAACTCCATGTCCCATGGTGCCCTGCGGGAATCCGGGGCACCACTACACTCCAGGGATGCTGTCATCCAAAATCTTGGGGGAAGGCAGTGTCCCAAAGTAGCTGCCTTCCCCCAACCTTTCACTCTCAGGACGTCTCGGCCGGGTTGGACTACCAGCCGTCCCTTACAAAGGGAAACAGAAATGTAGTTAAAAACAAGGAGCTACTGATATGAGCACTAAACCTTCCACCGGTTGTTAACAAAAAGAACTCACACTTGATTATGAATTCTGAACACGTATTTGACAGTCACATGCATTTTTCCATCGTTGTTCTTGCATAGTGTATCCTTGTATTCTTGTATTTGGGTGTGACGAGGTTGGACAGGATTAGAAATGAGGACATTAGAGGGTCAGCTCAAGTTAGACGGTTGGGAGGCAAAGTCAGAGAGGCAAGATGGTGTTGGTTTGGACATGTGCAGAGGAGAGATGAGGGGTATAATGAGAGAAGGGTGCTAAGGATAGAGCTTACAGGAAAGGGGAGAAGGGGAAGGCCTAAAAGAAGGTTTATGGATGTGATGAGAGAGGACATGCAGGTAATGGGGGTGACAGAACAAGATGACGAGGACAGAAAGATATGGAAGAAGATGATCCGCTGTGGCAACACCTAATGGGAGCAACCGAAAGAAGAAGATTTACATACATTTCAGTTTAATTTGTGCCTTGAGCACGACCCTTAACCTGCCGTTGCTCCATCCTGGGTATGATGTTAATGTGCCTCTAGCCCTGCAAGCAGGTCCTTCAACTTATGGGTGTGACGGAGTAAGATGACAAGGACAGGAAGATATGGAGGAAGATGATCCGCTGTGGCAACCCCTAATGGGAGCAGCCGAAAGAAGAAGAAGTTCTTGCATAGTGTATCCCACATTTGACACTCAGCAAGTGGCACTGCTCTTCTTCTTCTTCCCGTTACAATATTCTTCATCAGATCACCTTTACCCCCAACAGACAGTACGCAAGACATGGGATAAAATCACTAAGAAGTAACTTAATTTCTTCTCTTTTCAGTGTCATGCTCCACATCCACCACAATAAACAATAAACTAACACAATAAATACAACAGTTCTCTCCTCCCAGCAGCTCCGTCACACTCCCTCCCAACTCCGGCTCTCTTTCTGGGTCTCCACTAGTCCTTTATATAGTCCTTGACCCGGAAGTACTTCTGTCCTTCCGTCCATGTGATTCACCAGCACTTCTGGGTCAGATGAAGACTTGTGTTTTCTTCAGCCCGGATGTACTCCCAAGTCATGGGGACGGAAGGACAGAAGTACTTCCGGGCTGAAAAAACCACAATATATATGGGAAACAAAAATCCCCGTGTCTCCCTGCAGCGTCACACGGTGGCACCCACAGTACCCAGCAGGGCTGTGAAGCCGAACTCCATCTCCCATAGTGCCTGCGGGGAACCAGGACACCGTTAATCTGCAGGGAAGTCGCCATCTAGTGTCCTGGGTGTGTCGGCCGGGTAGAGCTGTCCATCACGATAGATAGATGTAAAAGGCACTATATGGTTCAGATAGTTAGACGGATTTCCCATTACGGCGTTTTGTCTCATAGGATTTGCTTGACACTCGGCAGATGTTGCTGCTATTCTTTCTCTTTCCGCCATATTACATGGTTTGCCGGTTTGTATGCTGTAATAAATCCACACACGCAGGTGACTCTGATAAGGCTGCTGCTACCTAAACTTTTTTTGAATTTTCAGAACATATCAGGCCAGAAGCTTTCAATTTAAGACCAAGACCAAGGTTCTAACCGCAGTGGTTATTGCGTGAGAGATGGACAGACCTTACCATTTTGTATATAAACATTTTTGAATTTTATCTGCAGGATGTTTTGGATTCACACTTCTATGAATTAGAGAGTTCAGCTTTTGAGTTTTAATAAATTTGCAGACCTTTCAGAACGTTTCTACTTTGACATTCTGGGTTACTGAGTGTAGACTGATGGGCTAAAATCACATATTTACATAATAACTTGATGGTATTTTGGAAAAATTAAGTGGATAGGATGGCTTTGTTGGACTGAATGTCCTGTTCTTGTCGAGATTATTCAAATGTTCTAACATTTAAAATGAAACCGACAACAAAATAAAGTGTGCAGAAAGTGAAGTGGTCTCAATACTTTCTGAGTCTCATTTATGTCATTAAGCCAAAAGCAGCCGTCCCAGAACCTTTGACATTAAAGCTCAGCTTTATAAACTCAATGCAATGGCATCAGCATCTCGATCAGCGTGTTAATCTGCTGCGATGAACAATTCAAATTAAACATGCAAACCAGTCAAGTGCCAAGTCAGACAGTCCCCCGATGCCCATGAGAGTGAGCCATCTGCCCTTACCTTCCGCGGGAAGCACATCGTTCAAAGCGAGCCGCTCTGCTGGTGCCGGGACGCCTTTGTGACTCTGAATGCTTTAATTCCTCACGCCTTCTCCTGCACAGACATTTTTGTGAAGGTTTTGTTGCAGGAGGGTCCTTCACTATCTTTAGCCTACGATTATTTTTGGCCAGGAACAGATGTCTCAGGCAAGTGAACTTTAACAAAGTTAGACAGACAACACCAAGACACCCATGGGGATTTCTGGCTTCTTCTCCTTCTTGTTGTCATGTCTTGTTTTGTTTTTAAAGTACAGCTAATTTAAGCATAACATCGTCCTTTTGAGTCACCTTTAGTTTCATTTTTCTTCTGAAATTGCATTTAACGCTAACCCTTTAACGAGACCTAAACTTTCAAAAGTGTTCATGTTAGCATCTGTATACTGAAAGGAAAGTTCTGGGAAGGCCCCAGCACAATTTTCATGCCAAAGATGCCACTGATTGTGTCCCAAGCATGAATGCCTCATGCCTTTGCTGCCTACGTGTCCTCTGCCCAGTCTCTTTGTGACCCTAGGCATGTGTCTCTCCCACAAGCCAAAGATGTGCCTTGGGGTAAATGTCAGTTCTGCATTGCATTGGTGTATGCCACACCACAATTGGCAGTCCACAGACTTCATGGCTTGGTGTTTGTCCTGACATGCAGTGTGAATTGTGGGACCCTCTAAACACAGGTACAAGTGTGCCTATCTAAATAATGTCCAGTCAGTTCAGTTGGCCACAAGTGGGCAACAATTCAGTTCTGGAAACATCTAAAGAAGAATGAAAGCAAACATGAGGCGCTCGAGTGACACAGCAAAGGGTGAGAATACTTCGAGGAAGTATACAGTATGTCCACAAGGGTCCTTTCTGGTGGATCTCGGTGATAAGCCTTGTGGTGATGAGAAAATGAAGCATGGTGAAGCTTTAAGGCAGGGCTCTCCAACCTCTTTTCCCCTGAGAGCTCCTTTTACAAAATGAAAATGGCCGAGAACTACTCATGTTTTCTAACGTTACTTCTCATAGCTTATTTTAACACAAACAAACTGAATAAGCTTGTTTTAGATAGATAGATAGATAGATAGATAGATAGATAGATAGATAGATAGATAGATAGATAGATAGATAG
>JANRMT010062820.1:35021717-35031940 GCA_026402145.1 Polypterus bichir lapradei | reverse complement strand
TTAGCGCCTTAGCAGAGAGTTGACCGTACTTTTAGCAATGGGCATGCGGTAGTTTAATGTTCACAGTATTGGATTTGTCTTGTGGAGACTCAATTGTTTCATCGAGTTACGCCCCCCTTGGTCATTTTTGGTGCGCAGAGACTTTGAGTTGGTGGGGTTTGGGACTCCCCCTTATACATCCATCCATCCTCTTCTGCTTATCCGAGGTCGGGTCGCGGGGGCAGCAGCTTGAGCAGAGATGCCCAGACTTCCCTCTCCCCGGCCACTTCTTCTAGCTCTTCCAGGGGAATCCCGAGGCGTTCCCAGGCCAGCCGAGAGGCATAGTCCCTCCAGGGTGTCCTGGGTCTTCCCCGGGGCCTCCTCCCAGTTGGACATGCCCGGAACACCTCACCAGGGAGGCGTCCAGGAGGCATCCTGATCAGATGCCCGAGCCCCCTCAGCTGACTCCTCTCGATGTGGAGGAGCAGCGGCTCTACTCTGAGCTTCTCACCCTATCTTTAAGGGAAAGCCCAGACACCCTGCGGAGGAAACTCATTTCAGCCGCTTGTATTCGCGATCTCATTCTTTCGGTCATTACCTATAGCTCATGACCATGACTACCCACTATGGGCACTGAGGGGTGATGTCCATTCACTGCACCTAAAGCTCCAGGTGGGCTTTGACTGGCACTGTGGGCTAATTAACCGATGTGAACATAATCTGCTGAAGTCAGCTGTGATCTAAGCAGGACTTATCTCAACTTCTCTTCTGCATTTTCTGTATTTCATTTAATTTCTGGGGGTGGCGCTGTGCTGACACTGCTGCTTCTCATGAAGGAGACCAGGGTTCACGTCCATGCATGGAGTTTGCATGTTCTCCCCATGTCTGTGTGGGTTTCCTCACGAAGCCCAAAGACATGAAGGTTAGGTGCATTAGTGACATTAAAACTGGCTTAAGTGTGTGAGTTTGTGTGTCTGTCCCGTGATGGACTGGCGCCCTGTCCAGGGTGTGTTTCTGCCTTGAACCCTCTGCTCGCCGGGATGGTCTCTAGCACACCTTCCAACCCTGTTCAGGAATAAGCAGGTTATGAAATTGACATTTTGACATTTTCTCATTCTTTTTCCCTCTATTTTTTAGCATTTCTTGCAGTTCAACTTGTGGGCCTTTATATAAACCTTTGGATTGGACTTAATGATATAAATCGGGAGATGAGATATCTGTGGACGGAAGGCAAAGGTGTGTTTTATACCAACTGGGCAAAAGGCTACCCGATTTCAGGTCCTGAGGGGCGCTACTTTTACAGCGACGAGGTAAGAGTGAGCAGCACGAGGGACGTTTTCATACGAATGTATCTCTCTGTTATAAAAAAAAAACAAATCTTGGGACGAGACGAGACTTTTGCTCCGGGGACGTGATCTTTTGAAGAGAGACACTTTCACGTCCCGCGAGACGGTCAAGTCATGTCATGCTTACAATCTTTGGAAGCAAGTCACGCTCTACCATTTTCAATCAAGACCACAGTCGTCTAACCTCTGAATTGTTGGAATGCTTTTGTGCTCTCAGCTCTTAAAAATGTTATACGTTCTAGATGACACGTCAATGGCTAAGTGAAGAAGAAAGAGCAGCGCGTCGAAAAGAGACCCCAAAGCACTGGAGAGAAAAGAATGCAAAAATAATCTCTGTGCAAATTCTGAAAATAAGGAAAGTAATAATCAGACTAGACTTTGTGCCAAAAGATTTAACCACAACCGGGGCCGGAAACAGACAAAGTAGAATGTCGTGAAGAATTCAAAAACGTTGGAGCGATACACATTAGAGATAATGGAAGTAGGAAAATTCGAAAGTCTCAAAAAATGATAGTAAAGATCACATTAGTGCCAACAAATGGAAAATATTACTCGGTGAAATAACGAAACAGCGAAAAGAGATTGAATAGTATTTGAGGATGTCTGGGTGAGAAGAGAGACAAGGCAGTGAGACAAAAGAACAGCTGCTGTACAGGCTTTTAAACGTTCGAATCGCCGCACGAGATGCTGATCATGTGGCACGGCAGCAGCCGATCGAGCAAAGAGGAGGTCAAAAAACAACTCTATTTGTTTCCCATTGTTTCACCTTTTAAGAGGGGGTTTCAGAGGAGCGACCGCGTCTCCTTGGGGTGCGTTCAACCAGCCCCCTCATCATAATGGCGTGTAGAGCTGGCGGTGTGGGGACAGGGGTTGGCGAGCAAACCCTAATCCTAAACCTAACCTCCTAGTATTAAAAAAAAGTTCTGTCTCAAAAAATGTTGAAAGTTTGAAATCACTAAAATATTCATCCGTTTACTTTTATTGCTAAAATGCCAGCTTGTAAACCTGCAAACAAAGTCAATATTTCGTTTGGCAAAAAAAAAAAATAAAATGGTTGGCTAAATAAATTACTTTTCACTTCCAGCAAAATTTGTGTCACCCAAGAAGAAAGCCGTTTCCTCCATTTTGGAGCCTGATGGGGTGGGCCGGTGTCAGAAAAGGCATTTGGCTGTAAAATTCACACTGAACTATCGTATATTCTCACTTATAACTTGGGTCTTAAAACCCGGAAAGTCGGTCATAAAATCAGAACCCGACTTATACGCCCGTTCAAAAATGCGACACTTCAATTTTTTTTCTGTTACATCTTCTTGCCTCCTCCAATCTCACACCAGTTTCTCAGGCGCATCAAATTTTATTGCAGCAGTGCAGTCACCAATTTCTTTTGCTGTTTCAACAACTTTTAATTTAAAACTAACTTCATATTTTCTTTTGATTGAACGCTTCATCTTAAATAAGGGATGCTGTTATGATAAAGGGGTATGGGATACAAAAGACACAAATCAGTGCAAACGTCGCTTCAGAATAGTTTGGGTATTAAATACCGTGTGGGCACAATAGAGAGATAGAGAGAGGTGAGGAGGACGCGCTGATACAGCGTGTCCATACCTGGGCCTACAAATTGAGGTTATTGGTAATTTAGACTTGCACTCATTGTTAAAGATGATTGATAAAGGTAAACCACAACCGAAAGTTGAAAAGTTAATTCTTTTAATAGGTATGTTGGAAGCTTTAAAGGGTGACATAGCAAGTTTTGACTTTGTACAATTGGCTAAATCTTTGATAAAGACCTTCCTGAATGCTGAGATATTCTTACCAAAAATCGCAGATGCACAACATCCTGGGAGGTTAGGGGTCCAAGCCTATAATGAACATTTGTTAAAGTTGGGACCTGGGCGTGCAATGATTTTATTAAATGGCACAACCAGGATTACCAGATCACCCATAGACCAGCACATGCTCAATAAAGATTCGGCCCAGGCTGTGATCCATTCATGGCTGATGCAGGAAAAGAATAGGGACTCTATAATCGGGGTCTAACCCAAATTACTGTGTTCAAGATGTTTGGTATGGCCTTGCCCTTTCCCTTTCCCTAACCTTTAAAATTGTCATACCAGCCCTGATGTTAAAATTGTGAAATTTGAACTCAGGACCTTTAGTAAATGTAGACAGGGCTGGACTATAAGCCATTAGACAAACTACCCCGACCGCTATTCTAAACTTAAGGCCCATAAACAACATCCCTGATGTTAAAAGCCTGATGGGAGGTCCTGATGTTAATCAGTGTTTTTATAATTTATTTCTCAACCTTTAAGTATTTGCAACCCGAGTTTTCATAACAGTTTTGATTGCGCCCCCCTAAGGTTTTTTTTGTAAGGAGCCCACTAATACCAATTTGTTCTTTTTTAATTAATGATATTTCATAGATGCATATTTTATTATACCTAGTTAACTTTTATCGACATTTATCTAACTCTATATTTATTTTTCTAGTATCAGAATGTAGTTTAAGATAATTTGTTTTGGTTTCAATAGATGGATTTTTCATATTTTCGATTCTTGTTTTCTTTTTTTCACATCTTCGCACCCCCTTTTTGTTACTTCGTGCCCCCTAGCAGGGCCCGCCCCACAGTTTGAGAACCACTGACCTAACCCTACCCCTCTTCCTAAACTTAACAATTAATAACCCTAGCCCTAATCCTAAATAACCCTAATGTTAATTTAATGTTAGGGGTCTAAAATGAACCATAGAACCTCAAATAACCCTAGTTTTGAAAAAAAAAAAATCTTTTCTATAGCGCCTTACATTGTAATAAAATGGATGTTTTGCCACTATATGTCCCATTTCAGGATGGTGGGATAGCTTTTAATTAATTTATTTGAAGGTTTTTATACCGTAGATCCCGGAATACAAGCCGAGAATTTCGTCCTAGATTTTTGGCTTGGAGTTTGGGGGTCGGTTTATATAACGAGTATCATTTCAGATTCCAGATTTCCAGCGCAATGCCGGTTTTGCCGATGAATACGGAAGTAAATAATGACGAAACCACAGAGCCATCTTTCAGATGAAGAAGTAACTTTGCATGCCGGTACTTTAAATTAAATAAAGAATTTATTCAAAAAAGTGTTTTAGTTGTTGATTTTATTAAAATTTATAATAAATTATCGGGAAGTTTAAAATAAAATTTATTTTGATTCACGATCCACATCTTGCGTTATGAAACGGATGCGGTCACGTGTATCCGCTTGCGCGATTGTAAACAAACAACCGAGAGCACTAGTAGCGTCAGTCGGAGCCCAGATACATGTGTTTGTGGATGTGATTTCGAAACGAAGATGGACATTGTGTGGAAATATCTCCTCCTCCTCCCTTCCTGCAGCCCAAAGATGTCAAATTAAATGGTGAGTACAGTATGAAATTGTTTCTAGAATAGAATGCCTTTTACTGTCACTATACGCATCTACAATGAGATTAAAAGCAGCTCCTTCAGTGCAGAAAAAAGTTCTGTATAGGGCTTGTATGGTTGTTTTTTAGCCTTAGCATAATGCCGTATCTGCGGCCCCGCTTCTGCTTTCTTTCCCTCCTCCGTCTGTGGCGTCTCCTAGACCCGACAACAAACCACGGAGAGCCCGCTGGTCTCGCTATGTTGTCTGGGATGTTGTGCGTGTGATGAAAAACACTCAGAACAGATGTCTGGCTCTGGACACTAATGTCTATAAGGTTCTGAATGGTGTAGCGGATGTTCGCCGAACCGATCGTGCACAAACAAGGACAAAAAAAAAGTACAAAAACAACAAAAAAGTGCACTGAAAAGGAGAGCCCTGAGGCGCTGCGCGCCGCCATGCTCCTAGCCTAATCGAAGTAGGCTAGGCACTTTTTATAACTTTTTGGTTAGTACATTAGAAAAAATATTGGTGTTTTTTTATTATGAAAAGGATAAGTAAGTGTTGTAGTGGGAGGTTTGGAACGCATTATGGGTTAGCCTTTGCGAACGAATTAAGTTCGTAAGTCAAGGGTCCACTGTATTGTGTATTTAAGTTAATCAAATTTATAACAAGTCTCCGGCAATCCACCCGCCGATGTACCATATTTGCGTATATAGTTTCAACACAAAGGTTCCAATTTACCAAACTTCTCCGCAATCACTTCCTAGTTTCCATCAAAAATGCCGGCAGTCTCAAATTCTCGCCGATAAACATTATAAATATACCCGAAGAGACACTTTTAAGGAAATTTAGAAAATTTTGCTTGGAGAAGGGGGTCGGCTTAAATACCGGTCATCGGCAAATACATGTAATTTAGTCGGTAGAGAAGGGGATCGGCTAATATACCGGGTCGGCTTGTATTCCGGGATCTACGGTACATCTGAATAGTTTTAAAACTTATTTGTTGAACAGATCTTTTAAGAATATGTTTAGAAATTATTGATAAGAGCATTTTTATTCTCCAGATAAGGGACATTTTAGGGTTTTATTTATTTATTTATTTAATAGATTTTAGAGTGTAAAATATTTTTATTCAAGTGCCTATGACACTGAGATATAAAATAATTTTTATAATGAAACTAAGTGTGCCAGAGCATTCCAGTAATGGCCATATCCCCTACCCTACGCCTAACCCTATTCTAACCTTAAGGCCCATAAACAACAACCCTGATGTTAAAAGTTTAATGGGAGACCCCGATGTTAATCAGTGTTTTATGATCATATTCTTTTATACCTACCCCTACCCCTCTCCTAAACTTAAAGTCATTAACCCTAGTCCTAATCTTAAAGTAACCCTAATAATAATTGATATTAGGAGTCCAAAATTAACACTGGATACCTTACAAAATTTAAAAAATCTTTTATATAGTGCCTTTCACCAATAATTTGTAATAATATGGATGGTGGATGCTATAGATCCCGGTTTTAGGAGATTTTATATAGCTTTAATTTATTGAAAGGTTTTTTATGGATCTGATTACTTTTAAACTTTTAATACAACAGATCTTTTAAAGAAAATACTTTTAGAAATATTAATGGGGGCTTATGATTCTCCTGATAAGGGATACTTTTAAGGCATTTATTTATTTATTTATTTATTCTATAGATTTTAAAGTGTAAAATGTATTTTATGCAACTGCATGGACACTGAGATACAAAATAAATGTTATAGGGAAACTAATTGTGCCAGAGCGTGCCTTGATGGCAATAGCTCTTCATACTCTTCTAACCCTATTAACCATTTAATTGTTATTTAAGCTATTATTTTGTATCAAATTACACTACATTATTAATATTATTTTTCTTAAAAAAACCTTCTTATACAGCAGACACCCAGACTTTTTAAGCAATGTGGACTAAAGGGCCCCCTCAGCATAAGAGGCCCTGAGGTTTAAGCTCCATTCGTTTCAAAGGGGATCTCACACGCGTGTTCTTCTTCCAGCTTTGAACCTTTCTTCCCGTTCATAAACTTTTCGTGGAGTCCTGCTGTTTTCACTTCCGTACCGAGCCAATATTCTCAGTTGAATTTCAGCAGGTTTCACTCCTTCTGCCCAAAGAAATGTCACTACGGCGTGTTGTTCAACAAACCCACACCATAATTTTCTGAATGCCGTTGCCCTCGTATAAACATAAAAAATTGGACAAATGAGGAGAGACCGTTCAGTCCATCAGGTTCATTTGTTTAGTTGATAGCTGAGCTGTCCCCATATTTTAATCCAAATCCTCCTTAAAGGTTGCTCAGGTTTCTACTTCAGTTCCTTGTCTAGCAGTTCCTGATTCCAACAACGTCCTGGCTGCATTCCTAACTCCACTTTCCCTTCACATTCGCTGCTCTCCTCAAGCACGTTGATTCGCCGTTAAGTTGAAAAGATTCTGCTGGATCTTCTGTATCAACACTTGGAGGATTTTGAAGACCCGGGTGAGGTTCCCACGCACTCTCATCTGCAGGTTTAATGCTCTGAGTGTGTCACCATGTGGCATGTCCTGAAGTCCCATGATGCACCTGGTTACTGTCTTCTGCACAGCTTCAAATGCTGCTATGTCTTTCTGACCAGATGTGCCCACAATACTCCAGGTATGGAGTGCATTACATGGTCTGAACATTACTCAATTAATGCCCAACAATGCAATGTGACATTTTATTTGCCATTTTGGTCACTTTGGCTTAGCTGATGAGAATGCTGTGTCAGCGTAAACCCATCAATCCTTTTCAGAGGTCTCTACCTGTAGCTCAGTGTCTCCCATCTTGTATTTCTCATTGGCGTTCCTGTTGCCCATGTCTATCACTTTGCACGTTTGTACACTAATCTCCATTTTCCTAAGTGTTTGCCCAAAGTGTTCAGGCCTTTTTGAACTGTTTGACTGCCTCCATGGCATCTGCTGTCCCTATCATTTTAGTATCATCTGCAAAACTGTCACCCTTTTGAAGTTCACACTCCATTATTTTTTGATTTCTTCGTGTTTGTAGCTGAACAATGACATTTCATTTTGTCAATGTCATATCTTTTATTTCTTGTCGTTTTAAGCAATGCTATGTGTCTTTCTAGGAATACGACTGCGTTGTAATAGCATCTGGGAATGGATACTGGAAGAACGATGACTGCTATTCACGGAGAGCTTATATTTGTCAAAAGTATAAAGGTAATTGTGATCTTATATAAACACATTCAAATGGAATTTACCTTCCTGTCGTTTTACTAACGTCAACATGTTAAAAAAAAAAAAAGGTGTCTTTCTGATTGACCTCCGTGAGGGTTCTTCACACATTAGCATGGAAAAGCAGGGTCAGCGGCAGCAGCACAGCCCCTTGTCGCACTCCACGTAGTGAGGACAATCGTTGTGGCAAGTGTTCCATCCATCCATCGATTATCCAACCCGCTATATCCTAACACAGGGTCACAGGGGTCTGCTGGAGCCAATCCCAGCCAACACAGGGCGCAAGGCAGGAAACAAACCCCGGGCATGGCGCCAGCCCACCGCAGGGTAACGTGTCCCTTATTCTTGAAATCCATCCATCCATCCATTCATCTTCTAAACTTGCATGTCCTAAACACAGTAAAACAGTGACTTCCACATAAAACAGCGACTTTCTCGTCACAAGATGCTTTTGACATGAAAATACAGTTGCAGTGGATTCAAATGTTCATGTTCTTTACACAAAGAACGACAGACACTTGGAATAAGTGACCAAGTAGTGTGGTGGACAGTAAGACGTTAGGGACTTTCAAAACTCGACTTGATGTTTTCTTGGAGGAAACAAGTGGACAGGACTGGTGAGCTTTGTTGGGCTGAATAGCCTGTTCTCGTCCAGAGTGTTCTAATGTTCAAAGAATCTTCAGACCACTTCACTTTCTGCACATCTGATAAATGTCTGCCCGCCAGTGTCCACTCAATAGCCCACCATGACAAAGTGCCAATGTGTTTTTTTTTTTTAGAAAGGCATGCAGATGTTTTCCAAATCAAAACCTGAACTCCCTCCTTCATAGACGTGTCCATTTTTGCTGTGGTGTCTCCTTGAGATGTTTCTAGAGCTTGACTGGAGTCCACCTGTGACAAACTGAATGGACTTGACGTCGTCTAAAATGGCACATGTGTACCTGTGTATGGAAGGTCCCACAATTCACACTGCGTGTAGTCCAAGAAGCTCTTTGTAAACGTCCATGAGAAATTGTGGTGAGGCACAGAGGGGTCAAACCATTTCTAAAGCTCAGTGTCCTCAAGAATTGTGAAATGGAAGACATTTTGAACCATCAACACTCTCCCTAGAATGGGCCGTCTGGACATACTGAGTAACCAGGCAGGAAAGGCTTTGGTCAGGGAGGGCACTGAGAACCCAATGGACACTTCAGAAGAGTCCCCTACTGGAAGGGGAGAACCTTTTAGAAGGACAGCCATCTCAGCAGCACTCCATCAATGAGACATTTATGGCAGATTGTCTGGTGAGAAGCCACTCATGAGCCCACTTGCCCACTTTTTGTTTCGACTTCTGATTTTTATATTGTGGTTTGACAGTTCTGACAGTGACAGGCGCCGTTTATCTACTTATTTCTCTTCACCTTGCCCTCATGGTCTGCCTGTGATGGTGCAGGTCCTGCTCCATGCTCCTTCTTCCAATTTTTGGGAGCTTCTTGAACCCAACACCATCGGTAATGTAACCGGATGAGCTGTGCAATGAGGACAAATCACACTGAGCAAGGGGATGGTGTAAAAAGTGTTTGGTGCTTTTATTAAAAAAAGAATCCAAACAAAACCAAAAAGAGTGTCCACGGTGCAGCACATCAAACACATCGATCAATAAATAATCCATAAACACAAGTGGATAATGGGGAATAAAATCACAATAAATAAATCATTTAAAAACAGTCGCTGGCTCCTTCAGATCTCAGCCAACCTCCTTCTTCGTGTCCCCGGCTCACCCATAACTGACACAATCAGCGGAGACTCAGCAGCCACGAACGTCATCCTCCAACCCCGCCATCTTTGTTGCCTCCTCACAGCCCAGCCGGACCGTCCAAGGTGGGCACTCCTCCCATCATCCTTCACGCACCCGCAGTCATACCTCAGATCCCTGGGGTGGTCATCAGCCATGCTCAGCCCATTCCACTCCATTGTTCAGTGGGGCCAACCAGTCCCTAGAGCGCCACAGCCTACGTTCCACTGTCTGTGCTGCCTTTCTCCTCTAGGTGGCCGGATCGTCCTCATCGAGACTTCCCTTCAGCTCCCTTTTCACCTTTCAACCTTTTAATTCCATTTCACACTCGCTCTTCTCCTTTTGTATGTGGGGACGTGGCACAGGTGTGGCGATTAGCAGCTCCCAGCCTCAAATACGGACCCAAATGACTCCTCACCTGTGCACTTAACTGAGGATAGATAGATAGATAGATAGATAGATAGATAGATAGATAGATAGAT
>JANRMT010062820.1:35000965-35012273 GCA_026402145.1 Polypterus bichir lapradei | reverse complement strand
GAATTACACATAGGAAGGAAAAATGTTAGGTTTGAATACACAATGGGTGGTCAGAAAATCGAGAGTCCGCCTTATGAGAAGGATTTAGGAGTCGTAGTGGACTCTAAGCTATCAACTTCCGGACAGTGTTGAGAAGCCATTAAGAAGGCTCACAGAATGTCAGGTTATATAGCGCCTTGATGTGTGGAGTACAAGTCACAGGAGGGTCTGCTCAAGCTTTATAACACACTGGTGAGGCCTCATCTGGACTCCTGGGTGCAGTTTGGGTCTCAAAAAGGACATAGAAGCACTAGAGAAGGTCCAGAGAAGAGCGACAAGGCTGATTCAGGGCTATAGGGGATGAGATTTAATGTCAGTAAATGTGAAGTATTATGCATAGGAAGTAAAAATGGGAGGTTTAAACACACAATGAGGGGTTCTGAAAATCGAAAGTCCACCTTATGTGAAGGATTTAGGAGTCATAGTGGACTCTAAGCTATTGACTTCCAGACAGTGTTCAGAAGCCATTAAGAAGGCTAACAGAGTGTCAGGTTATATAGCGCCTTGATGTGCGGAGTACAAGTCACAGGAGGTTCTGCTCAGGCTTTATAACACACTGGTGAGGCCTCATCTGGACTCCTGGGTGCAGTTTGGGTCTCCATAAAGACACAGCAGCACTAGAAATGGTCCAGAGAAGAGCGACGAGGCTGATTCAGGGGCTACAGGGGATGGGTGATGAGGTAAGATTAAAAGAGCTGAGTCTTTACAGTGATGAAGAGGAGACCTGACTGGAGTGTTTAAAATGATGAAGTGAATTAGTCCAGTGGATCAAGACGGTGACTTTAAAATGAGGTCATCAAGAACACGGGGACACAGATGGAAACTTGTGAAGGGGAAATTTCACACAAACATTAGGAAGTTTTTCTTTACACAAAGAACGACAGACACTTGGAATAAGTGACCGAGTAGTGTGGTAGACAGTAAGACGTTAGGGACTTTCAAAACTCGACTTGATGTTTTCTTGGAAGAAATAAGTGGATAGGACTGGCGAGCTTTGTTGGGCTGAATGGCCTGTTCTTGTCTCGAGTGTTCTGGTGTTCTAATGTACAGAGCATCAGGGCTAATTTAAGATGAAGTTACAAGAAGGCCATGTTACAGTAATGTGTTTTTAGCAGTTTTTTAAAGTGCTCCACCGTATCAGCCTGGTGAATTTGTAACAGTAAACTCGTATTCCAGATTTGAGGTGCCTAACAGCAGAAGGCTGCCCGCCCGCCTCACCACTTCTTTTAAGTTTAGCTCATGGAATTCTAAGCAGACATTAATTCGAAGATCTAAGGTTACGATTTGGAGTGGAAGGTGAAAGACATTCGGAGATATAAGATGGAGCAGATTATTTAAGGCTTTATAAACCATAAGCAGTATTTTAAAGTCAATTCTAAGTGACACAGGTAACCAGTGTAGTGACATCAAAACAACATGATGGCCTCACCTGTTTCACATCACCTTGTCTTAATCGACCGCGTCCCGTCTTTTATTTTGGCACATCGACTAAACAATGCAGCAGCAGCCGATTAGGCACAACATAAAACGCGTGTTTTTAAAGAACAGTCAAAGTAAATTTACAAATCACTGCATTTTTTGCTTTTATTAGCATTTCCCATGCTGTATCTTTTTTACGGCTACTATGAATAATGGAAAAACACTTTGGTTGTATCAAAAGGCCGGGCGCAGGATTTGAATCGAGTTCAGTGGATTTGTGAGGTAGCCACGCTAAGCAGGACTTCACTCTGCCACACCGCAAACAACATATTGTGAGCATCAACTCCTCCTCCGGCCTCCGCCACATTAACACGGCCCACTCAGGAACAGCTGGCAAGTGTTATCCCGAGGGGGCCACTGAATAAATCACTGTGCTCATAAAACTACGGGCCATAAACCAAGTGGGATTGGGGTACCGAGGCAAAGCCCCCTCTCACAAATAAACCACAAAAGGCTGCTTATTTTGTAACTCCGTGAAAAATAAAATTCTCCCTGGTAAAAAACAGGCACCTGGCTCGAGCTTCAAACACACAGAGGGGCATTCAGACCGCAGCTCAACGGGCTCTTCATCCAAGGCGATTAACATGGCGGCCAAGGACAGCCTGTAATACCTGTTCACATTTTATAAGCAAATGCAAACATCAAAGGTCTCTCTTTGTTTCTTAAAATTGTTTTCAGCGTGTGAAGACATAAATACGCACCCAAGTGCTTTCTAAAACCTGGAACGTGAGGGTATGAGGTCGATCCTGGCAGCACTGGCCGTAACTGTGGATGAGGGCGCCAGTCCATCGGCGTGTCTGCTCACACACAGTGCCAGGACAGAGCTGCCAACCCACACATACATCTTTGGGGAGACTCAAGCACAGATACAGGGGGCACATGCAGACTCCACAAGTGCGACAAACTGCTGTGTGCAAAAGTAAGTACACCCCATGGAGACTGCAGACATCTTCCACATATGTGAACAGACAGACAGCAGGCCTTCACGCTAGTAGGGCCCACAGATAAAGGGGATACACGTGAATAAAAAGAACAAGGAACATTCGCCTTTCCAATCACTTAGGCCAGGGGTCTCAGCCATCCGCCAATAGCGTCCCTTGTATGAAATCAACTGGGCAAACCAACTGAGGAAGCATGTACCAGAAGTAAAAAGACCGATTGTCCGCAGAAACCTGCGAACCAGCGAAAAATCGGTGATATATATTTAAATATGCTTACATATAAAATCCGCGAAAGTCAGAGCTCGATATGGCGAGAGATTACTGTATCTCAAATAGATTTCAAGAGATCTTGAAATGATATGCTGTACATTTTGAGATATCTGAAATGCATTTCAAGATATCTCGAAATAGGTTCCTGTGCATTTTGAGATACAGACGACCCCCGAAATTCCCCCGAGAGCACCCGCCAATTGTGAAAAACCGCAAATTTTGGATGTGGTCAAAAAAAATGCTAATAAATGCCCATTTTTATAGTTTAAACCCTAAATATGCCCCCAAAACACTTTAATTTCATTTCAAACTCAGCTTAATACATTACCCTAAATAAACGAATGTAAAGGTAAACCCGTATACTGTACAGTACTGTACTGCTGTGTCTCCGCAGTGCTAGAATGTAAAATACCGATGTCACCCCTCCATGCACTGGAATTCATGCAAGCGCGTTTTTTTTGACATAAGTACGGTAAATACGTAATAATTTAATTTAATAAAAATACAGTAAAATGTATGGATACTGACCAATAATGAATGATATTGACTGAAGATGATGATGAATTAGCTGTGCAGTGCGATGAAGGTATGTAATGAAGATAATGATCGCACAGCAAAGATGCAGTGCATTTCAGCAGCATCTTAGGGCTTTAAGAAGAACAAAACGGAAAAGACGAGAACACTCAGTGAAACACTCGAGAGAGAGCGACACGCGGTAAACTGTTACGACGCGGGAATGCTGGGCTGCATCTGCTGGAGATGTGTCACAGGGCAGCAGCCAATCAGCAGCAAGGAGAAATGAATAACGCTCTCGGATTGGCCACTTTCACCATCAGAAGCCGCCTTTTCCTCTGTGGCTTCTTTATGTTTTCCCTACAGTACAGTATTGCCAAGAAAAAAAGCCATAAACAAATTGGGGAGGATATTTGCAGTTTCCGCTAACAATTATTAGTTAGGTGCTAAGGAAAATTCAGTGTACGACTGAGGCCGCAAACTCTGAACCGCGACTTCGTGGAGGTCTACTGTATCACAAATAAATTTCAAGATATCACAAATACATTTTGAGATATTTCAAAATCCCTTCCTGTAAAATTTCCTATTATTTCAATAGGACTTCCTGTCTGGTTTAAGATAACTGAAAATGTATTCGAGATATCTTAAAATGAGCAGGAAGTTATGCTAAGATATCTGAAAATGTATTCGAGATATCTTAAAATGAGCAGGAAGTTATGCTAAGTAAGATATCTGAAAATGTATTTCAGATATCTCAAAACCCAGCCATCCACCCATCAATCCATCTTCCAACCCGCTAAATCCTAACTACAGGGTCACGGGGGTCTGCTGGAGCTAATCCCCGCCAACACAGGGCACAAGGCAGGAAACAAACCCCGGGTAGTTTGCCAGCCGACCGCAGGGGGCACACATACACCAAGCACACACTTGGGATAATTTAGGATTGCCAATGCACCAGACCTGTATGTCTGTGGACTGTGGGAGGAAACCCACGCAGACACGGGGAGAACATGCAAACTCCACGCAGGGAATGAATTTGAGATATCTAAAAATTAGTGGGAAGTTATTTTAGGACAGAGGTCACTAACAGGCGGACCGCGGTCCGGGTCCGGACCCAGAAGCTGTCTCATATGGACCCAGACTTACAGCCAAAACAGAAGGTTATGATTTAAAAGGTGCTTCTATTTTAGGTGGTGCAGCTTTTTTAGTCTTTACGGTAATGTAATAGTGGACGAGGAAATGCACAGACTAATTGTATGCGCGTTAAGCTATTTCACGTGATACCACTCAGCCAATCAAGTCTGTGGATTCTAGGTGGTGAACATTGCTTTACTTTACTTTACTTTACAGCGCAGACAGATGAGAGAGATAGAGGCAAGGAAGAGAGACGGTAGAAAGAAAAAGAAAGATAGCGATACATGTAGAAAAAACAAAGGGAAAAATAAGCCGAAGAAAGTGACAGATACAGACGACTGCGCTGGAAAAATAAAAGATGGGTGAGACGGAGAAAGGGACAGAAAAATAAAGAACAAATGGCGCTCTCCAAAAAAAGGAAAGTGGACAGCGAAAATAAGGCATTTAATCTGGAATGGACAAACTCATTTCTGTTCATACTTCCCACTGGGAGCACTAAACCAGTGTGTCTCATATGTTCAGAAACCGTGGCACTTGTTAAAAGTGCCAATGTGAAACGACATTATGAGACGAAACATAAAGGTTTCAAACAAACATACCCACTCAAATCCGAAGTGAGATCACAGAAAATAATTAGTCTCAGAGCCCAATATTAAAATTATGGCAGGACAAGCTAGAGCTCAGTTCTCTCACTGAGCAAAAAACTGTGGTGATGAATATAAGAGGGGAAGAAAGTGATCATTTAAAACTGTTTAATTATTAAGATGTGTTGAGATTTATTATCTGTAAAATTGATTGAGACTGTTGAGTCAAGATGTGAAACAGAAAAGGGGAAATTCAAGCTTTTTCTCCATTTATTTTATTTTTCTGAAGTTAAGCACTTTACTTAAACATGCACAATTTTCACATTTTATCTATTTTGTCTTATTTTAAAATGCAGCCCTACTTTTATATAGTAAATTTAAGAACATTATATACTGTGACAGAACATTATAAATATCTGCAGTCATACATATATGTTCAGTTCTGTGTTACGTGACAATAAATATTGTCAAAACATTTTTGAATTGTACTGAACTCATTTGATTTGAAAGTCTGGTATTGATTACATGCAGATGTTGATACAACTATTAGGCTACATAAATATATATGATACTAAATAGTTAGACAACATTATCTTCCGGACCATTGCTTCAAGAAATTTTCTCTAATTGGACCTCTTTAGATTTTAGTTGAATACCCCTGTTTTAGGATATCTTAAAATATAATTAAGATATATTAAAAAGTATTTAAGATAACTTAAAAATCACTGTTTGAGATATCTAAAATACATTTTTAGATATGTAAACTCCATCCATCCATCCATTATCCAACCCGCTATATCCTAACTACAGGGTCACGGGGGTCTGCTGGAGCCAATCCCAACCAACACAGGGCGCAAGGCAGGAAACAAACCCTGGGCAGGGCGCCACTCTACCGCAGATGTAAAATTCATTTCATGATATATTAAAATGGGGCTCTGCTTCATTTCAGATAGCTGACAATATATTTCTAGATATCTCAAAACAGCTTCCTGTCCATTTCCAGATGTCTCAAAATCACTTCCTGCTCATTTTAAGATATCTTACAATAAACAGGAAGTCCCATTGAAAGAATAGGCATTTTTGCAGGAAATACCTTGAAATGCTTGATAGGTCAATTTAAGATATCTGAAAATTCATTTGAAGATATCTTGAAGTGCAGGCGCGGTTATTTTGAGGTATTTGAAAATGCATTTGAGATGTCTTGAAATCCATCTGAGAGATCTCAAAATGTATTGCAGATATCTTAAAATGTAAAGGTAATTATCAGAAGATATCTCAAAGCGGGTTTCAGATATCTTAAAAAGTTAATTACATTTGAAATTCACTTTGAGATCTCTCTAAATGGGGTGGCACGGTGGCGCTGCTGCCTCGCAGTTAGGAGACCCGGGTTCGCGTCCCGTGTCTGTGTGGGTTTCCTCCCGCAGTCCAAAGACATGCAGGTTAGGTGCATTGGTGATCCTAAATTGTCCCTAGTGTGTGCTTGGTGTGTGTGTGTGTGTGCCCTGTGGTGGGCTGGTGCCCTGCCTGGGGGTTTGTTCCTGCCTTGCGCCCTGTGTTGGCTGGGATTGGCTCCAGCAGACGGCCCGTGACTGTGTAGCTAGGATATAGCAGGATGGATAAGGGATGGATCTCTCTAAATGTTAATTCGGCTTGCCATACACATGCATAAACTGTCATTTAAACTGTTTTTGTCATATCGTTGTGACCAGTACAGGGCACAGCAGCACCCCAATGCCCCCAGACACAACTACACAGCACAGTCCTGGGTTCCAATACAAGATGATCTTGATTATTTTTGATCTCTCAATTCTCTTCCACAATAACACAATTATCAGAACAACTCTCCCTCCAAGCCTCGTCCACACTCCTCCTGACTCGGACGGCCCTTGCAGGACACTCAGCATCTTTGATGGCAGACCTGGGAATACGTCACAGCATCGCACACTGGAAGCTCTTCCAGGTCAGGCAGAAATCTGTTAAAGAGGTCGTATCGCTCTCCCTTCTAGCTCTCCATGGTGGCTTTCAAGAACCCCAACAGGGTTGTCCCATAGGACTACAATTCACAGCCTGCCTTGGGGATATGAGGGGTCCCACCAGTGGGATTCTGCCACCTTGTGTATAGGAGGAGAATATAACTTTGATGCAGCAGAAGACTCTTGTCCTTCCATCATGGCTTCCTTTTCTAGCAGGAAGCCACTTCTGACTTTGTACTTTTAGTGTTTCGCATGTTTTATGGTAGAAAGATCAGATTGAATAAATATCTAAAAAAAAAAAAAAATGCAACGATTTCTATATGTTTTATCAAGAAAAAAATGTAACATTAAGGAGGTTATGCCAGTTTGCAAATGCCATGTTAGGTAAGGTGTTGTAATGGTGCTGACAAGGTGAGCTGGCCTGAGGACGCGTCCTCCATAGTATGAGCTGGCATTCCATCATGGAAATGAAAAGCTTCTGAGCCAGCCACAGAGGAGCCTAGACAAACCGCAGGCCGGCAAAGTCACAAAGTGAATTCCATTTGGTGTGGCAACAGAAAGCGGCCCTTATGGGTATAGCGGGCTACCTAAAGGAGCAAAGAATCAACTTGGCACTCGGCATTGGTACTACATTGGTGTTAGCAGTGGGATGAAGGGAAAGTGGTTTAGCAAAGCGACAGAAAGCCACTCTTATGTGTTGAAATGCTTATCAGATAAAGGGGAGTATCAGAGAAGGACTGGAACAGAACATGTCTCTCTATGCAGATGATATGGTGCTGTAGATATCAGACCCATAAAACACTGTGCCTGCAGTCCTAACAGCACTTACATTATATTTGGGCCCTAGACAACTGGGTATGTGTGGGCCCCTCTGCCTTCCCCATGGTCCCCACATGCCAAAACCTTCAAATACGTATACAAAATGATCGAAATGTAGTTCATCTGATAAGCGACAATGCTGCATTTATGAATACCATACTTGATGAGTTAAGCCTTCTCGCACATTAAAGTTTGACTACGAGAAGGAAAGCCGGTGCTAACGGAAGCTCGTAGTGGAACTGAAACAATACATTAATGAGATAGGCCTATGTATTATCAAACAATTATACCAATGCAATGAACAGGAGTAACATCTGAACATTTTAATATACACTAACGGTTAGGGTTATCTACATGGTGTACAATCAGTATAATAACTTGCTGTATCAAACTTCAAAGTTTTCAAAAAATCCAGATGATCTAGAATCTTTAGTGATACACCCAAAACCAACGCACACTCGTCACTGCTTTAACAGCAACAATAAACACCCAAGTGAATGAATTATCAAACTACGGAGACGGACTTCTGCTACACCATACACGTCAACATCCACGATAGTGCACAACAATATCGCTGTTGTCTGAGACAGAACAGCGCCTGTGTGTGTGAAACGGAAGTATTCAATTACAGTGGCGAAGTCAATCCATTATCTACGTACCCTGTACAACAAACATACTACTCAACGTCAAGCTCAAGGACGTCGGCATCGGCTCTCCTTTGTCTTTGAGAAGCGTCCCGCTGCCGCCCCCCTTTGACAAGCGTACTTCACATGACACGAACACGATATCTACTTGCGTGGAGCGTGCGGCTATTAAAACACTCACTTGTATTGTTGTAAGCTAAACGATTTAACTTTTATATTACATGTAACTTGAACAATTGTCTGAATATATATCTACGTGCACAACATCAGCATAAAAAAAATCAAGCATGAAGGGGCCCCCTTCCGTTAGGGCCCTGGACCAGAGTCCCGTTTGTCCCCCCCCACGGCGGCAGGCCTGGTGATGGCCTTCACTACACTATTGGCACGTAGACTTATTTTGCTAAACTGGAAGAATCGTAACTCTCCTTTTTTAAGTCAGTGGGTAGCTGATGTTTTATATTATTTTAAATTAGAAAAAATCAAATTCTCACTTAGAGGGTCTGTGCAGAACTTTTTCTAAACCTGGCAGGATCTGATCAGTGACATTTTAGAATAAGCCCTTAAAGCACTGAGGAAGTAGAATCTTCCCATTTCTTTTTCTTCTCCATTTATCTTTATCCGCCTATTAAACTCATCAATTTATTATTTATTTTTTTTTTTTTTTTTACTATTTTTAAGTTTTAGTCCGTTTGCCATGCTCTCTTTCTCAGGGGTGGGTGGGGGTTGATTTGTTTCAATCCTATTTTTTTTATAAAAATTGATCTATTTGTATGGAATGATTACAATAAAATCAATGAAATAAAAAAAAAGCCATCCTTATAAGTGATACCTAAAAGAGTCATGTAAAGAGCCAAGGATCAGCTTGGCACTCAGCATTGGTGTCAGCAGTGGGATAAGGATAAGACACCTCTCGCCCAATGTAGCAAAGCACAAGTGCCATGAAGACCCGCAATGGACTGGCTTGGTTCTTCTGAGGAGACGCCCGGAGAGTCTCGGGGCTGAGATGCAGGATCTGCAGTGCTGCTTGAAGCATCAGTAAGACGGCCGAGAGTCAGAGACACCACAACTGAGTCTAACAAGGTGCATTTGCCAGGGTGCATGGAGGCCTGCCGAGCTTCAGGCTCAAGAAGCTGGAAAAAAGTAATTGAGTTGCCATTGACCCCTGGGTGAGCAATAATGAAGCAGAACCAGTGATAAGACTTCATTGGCAAAGGATGAGGATGAGGTGTTACAGAGCAGCAGTGGAGGGAGAGTCTCAAAGCTGTGGCCCGCTGTGACCCTGACCCGCAACGCCACTCGTATCATCAATTCAGGGAGAAAAACACAACCAGGAGGCAGAAACATCTGCAGCTCCAGACAAGGAGGCTCACCTGCTGACTTCATAATCAACCGATCACGGCACGGGAGCGCAGCGCCAAACACCTCTGCTGTACTGCATAACAACGGGGCACTCAAGACCCCTGCTGATGTGCCGTGACATGACCACCCCACTGATTTGAAGAGTTTGTGTCCTGTTCAGAGGAGATGGAAGGGGTCTCTGCTGGGGACAGCACCTTCAGAGGTGTGACGGAGCCCCCAAGGTGCATTGGACACAGGGAGCTGGCATTCCATCGTGTAAGTGAGCAGCTTCAGAGCCAACTGCAGGGGAGCAGCCTGCAAAGTCGCAAGCACATAACTGGTGCATTAAATATGCAGTACATTTATCATTATGGTGCCTAATATTTAGCTAAAACTCATGTTAAATTGAACCACCTGATGAAAAAGTAATCCTCAGACCCCATTGGCTGCATGTGTATTAACCAACCTCAAGCACTTGTCTGAACTACACAGTAGCCATGTTGGACAAAGGACGAGAACACGCAGCTCTCCTTTGTCTTGGCCTATTAATGGCGTCATCACAACTTCTTTCTTTTACCAGATTGCCTTCACCAGATTTTTCTTTTCATGCTTAACACTTATTGATGTTTTTTTTTCTCTTCGTTTCCGCTTCACTGCATTCCGTTTTGTAAAGTTTTACGCAAATGTCTGGACACCCCTGGAAAAATGACATCTCTGGTTGACAGTTGAAATAAATAAAAAAATCCATTTCAAGTAGTGTAAGGCGGCCTAATTCAGGGCGCTCATTAGAAATGTGAGGATTTACTTCAGGAGGCAGAAAGAAGTACATCATGAATTGCATCAGTTATCTGAAATATTAAAATGTGAGCTTTGGTTTAAAGTCTAAATGTTATCCACGGTGTCCTGCCTCTCAACTGGCCGCTGTACTTTTTAAGTAACACTGGGAGAGGCACATAGAAGAAACAAAAATAAAGCAAAAGGAAAAATGAAGTGAAAGCAACCGAAATACAAAGTCAATAAAACAAGCAAGAGGTCAAAACCGAACAAAACACACAAGACGGAATTCGGCCAGAGGCCTTATGATAGGTCTCTGTGACCCGCAGATCAAAAAGTGAAGTTAATCCCCACAGCCGACCTCTTACCCCATCACGATGATTAAAAACAAGTCACTGTGTCCGTGGCGATGCCCCTAAAAACCCAAAGGACGGGTACTTCAACATGGCGGCGATCAGGGGACCCAAGATGGCGTCAAAGACGTTACGCTAAAAATAAAAAAAACACTTCAATCATGAGGGGACTCGAACAAACAGCAGAAACTGAATCCTTGACCTGAAAACCCCCAATTCAAGTACATCATGTGAATATTTATATCCATCCATCCATTATCAAACCCGCTGTATCCTAACTACAAGGTAACGGGGGTCTGCTGGAGCCAATCCCAGCCAACACAGGGCGTAGGGCAGGAAATAAACCCCGGGCAGGGCGCCAGCCCACAGCAGAACGTTTAAATCCAAATACAACAACAACAACAACATTTATTTCTATAGCACATTTTCATACAAACAGTAGCTCAA
>JANRMT010062820.1:34940386-34981246 GCA_026402145.1 Polypterus bichir lapradei | reverse complement strand
GTGAAAAACAAGGGTTAATTCAGTAGTGCAAAATTAGGGTGAAAAAGAGGGGTTAATTCAGGAGTGCAAAATTAGTTTGAAAGAGATGGGTTAATTCAGGAGTGCAAAATTAGTGTGAAAGTGATGGGTTAATTCAGGAGTTTAAAATTAGTTTGAAAGAGATGGGTTAATTCAGGTCAGCAAACTTGGAGTGAAAGCGAAGGGTTACTTTTCATCCAGAAAATTAGGGTTCATGTGAAGGGTTAGTTCTGTACAGCAATCTTTGGGTGAATAAGAAGGGTTCATCCAGGACAAGAAACTTGGGGTGAATAAGAAGAGTTTCTTTTCATGTAGAAAATTGGGGTTCATGTGAAGGGTTCATTCAGGACAGCAAACTTGAGGTGAAAGCGAAGGGTTGGAGATCAAGAAGAGGAAGAGAGTGAGGGCAGAGCCAACGATGAAATGGTGGAAGTTGAAAAAGGAAAACTGCAAGGTTGAGTTTACGGTGGAGGTGAGACTGGCACTGGGTGGCAGTGAAGAGTCACCAGACAGCTGGGCAACTACAGCAGATGTAGGAAGGGTGACAGCAAAAGGGTGCTTGGTGTGACATCTGGACAGAGGAAGGAGGAAAAAGAAACCTTTTGGTGGAATTAAGAAATACAGGAAAATATACAGAGGAAGAGGATGGTGAAGAAGAAGTGGAATAGTCAGAGAGATGCAGAAAGTAGACAAGAGTATAAGGAGATAAGGCGCAAGGTGAAGAGATAGGTGGTGATGGCTAAAGAAATGGCGTATGGTGAGTTGTATGGGAGGTTGGACACTAAGGAGGGTATTAGTTTGAATGATGTTACAATTTGTAATGTAACTTTTTAGTGATCATAGGTGTGCTTTGTTTGACTTGTCTTCAAATTTAGAGTTGTCACCTTGTGTTAACTCCAGGAGTACTCGTTTCATTAATGAGTCAGTGATCAATCAGTTTGTTGATTTGTTTGTGGCATCTGATGCCGGCAGTAATATTGATAATGTTGAGTTAGCAGTTCAATGTTTTAATGACCATTGTACTGATATTTTGAATAAGATTGCTCCTCTTAAAATCAGTCAGCGTTCTGTTACCCACTCAGTTCCTTGGATGAATGACTCCAATTGCAGAAAAGCGGAGCGCCTATGGAAGTCAACTAATCTGGAAGTTCATCATTCATACTTAAAGGACTTACTTGCTTCTTTGAATTCTTTGGTGAGGGGTGCTAGAACAGCTTATTTTTCTAATATTATTCAGACTCACAAGCGTAATCCTAAAGTGCTATTTGATACTATTCACAATATTATTTCTCCATCTCAATCTATTACTTAGGTTTTTTATGATATTGATTGTAATAATTTTATTACATTTTTTATTGGCAAGGTTAATGATGTTCGGGCTAATTTTGTTCCAGCTGTCTTACCTGGTGCTCTTATTCTTAGTCTTTTATGTTCTCAGAAGTTTCACTTTTGGATCGTTCTGACTTTCTCAGGAAAATGAAATCTTCATCATGTCCTACTGACCCATTGCCAACATCATTAATGTTAAAATCTTTGAGTGGTTTAGGTTTGTGCCTTTTGAATATCATAAATTGCTCCTTGACATCTGGTGTGGTTCCATCATATTTTAAATATGCTGTAATTCAACCGCTAATAAAAAAATCTAATTCTGATCCCTCTGTTTTGAGTAATTACAGGCCAATGTCAAAACTGCCTTTTATTGCCAAAGTTTTGGAAAAGGTGGTTGAACAGCAACTTTGTGCCATCTTAGAAAAGCAGCGGTTCTTTGATTCTTTTCAATCTGGTTTTCGGAGGTGACATACCTCTTATAAAAGTTTTTAATGATCTTTTAATTGCTGCTGATGCAGGCCGGTGCGCTGTGCTTGTACTGTTAGATCTTACCGTAGCTTTTCATACGGTGGAGCCTAATTAATAAATTAGAGCTATTAGGTGTCTCTGGTTCTGCTTTGGACAGGTTCTCCTCTTATTTGTCAAATAAGAGTTTCTCAGTCAGTTTGGCTGGCTTTTCATCCAACTCGGTTCCTTTGACATGTGGAATGCCACAGGGTTAGGATTAGGGTGAGGGGATATTAGCTACGAGTAACCGTACATGGGTACACTAATCCAAATTATTAAATCCTAATTTCTGTTTTGTCCTTAATCAATCGCATGAGATTTACTTAATTAACAGACACAACATTTAACTTCTTTCATTAAGGCCATTAGGATACATAGTCCCTAGAGCTTTTATCCACTCCATTTCTTTTTTCAATCTATACGTCTTTGTCCAGTAAGATTGTTGCTCTAGACCAAAAAAAACGGGTTCATGATCATCCTGCTGAAAATGTTTATACAATTCTACTTGTTTGGTTTGATTCTCCATTAATCTTAAATGTTGTACACACCTGGCACCAATGGATTTTTTTGTTTTCCCTGCATAATTTTTTTTAAAATTTTCTGTACTGTATCCCATATATACAATTAATTGAGGTTCTTTGAAGGTCCTGAAAGATAGGTAACTCTACGTCCGTAAAAAGATTTTTAATGATTTTTTTCTTTTCAAAAGGAATTACCCAGGCAAATTTATTTCTACGTTTCTTTTTTGTGCACGAGGCCCTCACCAAAAAATCCCTGAGTGTTTTATTCCGACGGAAAGCAGCCACTATTTTCCATTCCCTCCACTCTTCCTCCTGTATCTGAAAATTCAGAATTTTCCCTCAATCTCTCCACCACCCATCTAGCCTGCCCAGAAAATGTAAAAACCATGGGTGAATTCTATCACATTTCCCATTCCTCTCCTCTACTCTCCCCCACTGTTCCAGATGTTCATTTCTATATAATTCTACATCTCCAATTTCTTCACCCTCCATTCCACCTCTATTTTCCCCATCCACCAAACCCTCCACTCTTTCATCTCCATCTCTCCATACTTTCTCCAATTCACTATAGTCCCCCATTATCAATCTCCATCGTATTAGCCCTTCCTGCATTATTTCATCCCTCTGTTGTATATCTGGACTCTCAAAATATATGTTTAAACTTTTCACCCCCTCCGCTCCCATTCTACTTTCTATCCCTCCATCACCCAAGAACAAAACTTATTCACCTTTGGAAACCACCCACTCACATTAAGTCTCGGGTTATCAAATAAATGTCCCCCATTCTCAATGTTGGGGTTAGTGTACTCCCCAGAGATATTATTAATCTCAGGCACCCTACTAAATTTAGGGTTAGAGGAGGGGTGAGCAAACACTTGAATTCCCTTAATTTCCATTGTTCTTTGTTTTAATTCCACATTTTCTTCACTCAGTACCAATATGCCATTATCCATTTCATGCCCTTCACTCAACAATTGCCATTCACACTCACCAGCTTCTCTGCCTTCTTTCTGATTTTTTTTTGTCCTAAATCAAGTTTCAATGCAGTGCTGATTACCTTTCCTAACAGTGCCGATATACCTATTGGTGCAGCATGTTCTTTAAGAATTACCTGGAGATTGTGGTGCAGTGGAGAATAATGGAAGGAAACACCTTTGCTCTTTTCCCTTCCTTTCATGCTTCTCCTTTTCCTCACACTCACATTCCTACTCTTTATCTGAGCACTCATCTGTCTCAGGTAAGTCACCCACCCATGTTTTAAGGTTCCAGTCAGACCCCGTTACTATTGCCCTAACTTTCACCTCAGGTGGTTTTCTCTCTTTTTTCCCCTGCTTTCTGTGCTTTCCAGTTAGATATTCACACAACATTCCATTTTCACTTTCATCCACTTTGTTATTTCCTTTTTCATACTGCTCTTCCTTTTTAACAATAATACAAGATAGTAAACCTCTTAAAACAGCAGCTGTCTTCTTTATACCTGATCTCTGTTTTCCTCACTTTAATCCTTCCAGCCCCCTTCCATTTTGTGGCAGCTCAGCTCAGCTTCTGCTTTCTCTACCTGCACTACAACAACAACAACAACATTTATTTATATAGCACATTTTCATACAAAAAAGTAGCTCAAAGTGCTTTACATAATGAAGAAAAATAAAAGACAAAATAAGAAATTAAAATAAGACAAAATTAGTTAGCATAGAAAAAGTGTAAGGTCCAATGGCCAGGGAGAACAGAAAAAAAAAAACTCCAGACGGGTGGAGAAAAAAATAAAATCTGCAGGGGTTCCAGGCCAGGAGACCACCCAGTCCCCTCTGGGCATTCTATCCTAACATAATTGAAATAGTCCTCTTTGTATTTAGGGTTCTCACAGACACTACAGGTTTCCATTTCCTAGCTTTAGCCTGCTTGCCTCTGCCACACCACTGGAATATGAATTTAGGCATTTCTGAGTCCACAGTGATATTCTATGCCAGCTCCGTTATGGGTTTGCCTCCTTTTGTCCCTGTAAGCAAACATACACATACATACATACACAAAGATCCTAAACGAATAAGTTCAGTTTGAATGATGCATGCATGTCCCACCAGTCCTTAGTACTCCAATTAGGGACTCTCTACCACCAACACTAACAAACATGCAGGTGTCGTCATGACACACATGAAGTCTCTACACTTTGTTGGCTATATTCCATTCCGCCACCAAACAATATTTTCCTTCCACCGCATTTGTACACTGGATGCCCTACAATTCACATACATAACACACACATATGCATCAACAGTATTTGCAAACAGGGTGCAAAACATGGTTACCCCAAAATCCTGCCGACTATGTCAATCGTTTTGTCTTGATAGTGTAATATATTACTGTACTCTCCCCTTTTTGTATTATGAATATGTAGCCTTTGTCAGAATGCCTCAGATCTCCCAGACTTACCACTGTTTATAAGGTACTGTACTCTGTAACTTCTCCCCACCTTCCCTTCTACATGTATAACCTCAGGCAATTAGGTGTAGTAAAAGATTACGATTTAAACAATGCATTATTGATAATATTCATAAATAATTACAATATGCAAAGTACATTTGAATATTGGAAACCATACAACCTGATAAATGATGATGCGTAGTTTCAGGTGGCTCACAGACTTGTTAGTTACTTAAAATGTCTCTAGTTAAGGCATCATTGGTGGCCAGCTTTCTTCAGAACAGGCCGCATGCCTGTCTCAATATGGCTGCCGAGCTGTGCTCTTCATTGTGTTGTCCTTTTCAGTTCATGGTGTAAGATGGTCTTTCATCAGTTGGTAAGGGAGAGAGAGTGAGGTAAAGCAAGCAAATTTAGGTTTTCTGTCCAAACCCCTATAGCCAATAGGGCGTCATGGTACTTAAAGTCTTCTGATACAAGCCAGTTCCATACAGCCATCATTCAGAACAATGGAGAAATAGAACATCTTCACATCTACCCTCCAAACCATGTGGCAGTTAGGCAGCCTGTCTTTTCCTTTGGGGGTTGACTGAGAGACTTTAGCAGAGAAATATTAGCCAAACTTGTTTGAGGCACATTAATTCCTAAAAGGGGGGTAAACATGAATGCTTCTCACTAATGTAGCACTAATATTACATTGCTTTGTCTAAGTTACAAATAAAGACAAACAAAATATTTATACTTGTATGCAAAATTTCACATCACAATAATCACACTCAAACAGGTGAGGGTTTGTTCTAGCAGAGCAGTAAATAGGCAAGAGTTCATTTAAGTAGGGAGGACATTAAATTATACCATGTGTGAGTAGTACTATTAGACAGAAAGCAGTGCAGTGACCTGGAGGAAAACAGGAGCTATGGAAAAGTGAGAAAAGATCAAGACACACACAGCAGGAAGCTTCAGTGCATGAGAAGTAACAGGAGAAAATGGAATTATTTTTAACAGTATGGGAAAACACAGGGGACCGTAACAACTATCGCAATTAATTTAAACGTACAAGTAAATTAATAATTTTAAAACAAATTGAACAGTCATCTAAACAGATTTATAAATTGAGGCTATAGAAAAGAAGTGAAAACCAAAACTAATTCACCAGGGAAACTAAAGTGCAGGTCTGATTCGGAGCTCATATAGGAATTTAATTTACTGCTGCACAGGAAGAAGTCTTACCTAGAGGGGTAAAAAAAGTATTTTTGCTAGGGTCATTGTCCAGGATGCAGCAAATAACATACATAAGGGCAGACTATCAGTTGTGTGACCCAAATTTAAAGAGTTTTGTGTTATGTTGAGAAGTAGAACTGACATAGTGGTAGTCTTGAAATTTCATCTGTGCCATGCACCAGTCCAGGTAAGACTGAAGAGATTAGGAGATTTAACGCATGTCTCACACTTTGGTGCAGAACAAAGGGGTCTGAATGAGTTACATTTGAGCCAGAGGTACATTAATGTAAGTCTAACATTTATTAAATTTAAATTAATGCAATTAATTCTTAAGCAAATGATTGAGAAATAAATGCAAAGAACAGAAGTGTTAGTGAGCAGTTGGCATGGGGTTAAACAGAATTTCATTTTTTACTAAGATGCTGGAATTCTATGAGGAATCAGCAACAGCAAACAATCACAAAGGTATAAACTATTCTGGAGGTCAGTCTGTCACAATGCCTCTCCTCCACTCAAGTGTTTTTTCTCGACTGTCACCTCTGCTCAGTTCATTACTCTCTTAATTAGACTGTTGAGTGACATGTTGTGTTTTGCTCATTTTGTCTGAACTAATGATACTCCCCAGTGGTGTGAATGTAAGGAAAAAATGGTAAGACTTAAAAAATGTCTTAAGAACAGCAATTTCAACAATCAAATCTGCAGTCACTCAACCAGTGGAACACCTTTAGCTGTGGAGTCAAATAAAGTTGTGAGTGAAAAATGAACAAGAAAAGGCCAAAAAGAAACTTTGTGGCCACTGATCTGCATCAGAGCAAGATGCAGTCTTGGAATTTGGGCTACAGTGCAGGGGCAAGAAAGAACAGATAGCTACTGGTGAATTGGGATGGCTTCTGTTAATCGCATTATGTGGGTTGGACTTAAAAGTTCAAAGTATGATTATAGAATGTTGAGAAAAGAGACGAAACTGAGCCAGACACAATCAATTGTAAAAACCAAAGTTTTGAAATTACAGTAATCCCTCGCTATATCGCGCTTCGACTTTCGCGGCTTCACTCTATCGCGGATTTTATATGAAAGCATAACTAAATATATAACGCGGATTTTTTGCGGGTTCTGCGGACAATGTGTCTTTTTACTTCCTGTACATGCTTCCTCAGTTGGTTTGCCCAGTTGATTTCATACAAGTGACGCTATTGGCGGATGACTGAGAAGCTAACCAATCAGAGCACGCAGTTAAGTTCTCCTGACTGAGAAGCTAACCAATCAGAGCATGCAGTTAAGTTCCTGCGTGCTGAATGCAGTGTTAACCAGGAAGTCTCGTCTCACTCATTCAGCATGAACGTGTTTCGCTGTGTAAAGAGTTGTGCTCTTTTGTGTTTATCTTTGTGCATAGTCAAGCCCTTCATTATGGCTCCAAAATGATCTGCTACTGCGTCAGGGGCCGTGCCCAAGCGCAAGAAGAAGATGTTAACGATTGCCGAAAAGGTAAACGTTTTGGATTTGTTGAAGGCTACGATTCTTTTTATTTAAAAAGTAGGAAAGGAATATAAGATCTACGGCCGCAGTGTCCTTTTAACCAGGGTGCAAAATGAGTTGTAAGTGGACGTAATAAGGCAGTAGTCTGGATGGAATCTGCTTTAGGGATTTGGATTGAAGACTGCCAGAAGAAGAACAACGGCAGTGCTACACAATCGCCTGAAGTGGCTCCTTTACAAGAGCTGTAACGCTCTCCTTTGTTGTGCAGTAAAATTAAACTCATTGTTATCGGACAAGTCATCGTGTCATTGTTGGTGAGTAACCATAATTAATTTTCTACTTACAGTACTTAGTACATGTACGTACATTTAGTGTCACTGTACACAAATTTACTGTATACTATTTTACTTGCATTGTACGTATTTATTGCTGGTGGCCTGTCTATCGTAATGGCTGTAACATATGTGATATCGGAGACACTCAATATCTTTAAAATAATATTTAGGTTTTACTGCATATAAACAGTGTGTTTATATACATAATTTCAATGAATCTTACCTAATATCTAAGAGAATACAAGGGGATTATGCTGTATAACTGTGCGGGGAATATTTATAAACAGTGTGGGAGAGTTTAAAATATATAAAATAAAATATATAAAAATAACCATACAAACATATGGTTTCTACTTCGCGGATTTTCACCTATCCCCCCGCGATCGAGGAGGGATTACTGTATAGACATGATACCAGTTGTCCAGGATAAAGCGAAAACGGCACCCAGGTGGACAACGTAGATTAATCAGCTGCCGTACGGATGTCCAAAGCATGCTAGAGAAATAAGTGCTGTGTTGGGAAACACTGTTATTCAATGAGTTACACTGTTAGCCTTTAGAAATAATATTTTTTAAAGTTATGAACAACTGTGTGTTATTAATAGTTGATGCAATGAGAAGCATGCCTCTGTTACCTTTTAGGAAGTTATTAATTGGATAAGTGTGGATTTTAAATGAGACGACTTTTTACATGACAAAGAAATATGATTATATATATATATATATATATATATATATATATGTATATATATATATATATATATATATATAAATTGGGTTAAAGTAAATAAAAATGTCTCCACTTTGTTTGAAACTAGTCATAATTGTGCAAAAGCATTTTTCCTTTTAAACCCTCATCAAGTTTAAATGACAAAAATGTTTTTTTTAAAATAATAGAACACAAGAGAGACAATTTCTTGCAAGAAGCTGAAAATTCCATGATGTGCGTAAATGGAGGTTGTGTATTTCAGGAACTATTACGGTAAAGCGTGTGATGGTGCATTGGTTAGTACTCTTGCCTAGTGAAATAAAGTAAAGGTTCAATCTTATGTGTTTTCTTTGTTGAGTCAGTATATTCTCTGTGACTGCGTAGTTTTTTCTGGGAAAGCTTTGTTTGTGGAATTGTGCCACGTGATTTCCCGAAGGTTGGATTCACCTTGTTGTCACTGAATTGGATTGCTATGGAAATCTTTTTTTCTTAATTATCGCTGAATTGGTTCGCCACAAAGTTACCATGATCTGAAGACCAGTGGCGTATGAAACTGAGCTAGATGTGCTCCTAATTTGATGAAAGTAACACCAGCTTACGTCCTAAGAAGTTGTTTAATGGCCGTGATAAGTAAATATAAGAACAAAGGGCAAGGAGTGTTAAAGTGTGTTGAACGGTGAAAATGTATACTACAAAAAAAAATAGCACAACCTCGAGTGAGTTTATGGTATGTGTGATAGAGATCTTTGTGAATGAACTGCAGTTGTAAAAGAAAATGTGAGTATGAGAATATGTGATGATATTGAAAGAATGAAGCAACTACTAAGTGTGTAGGACTGACTGCAAAGGTGAGAGACTGCTGTTAAGAGAGAGTGGAGGTTGTTGTTTGTGAACAGTTGCTTTCTCCAGTGTGCTGAATGTTGTCTAAAGAACTTCTGCCTTTGCCAACCAAAATACTTGGGCTTGAAGTAGAATATAATCTAGTTTAAAAAAATAAAAGAAGATTAAATACTCTTGTTCAGAGTCTGGGGTAGCAGATGCTCAGGTAAGTCATTATTTTCAAGTCTGTGTCTATTAAAAGTCTGTGCTTCTTTGTCTGTCAGCTGACTAATCAAAAATGTGAATCAGATCCTAAAGGAGGGGGACACCCCTCATAACATAGTAATAGGGGATAATATCCAAATTTTAAACATAGTAATACAGTACATGCAAATGTTTTTTAAAAAATGCAAGTAAAGTAAAAAGTGATACTAAGAATAATATTAAATGGTATTGGTAATCCATCCTGCACCTAGTCAGTGAGCTTGGAATGTCATTGATGAAGCCTAGAAAAAGATGTAGTGTTAAATAAGGCAATGACCTACTGACCCTGCTGAATTATAATGAAGCCAGAAGGACAGCTTGTGGTGTGGTCAGTTCAGATTTTAAAGATCTGAATTTCGATAAAGTATTATAAGCATAAAAGATATGTAACTTCAAAACTATAGATGTTCTTTTTCTCCAGATTCAGCAAACACCCTGTGACCAATGGATGAAACACACAGGATATTTATATACAAGCTGCAAGAAATAGTTTAACAGCAACTCTGGGCAGAGAAATTAGATATAATCTGACCAACGGGTGGTGAATATAATACACAATACAATACAATTTTTGTTTAGTCCAAAATCACACAAGAAGTGCCGCAATGAGCTTTAACAGGCGCTGCCTCTTGACAGCCACCCTAGCCTTGACTCTCTAAGAAGACAAGGAAAAACTCCCAAAACACCCTTGTAGGGAAAAAATGGAAGAAACCTTGGGAGAGGCAGTTCAGAGAGAGACCCCTTGTTGGGTGTGCAGTGAGTGTCCAAAAGAAGGGGGTCAATACAATACAATACACAGATCAGAACAAATCGTCAATACAGTATAAAAATAAAATTTTACAAATACAGACCAGAATTTAGTAGTAGATGATATCCCATAATATGATTTGGATTTGTTTAGAGTCCTGGAGACCTTGGCCATTAAACTGCCTCCCCCATTTGGCCATTCCACAGCTGAAACATTGTTGGTCCAGCCAATCTGATGAAAGGACCCCTCTACCCCACGATTCCTGTGATCCCCCATCAGGGATGACTTTACTTTAGGCAGGCAAAACAACTTGGCAGGTGGGCTGTGGCACCAAGTGCCACATTTGAGTACCGAGAAGAGAAACAGAATAGGTGAAGGTTAGTACCAAATTCTAACTATCATGTTATTTATGTTTTAGTGCTAATGACGAACAACTGAGATGCAGTCTGTACAGTTAATCAGCAGCTCTAGTCAGGGTGTGCTAAACTAAAGTCATGAGTCTTCAGCCGGGATTTAAAAGCTGAGACCGAAGGGGCATCTTTTATAGTAGCAGGCAGACCATTTCACAGTTTAGGGGCCCTGTAACTAAAAGTACGACCTCCCACTGTTATTTTATTAATCCTTGGAACCATAAGTAGTCCAGCATTCCTGAGATCTTAATGTGAGCTCTGGTTTGTAAGACATGATAAGTTCAGACAAGTAAGCCGGACCTTGGCCATTTAATGCTTTATATGTTAAAAATAGGATTTTGAAATCTGCTCTAAACTTAACCGGGAACCAGTGTAAAGATTTAAGAACTGGAGTTATGTGTTCATACTTTTTTGTTCTTGTAATAATCCTGGCAGCAGCATTTTGGATGAACTGGAGGCTGTATGAAGAACAGTTTGAACAGCCAGTGAACATCACATTGCAGTAGTCAATCCTACTAGAAATAAATGCATAAAGACAAGTAGTTCTCATCCATCCACCCCTTTAATTCACTAACACAACTAATTAAAGACATCGGAGAAACTTTATTTGATCTAAATGAAAGGTATAACTGGGTGTAGATGGATAGATAGATGGATAGGCAGAATTTCTGTAGCATCTTGTTGCAGATGTTGAAGGATGCCAGCCTTCTAAGGAAGTATAGTCGGCTCTGTCCTCTCTTGCATAGAGCGTCAGTATTGGCAGTCCATTCCAATTTATTGTCCAGTTGCACTCCCAGGTATTTATAGGTCTACACTCTCTGCACAGTCACTTCTGATGAGGGGCCGTGGCCTCCTAAAATCCACCACCAGTGTACATATTGTGCAATAATACTGGTAAAGAACAATTATTAACAATTATAGCAATAGATCTGGAATAACATCTGACTTGTGTTACAACTATTGTTACTCATTTAAACATTAGACACCAAAGGGTCAGCACATATATCAACATACTGTTGTTAGAAATGTTATAAGTCCACCAAGATGCTATATACTGTAAATTCATAATGTAATCTGAGGCTATGGTACCCACTGCACGGGCCCAGTGATATTGGGTTGCAACATTGACTATGTAAGTAATGAAAGACATAACAGGAGAAAGAATATATTCACCTCTGCAGAAGAAATTAAGTAGATCTCCACCTACACCACTGGTGGGATTTAAAGATCACTATTTAGTAACACTATGTTAAATGTAATTGTTTGTCCAATTGTATTTTAACTTATCATTGTTATCAATTTTACTGTTGCAAATATTTACCTACGCTTGCGTATTAGACGAGTGAAACAGGAGCTAGATCGACATTACACCCCACGTCTCTATAAACGTTCTTGAGGAACTGTCTTCACTGTGAAGGGGGATTAAGAACCTTTTGCTTTGTGGATAAGCCCTTCAAGGATTGTTTCATTTAATCAGAATGTAAGTTTAATATGTCACTGTCCTTTGTACAAATATATTTATAAATCTACTTTTCTTTCTACTGACATGCACAGCTGATACAGAGCCAGAATTAGTACAAGGGCTCATCATTCAGAACTGCTCAGCAAGGCATAAGATAAGACAGCGTGGAAGCCAGCCCCAGACACAGACAGACAGACACCTGCATGTCTCCAAAAGCACATGTTTATTAACAATAAAGTTCTCACACACAGTGCACCTACACTAATCACCCTTTTCTTAAGTCCTTCTCAAGGTACTTCACTGCCTCCACTCCTCTCAGCCGAGCTCTGTCCTCTTCCTCCCGACTGCAGCTGCTGACTGGAGGGAGGCGGTCCCTTTTATATCCACCTGTACTCCAGGTGCTTTCTGATGGACTTCCCGTGACACTTCCTGGTGTGGCGGAAGTGCCGCATGAGCACCTGGAAGCACTCCGGGCGTCCTCGGTATTCCTTCCGCTAACAACTCCAGGGTGGCGGAAGTGCTACCGTCCGAGGCTCAAAATCGACTGGCTAGCAAAGGGCCCTTACAGGGTTGAGCTTCCATGCTCAGATCCCATGGCCCCCGAAACCAGGCAGGGCAGCTGCCCTCTCGTGGTCCTGGGGAGGCACAGTCCCTCTCCTGGTCCGTCCAGGTGTCGCGACTGGGCACAGCCCCCAGCCGACCACCACAACAGATAAAGACAGCTAAGGGAAGTGCAGTCAGACTGACAACAGCTGTATGCTATTTTTGTTTGTCAGAGTCAGCATTGTATCTCCGTTGCCGTGTTTGGAATTCACCTAATGTAGGTATTATTCACCTAAGTGGGGGCCTGCACATGAAGAAAGAGTATAAAGCTTTGGAACATTGCCCAGCACACCTTTGAAGCCGACGGACAGATGGGAGATAATGTCATCCAATCTGGAAAATCCTTCCAACGCAGCAACGAAAATGGCAGACTCTATACATTGGGCCCCCACTCCGAAACTGGGTTGTTGTCATGGCGTCCTTCTTCTGTTATGCAGCGTAAACCGTCAATAAAGAAAGCTAAGTTATTTCTCCTATGTGATTTCTTACCGCCATATCACTAAGGGAGGGGTATGGCCTTTTTATATTATATCTATATAGTTTTGGGTTATGTAACATGCCGCAATTAAAAAAATAACTCATTCCAACAAGGGAGATAATGCCCCCTGCTGGATACACAAATGTGACCACAACTTACAACCAAAACAACATGAAGTAAGTGAGTGATAGGATGAGGACTGGCACTTGTCACTGGCTACAAGCAGACTGGTAAACATGCAGAGGAAGGGAAGAAGAGCAAAGCTAATGAACTGAAGTAGATCTTAAACAGGCAAGTCCAGCCCTCCACCAATTCTGAATCCCAACTACCATCTGCACCCTGCACGACCTTCCCACACAATGACATCACACTTGTGGTCTCCGGCCCCCCTCCACGTCCTGGACAGTGTGTCTGTGCTGATCAAGTGAATAGAGAACTAGGAAAACTCTGCATAAACAAGGCTTCAGGTACCCAAGGTACTGGAAACATGTGCCAACCAGTTCGGTGGGGTCTTTCAGAGCTTGTCCTCCCTTTCCCTGAATTTCCAGAAGGTTCCCCAGCTGTGGAGAACATCATGTGTGGTCCCAGTGCCAAAGTAAGGGCACTCCATCGATCCCAAGGACTTTGAGCCAGTTGCTCTTACTTTATATTACATGAAGATTTTTGAGAGGTCCCAAAAAAGCTATGACCCATGGTTTCAGAACATCTGCATCCTCTGCAGTTTTCCTATCAGATATTCTGTATATAGGTGTGGCCGATGCTCTCATCTCCGTGCTCCACAGAGTCTATTCCCACTTGGACAAAGCAGGCACCACAGTCAGGATGATTTTCTTTGACTTTCCAAGTGCTTTTAACATCACTCCACCTCATTGACTGGGGTAAAAGCGCAAGACTTTGAATCTTGATGCTCCCACAATCTCCTGGATGATGGAGTACCTGACAAACAAATTGCAGTTTGTGACGCTGAGGCACTGTGTGTTAAAAATGGCGCTGTGTAATACTGGAGCACCTCAGGGAACTGTCCTGTCTCCCTTCCTGTTCACCCTCCAGACCTCAGACGTTTAGCACAATACCAGCAGTTGCCATCTACAGATTTTCTCAGGTGACTCCTCCATGATAGGCTGGATTAAAAATGGAGGTGAGTCAGAGTACAGGAAGGTTATGGAGGGCTGAGTGTTGTGGTGTAGAGTCAACAACATGCAGCTCAACATCAGCAGGACAAAAGAGCTGGTGGAGGGCTTCTAGCGTGCCATCTAAGCATCTGAGAGCATTCAGGGGAGCGGACATGTAGGTGGACCAGAGCTACAACTGCCTGGGGGTCCATATAAACAACAAACTGGACTGGTCTGACCACACAGTGCTGCTGGACAAGAAGGGTCAGAGCAGACTGGACTTGCTATGGAGACTCGGGGCTTTCGATGTGTGCAGCAAGCTGCTGTAAATCTTCTACCAGTCCATTGTAGCCAGTGTGCCTGAACAAACTTATCAGGAAAGCCTGCGCCATCACAGAGTGAACCCTGGACACAGTGGAAGCTGGTGTGGAATGTGGAAAAGGGTTAGGGTTAGGCTTGGGGTTGACACAATTGGACGCTATCATGAAAAATCCCCTCCAGGAGGCGCTGTCTTACTGCACTTTTAACCACAGGCTCATTCCACCACTGTCTGGTAAGAAGCAACTCTGGGGGTGTTTTCTGCCCACTGCTATCAGGCAATTCAATGTTTCCTACTGGGGAACTCGTTAAGTTCATTTTTAATAATCTGCACAACATCTATCCATCCATCCATTTATTTATTTATTGATTTATGTATTTATTTGTCTTTATTTTCTTATTGATTGATTGATTGATTGACTGTATTTGTATTACCTGAACTGAGTCTGTATTCTTGTTTTTTGAAGTTTCTGCTGCTGTGTGCATCAGAATTTCTAATAAAATTAAATCTAATCAATAGCAGAGCAGTTTTCAGTTTAAACATTGCATAATTAAATAAATATAACCGAGAGGCACTAATTAGTAATCAGTAAATTATAAGCTGATTGAACCAGGCTGAGGAACTTCAACAGAAACAGAGAAAGAAGTAAAGAAACTGAGAGTCGCGTCACATTTTGAAATGTCCAGATATACATTTGTGATTACCAAAAGGCATCTGTTTCACCCACAGAGACCGAGTGTCACATCACAAGGCTGTCACCAAACAGTTCCTCATTACTGAAAGGCAGGCCCTGTGATAGAAGTGGCAACGTCCGCCACTGTATCCCTGCAGCTCTTCACTTCATGGAGCCTCTGAAGCCTCTAGAAAGTCCAACTCTGTGACAAATTCTACTTGGCCACATAGAATCATGGAGACCCCCAGGCACTTGACGACTAAGGCCTTTAAAGACATTCGGCACATTCTGGTCTGCTCATTCTTGTTGGGTCTCTTGAGCTGAACTCATCCTGTCTGACTAAGAGGACCTGAAGACTCTCTGTGGTGAAGAGGAGCAGTCAAGAAATAAAGCGAGAGCTGGTAAGTCCACCAAATAAGTCCTCAAACCCAATATGTCTCCGTGCCTTTGCCGGACATTGAGTGGTGCTTCAGCAGTTTGTATTTTATGAGCTGCATGTGACTTTGTGTCACATTTGGACCACGTGGTTTTGTTAATCAGTAAATGGATGTGAGGTTACAACGGCCTTCTTAACAGTTTGTCCTTCTGTTCAGGTACTGAAGCTTCAGTGTTCATCCTGCAGTCTTGTGTACGTCTAAGCCATAAGGAGTTTGTACTCGTGAGTTTGTGATCGTATTGATTTGATCATCGTGGTGAGTATCTTTGACACTCCATGTTCCCTGCTGGTGTGACCGTGTGTGTATAGGGGGAGGGTCACACAAATTCTCGCCCACTTTCATTCGTCTTTCTCCTTGTAGCTTTTGTTCTCTGCTTTGTTTTTTTCCACTCTTTTCTTCCTTTATTTCACTCACTCTGTTACTTCTCTTCTTCTAATTCACTTTTCTCTGTCCCTAAGATACCACATTGTGCTGTAAAAAGGAGAGTGAAAGATGAATATGAGAGTTCTGGAGTGAGGTGACAAGGCAAGATGGGTAAAAATGAGGACTGAAGGAAAAAAATAAATAAAAAAGAAAGAATAATACTGAGAGAACAAAAGAGAATGAAATAAAAGGAAAAGGATGAACTGTGAATATCCTGATGGCAAAAGAGAAACTGGGGGGCATTGAGCACTGAAACAGCTGGAGTAATGGCGGAGTCCCTAGGTCAGGGGCACAGTCTGGAGTGTGTGGAGTCAAATATTCACCATGGCAGATTTCACTAAGAATCAGACAGAGCAGACACCTTTACACGCTTGACGCCTCAGTAACTGGCAACTTCCCAGAGAAGTTTAGTGTTTAGAAGTTTCCATGTGTGACCCATTGGAGAAAGTTTAAGGGTGTAAAGTGTAATAAAAGTTTTGGATTTAAGCCCTGTATACTGTAACAAAATCTTGGTCAGTCAAAAAACTCAAAAGACATTGAAGGGTAGGAAGACGGACAGTTTATAGGGGAGGACCGGAAATTAGAACGTGGGATGCTGGGAAAATCTTGGTGGTGTACAGGTGGTGTACTGTTGTTTAGGAGTCCCTTCCCAGGTTATGTAACACTTCACGTACATATCTGATCTGGTCTCCCCGTGTACATATTTTATGCTCATTTGTTGAGCGACCCATAGTCGCGGTAGGACATAATGGCGAGCAATCATGGTAATGTTGCTCCTGGAAACAAATAATGCCAACACCGAGTGCCCATTTAACAGCACCACTCCTGTATTTGTGACCACCAGGGGATTCGACAGAGCACAATACCTGTCTCCTTTGGTCCAGCTGCAGTCCATGGGTACCGCATTGAGAGGACAGGCTGGAAGTAGGTGTCTCGGCTCGGCACACTTGAAACAGAGCGGCGGTGTGGGCATCCGGTCTCTCGGTCTGTCTGGAGCCTCCACGACGCAGCAGGTGGGTTCAGGGGTGGCGACACGTCCCTGCTGGGTCCCGTAAGCCGGCTTCTCAGACCCCCTAAATTGGGTGAGCGCCAGTTGTCGCTCCAGGACCACCAGAAGGCCGTTCATGCCCTTGAACTCGTGCCTCTGGACCTGCTGGCCAAGGTAATCTGGCATTGCATGGATCAACCCCTCACAAGCCACTTCCTCAACCACCTGGCGAGCCTGGTTTATATCTGGCCGTAGCCAGTGTCCAAGCTTACCTCAGTATTCAAATGCTTGGGCCCTAGCCTCGCCTGCTGTCCGGAGGTTACGCCATAGTGTTTATATATCTCGGCCCTCAGGAGGTCGTATTGGGCGGCTTCCTCCTCGGGGAGGTCATGATAGGCCCCTTTAGCTACGGAGCCAAGATGGACGCCCACTCCACCCGCGGCCATTGGTTCCGAGTTACTGTCCTCTCAAATATAGAGCGGTACGACTCGATGTCATCTGCCTCTGTAAGAGGGATGATTGGAGGTGGAGGGGGCCTCGCGGGCTCCAGCCTTACTGCTTCTGCCACTGCCAGCCGCCTCTTAGTTTTGGTGAGCTCCGTTTTAGTATCCGCCTGCTCCATTTTGACTGCTAGGGTATTGAGGACTATGTTCAGGTCCTGTCCTTCACTCATTTTACGGACTCCAATCCTGCTGACTACGCCACTGTAATAACGAGAAAGAGACACGCATAAAGGTTTGGGATTTTAGGTCCATATGCTGTTAACAAAATCTTGGTCAGTCGTTTCAAAAAACTCAAAAGACTTTGAAGGGTAGGAAGATGGACAGTTTATAGGGGAGGACCGGAAATTAGAAAGTGGGATGCTGGGAAAATCGTGGTGGTGTATGGGAGTCTGACGTCATCAATAGGGTAGCAGAGGGAAGAAAGGAACCTGGAAGTGTTGCAGCTCTATGAGTCATCCGGGCGGTCTTACGGTGGCGATGTAGAAAGACAGGTTAGTATGCTGCCGTTGTCCCCCGGCAGGACTTGTCGTGGTGCAAATCAGGTCTTTAAGCTGCTCCCCAAGCGCTTGTGTGTGACAAAAGGTAAAAAAAAGAAATCCCTGACTTTATTAGCCTTAAATTATTTTTTCTCCAGCCGTCTGGAGTTTTTTTGTTTTTTCTGTCCCCCCTGGCCATCGAACCTTACTCTTATTCGATGTTAATTAATGTTGATTTATTTTGTTTTCTTATTGTGTCTTTTATTTTTCTATTCTTTATTATGTAAAGCACTTTGAGCTACTGTTTGTATGAAAATGTGCTATAGAAATAAATGTTGTTGTTGTTGTTAAAGCCGCTTCATTTAGTACTTACTGTCTTTAATATCTTCATTAAGGAAAAAATGACATATTTGGAGAGGAGTCAAAATGTGTAAGGCAAGCGTGCTGAGCGTCACACCACCATCTCACCTGGCATGCTGCTGTTTCTCTGTCTCTGTTATCTGAACCCAAAGTGCAGAATTAAATAAATAATCCCAATAAGTAATCCGCATTAAAATGCAGATTAATAAAAAATCCACTAATACACAAGTTAAAAAGAGCAGCCTAAATCCGTGCAGATATCGGCTTCTGCTCCATTTTTAACAACCCAGCACATCTTTCTCCAGCTGGCTCCCTAGTTCACCCCATCAGATCTTCCCAGCTGGCAGACACCCTCTTTGTTCAGCTCACTGCCCAGGCTCCTTTTGTCCATCGACCAACAACCTGCAGAACATCAATGGAGATCAGCTGAGCTGACCATAATCCGCACACCTACCCACCGACATCCAGCAGCAGTGCCACCTCTCCATGGATCTCAAACACCCACACGTACCGTCACAGACCCCTCGCACTACAAACAGCTTCTGTCTCTGTCTTGTGAGGACTACCTAGTGCTAGTGGTCTCAATACAAATCAGGTAACACTGAGTTAGATTAACAGACGCCTAGCTCTGTTCCTATCATTTGTCTCCTCAGATGTCCTCTCTGTCTACTCTCAGGGTTCTCTTTAAATCTCCTCGTTTGTCTGACTGTCTCTCTCTGCCTGCCTCTCCTCTGACAGATGATGGCTAAAGCCGAGCTGTTTGGATTGCAGGACGAGGTCACCTGCTGTATCTGTCTGGACACCCTGAGTGACCCTGTCTCGATCCTCTGTGGTCACAGTTTCTGTCGGAAGTGCCTCATGAACTGCTGGGATCACAGCCAAGTGTGCCGATGTCCTCAGTGCAGAATGACCTTCACTAAGAGACCTGAAGTTTACAGAAACACTGCACTGAATGGAGTCATTGAGAGAATAAAGAAACCAAGACTCAGTCCTCATCTATCTGAGAATTACAGATACGTGAGGTGTAATGCCTGTATTAGGTTGGAGTCTCCAGCAGTGAAGTTCTGTCTGACCTGCATGGCCTTCTACTGTCAGACTCACCTGAAGCCCCACCTGGAAATAGCAACCCTGAAGGACCACAAGCTGACTGATGCAGATGGAAAACTGAAAGACCAGTTCTGTGCACAACATAACATGAGACTGGAAATGTTTTGTAAAAATGATGAGAAGTGCGTCTGTGTGATGTGTGTGGCGACTGGACACAATGGGCATGTAATAGTGGAGCTGGAGATGGAAAGAAAAGAGAAACAGGCGAGTGGGGTTTAATGTTTAATGAAAGCAAAGTAAATAAGAAGAGTTAATGAATTTGTAAAAGTAGCTTGATAGAGACCTCTAGGGTTAGGGTTCGACTTTATTAGAGGAGTCTAAAAGTTCTTATCTATGACGGTAGAGAGCTGGACTTCTGTGCTTATGAGAGCGGGCACGGGACATGATGTGTCTGATGGTGACATGCAGCACTAAGAACACATTAGAAAGTCAGAATTGAGAGAAATTTGTGTGTGATGTTGAATTTGGAGCTTTCCATATTATAACTGTGGATGTGGCAGATTCCTTGATAGGGAGACAGATAGAATTAGCACTATACAACAGAGGACAGAGCTGTAGAAGGATGTGAAGGGTGTCACTTCCAACATTAAACGAAGGTAGTGTCCTTGAGAAGAAGAGCCTGCTTTGCCCTTTTTTCAATAGTTACTCTTTATTCTGAGACCAGTCCGACCTGCCATTGATGTGGACTCCCAAGTACCAGTAGGAGTGGACCATCTGTGTATTCACTCCCTAAATAGTGACCAGACATAGAAGCTCTTTGGTTTTGCTCTCCGTCATCTCAGCCCCCTTAAACCGCCCAAGAACTTCTACAAGTGACACGACCTGCTGCTACATTTCTAGTCGGAGGTGCAGAAAGTGAAGAGAAAAGCAGACAGGCCTGTTCCTTGTGTTGCTCCAGTGCTGCTCGCACAGATCTTGTGTCTCACAAACTGTGGTCTGCCCCACAGACAGTCCGCCATCAGGACCCCACAGGCTCATCCACCTGCATATCTCTGAGCTGACCCCTTAACAGAGATGACCAGATGGTAGAAATCAATACACATAATCATCACAGTGCTGCCAGGTGACAATAAGTCTTGTGCGGCAGGTAGATCGTTGCATCATCCACTCCAGTTGTCTTTGTCTTTTAGGCAGACTGCAGCGGGTCCAGGTGGTCTACCACAAGAGGACTCATTTAGCCCCTCAGAGGTCTTCATGATGTCAGACGTAAGTGCCACTGGTCTGTAGTCATTAAGTGAAGAGGAGTTTGCCTTGTTTTGAACGGTGCAGGATGTTTTCCACAGCAGCAGCACTTTCTGAAGTCTTTTGGGACAGACTGAACAGGTCCAGGAGTCCGTCTTTATGTCTCATTGTGAGTTTTGTCCAGCCATGCTGAAATTCCCAAAGACAGTTATTTATTCACTTTGGTCCGTCGGCTGCTTGTTAAATGTTATGTTTTGGGTCTTTGTTGGCTATGTAGCCTTTTGGTCGGCGTATTTGTATGTGTTATGTTTAGTATGTCACTGTATTGCTAATATTTTGGTATTGGCTCCATAACTTTATTGTCTTTATTATTTGATTGTGTTTCTCCGATACTTTTGATTGGTCATGTTTGTTTGTTGTTCTCTTCTTGTGTGTTCAGTTAGTATTTTTTATGACTGCACGAACTTGAGCATCCTGTTAAACTTTCTAAACTCCCCAGTCTTACCTGGACTGACTGGCATGTCACACAGAGAGCCCTTCTGATAAGACCCCTTGTCTGTTCTGCCCCTAATCTTGGTGACTCTCCCTTTACTCACTTCCTACACCGCTGTCTACCTGCCCTTACCTTTGCCACTTGTTCAAACATGGAAAATGAAAACAATGATCAGCAGCCTACCCACGTGTGCCAGCTGGACATCCACCTCCGAAACAAGAACACAACACAGCATATCTGTCACTGGAGCACACCGGTGTGCCAGTGTACCCCATTGTAGCTCACTGACACATGGGCTCCACGGCTGTAGAATGGCATTTTGGGTTTATGAAATGTCCTTCTGCTGCACTGAGCTCTCCTCCACATCAGCAGCAGGCTCTCAAATCCCTTGGTGTCTCCTTCGTGACCAGCTTGTATACCACTGACTGATTTGCACCCTTGGCTGTAGCCCCCCGCCTTGTCTTGCAGGCCCTGCTCATCTTTATTGACCGTTGCAATTGCCTGTTCAGTCCTCGGTGCTTTCACAGCCTTCACTTTGGCCATCACTGTCATCCTTCATGACCTAAAGCAGCCCCACATGTAGTAACTTGTTTCCTCATCTTCATCACTGAAGTCTGAGTTAATTAACTTTCAGTTGTCTTCTTACTTCTTGAATTACGTTTTCAAAGTTATTCATTGTCTCGGTCTTCAGTTATAATGTGTTTTTCTTTTTCTATATTTCCACTTGTTGCTCATTTGATTTACTGTCAGGTTTATTTGAGCTCAGTAAATTCATCTTCAGACGGCACCTGAAACTGAAAGTAAATTCTGATAAAACCACGCGTGTCCTCTTGTGTGTCCAAACAGAAAGAGTTGGGGGTGACAATGACTGAAATCAGGAGGAGACTCGAGGAGAGAGAGAAGATAATGAAGAAGACAAAGAGGGCAGTGGAGCAGATGAAGGTGAGAGGAATTAAGATGGCACGTCATATCAAGGAGAGGAGGAATAAGTTAAAAATCAAGGAGCTGGCAGAGCTCCACTAGTAATGACATGTCGGGACAGGCAAAGGGACCTGGAGAGATAAAGGTTTATTGTGCCCGTCATAGCATGTCACTGTCCTCCAGGTGTCATTCGTTTGTGATTCAGACAGTGTCACCATGATGTCTGTTGGATTTTCTGTCACACTTTTATTTTCATGCCCTTAACTTTAACTCAAACTAAAGGTTGGCACTGATGTTCTGAAGGAGATCAGTGGGCACATCGCTCCTTTTTAGCCTTTTCTTATTTATTTTTGTGGTAGAAATGTAATCTTATTAAAGAAAGAAAGATCCTCTAACAGGACACATCACTACAGTACTACTCATCCATCCATCCATTATCCAAGGCGCTATATCCTAACTACAGGGTCACAGGGGTCTGCTGGAGCCAATCCCAGCCATCACAGGGCACAAGGCAGGAAACAAACCCCAGGCAGGGTGCCAGCCCATTGCAGAGTACTAGTCATTGTATCTTTTAATGACTCCTCGGCAAAAGGCCTTAAAGGGATCATTCTCCAAAAGCGGTCTGTTACAACATTGTGACAATGATCAGAATGGTCAGAGAAACAAAGAACAGAGAGAGGTACATTTTAAAAAGCATTACATTTACATACAGTGCCCAACAAGGCATACATGTTGGCTTGTTGGCTTACACCCAAATGATTTATATAAAATAGCAAAATACCCGCGCTTCGCAGCGGAGAGGTAGTGTGTTAAAGAAGTAATGAAAAAGAAAACATTTTAATAATAATGTAACATGATTGACAATGTTAATTATATATATATATATATTGTAAAGACAGGACAAACAAGCATAAAGATTTGGGGTTTCCGGCCCCGTATACTGAAAAATAATCCACAATATTGTATGAAATATCACGGTCAAAGTCATGAAATACATTCAACAGATTTGACAGTTGCAAGATGGTATCGGAGGAGTATTTATGTAGGAGGGGCCGGAAGTGGAGGAATGCTGGGTAGGAGCCGTGGTGGATGATGGGATCAGTGACGTCATGTGTAGAGGATGGAGGAAGGGCGGAAGTAGCGGACTGCGGGAAACTGTAGGAGGCAGGCTCATGGCGGCGGTGCGTCTTTTCTTCTGTAAGAAACAAAGAGAGAAAGGTTAGTACCCCGCCACTCCCTCTTGGCGTATGTCTTTCCGATCGTATTAAGGTCCGTCCACGGCCCCCTACTCGCGCGTGCGTGACACGACCCCCCCCTCAGCCCAGACCCATCAGGTCGGGTGGACCGAACCGAGAGGTCATGAATACGGGAGAGGACATCGGCATTGAACTGAAGGTTGCCACAATGATAAGTGACGGCGAACTTGTATGGTTGCAAATCCAGAAACCACCTGGTGACTCGGGGATTCGACTCCTTATACGGTGCCATCCACTGAAGAGCAGCGTGATCAGTCACCAGAGTAAATTCGCGACGCAACAGGTAGTAACGTAAATGTGTCACCGCCCATTTAATGTCAAGGCTTCCCTCTCCACTGCCACATTCTGGTCTCCCGGTCCAGCAGTTTCCGGCTCAGGTACATTACGGGGTGCTCGACACCTTCGATACTTTGGCTCAACACAGCACCCAGGCCTGTGTCCGAAGCATCGGTCTGGAGAATAAAAGGAAGAGTAAAGAGATAGATAGATAGATACTTTATTAATCCCAAGGGGAAATTCACATAATCCAGCAGCAGTATACTGATACAAAGAAACAATATTAAATTAAATAGTAATAAAAACTGAAAAAAAAAAAAAAAAAAAAAAGCAGACAATAACTTTGAGTAATGTTAGCATTTACTCCCCCGGGTGGAATTGAAGAGTCGCATAGTGTGGGGGAGGAACGATCTGTCTGTCTGTCAGTGGAGCAAGACAGTGATAAATGTCTGTCACTGAAGCTACTCCTCTGTCTGGAGATGACACCGTTCAGTGGATGCAGTGGATTCTTCATGATTGACAGGAGTTTGCTTAATGCCCGTCGCTCTGCCACAGATGTTAAACTGTCCAACTTTACTCCTACAATAGAGCCTGCCTTCTTAACAAGTTTGTCCAGACGTTAGGCGTCTTTCATCTTTATGCTGCCTCCCTAGCACACCACCGCGTACAGGTGGCACTCGCCACAACCGTCTGGTAGAACATCTGCAGCATCTTATTGCAGATGTTGAAGGACGCCAACCTTCTAAGAAAGTATAGTTGGCTCTGACCTTTCTTACATAGAGCATCAGTATTGGCAGTCCAGTCCAATTTGTCATCCAGCTGCACTCCCAGATATTTATAGGTCTGCACCCTCTGCACAGTCACCTCTAATGATCACGGGGTCCATGAGGGGCCTGGGCCTCCTAAAATCCACCACCAGTTCCTTGGTTTTGCTGGTGTTCAGGTGTAAGTGGTTTGAGTCGCACCATTTAACAAAGTCTTTGATTAGCTTCCTGTACTCCTCCTTCTGCCCACTCCTAATGCAGCCCACCATAGCAGTGTCATCAGCGAACTTTTGCACGTGGCAGGACTCTGAGTCATATTGGAAGTCTGATGTATATAGATTGAACAGGACCGGAGAAAGTCCAGTCCCCTGCGGCGCCCCTGTATTGCTGAACACAATGTCAGACCTGCAGTTCCCGAGACGCACATATTGAGGTCTGTCTGTAAGATAGTCCACAATCCATGCCACCAGGTGTGAGTCTACTCCCATCTCAGTCAGCTTGTCTCTAAGGAGCAGAGGTTGGATGGTGTTGAAGGCGCTAGAGAAGTCCAGAAACATAATTCTTACAGCACCACTGCCTCCGTCCAGGTGGGAGAGGGATCGGTGTAGCATATAGATGATGGCATCCCCCGCTCCCACCTTCTCCTGGTATGCAAACTGCAGAGGGTCGAGGGCATGGCGGACCTGTGGCCTCAGGTGGTGAAGCAGCAGCCGCTCCATGGTCTTCATCAGATGTGACGTCAGAGCAACAGGCCGGAAGTCATTCAGCTCACTAGGTCGTGATACCTTTGGGACAGGGGTGATGCAAGATGTTTTCCAAAGCCTTGGGACTCTCCCCTGTTCCAGGCTCAGGTTGAAGATGCGCTGTAGAGGACTCCCCAGCTCCAATGCACAGGCCTTCAGCAGTCATGGCGATACACCATCTGGACCTGCTGCTCTGCTGGCACGAAATCTTTTCAGCTCTCTGCTCACATGGGCTGCTGTAATTGTGGGTGGGGATGTCTCACCTATGCTGGTATCAGCAGAAGGATGGTTGGAGGATGCAGTACTCCGAGGTGAGAGTGGGTTAGGGTGATCAAACCTATTAAAGAAGTTGTTCATTTGGTTTGCTCTCTCCACGTCTCTCTCGATGGTGGCACCCTGCTTCGAGCTGCAGCCAGTGATAATCTTCATCCCATCCCACACTTCCTTCATGCTGTTGTTCTGCAACTTCTGCTCCAGCTTTCTCCTGTACTGCTCTTTCGCCGCCCTGAGCTGGACTCGGAGTTCCTTCTGGACATGCTTGAGCTCATGCTGATCACCACCTTTAAAAGACCTTTTCTTCTGGTTCAAAAGGCCCTTGATTTCACTTGTAATCCATGGCTTGTTGTTAGCATAGCAGCGTACTGTTCTTACTGGAACTACAATGTCCATACAGAAGTTGATGTAATCAGTTGTGCATTCAACAGCCTCTTCAATGTTCTCACTATGTGACCCCAGCATGATATCCCAGTCTGTAGTTCCAGTCTCTCAGAGCCTGCTCTGCCTCAGGGGACCACTTCCTTAATGAGCGTGTAGTTGTAGGTAGCGCCTTCACTCTTGGTTTGTAATGAGGCTGAAGCAGAACCAGGTTATGATCTGCTTTCCCAAGCGCAGGCAGCGGGGTGGCGCTGTATGCGTCTTTAACGTTTGCATACAGTAGGTCGATAGTCCTATTTCCCCGGGTGTTACAATCCACATACTGGGAGAAGGCAGGTAATGTTTTGTCCAGCGTTACATGGTTAAAGTCTCCAGAGATTAGCACAAGTGCTTCAGGGTGCTGTGTTTGTAACTTAGCAACAGCGTAATGGATCATGTCACTCGCTATCTCCGCATTCGCTTGAGGGAGGATGTAAACAATAACAACAATCACGTGTCCAAACTCTCTGGGCAAGTAATAGGGACGCAGACTTACGGCCAACAGTTCGATGTCCCTGCAGCAATTGGAGATTTTAACGTTTACATCTCCAGAGTTACACCACTTTGTATTGACATAGAGAGCGAGTCCTCCTCCTTTCTTCTTCCCACAGGTACTTGTGTCTCTGTCCGCTCTAACTGTGCTAAACCCGGGTAGCTCCACGTTAGCATCTGGGATGGTAGTTGTTAGCCACGTTTCACTAAAACACAGCAAGCTGCATTCTCTGTAGGTTCTGACATTTTTCACCAGCACAGCCAGTTCGTCGATCTTATTTGGTAGTGAGTTCACATTTCCCAGGATCACAGAAGGCACCGACGGTGTATAACGCCATTTTCTCTCAAGTTGTCTCAATTTAATCTTATCTTTTATCTTTGCGCCGGCTCGGCTGCCCCGATATCGTCTTCTTACCTCGTCAGGTAAATAAGGAACCACACCGGCATAAGCATTTTTTCTCAGTGCTTTAAGCTGACTACTTGAATAGGCGAGTCTCGGAGTGTTAAAATCCATGTCAAGTAGTAAAAAATAGTAAGTGTCCAGAGAGCAATTCCACATAAAAGAAAGTGGTAGAAGTGATCAGTGAAATAGAGAAAAATAGAGATAAAAAGGTAAAAAGATAAAGTCATATACGGAGCTGCTGGAAAGGCTGCCACTCGGATGCGGCGCCGGAAATGAAGGGGTTCTCAATATTGGTGCCGATGTCAGGGCCTTCTTTAAGTCACTGAATGCTCGTTCCGCCTTGTCGTTCCATACCACGTATAAGGGTGCGCCCTTTTTCGTTAAATCAGTCAAGGGTGCTGCTCTTTCAGAGAAGCGGGGCATGAACCGGCGGTAGTACCACGCTAACCCCAAGAAAGCCTGCACCTGTCTCTTGGTATTCGGACGGGGCCATTCCAGGATGTCTTTTATTTTTGAACATTGTAGTTTCACCTGTCCTCGTCCCACTAGGTAGCCTAAATACTTGGCCGCCTTTAGACCAAAGAAGCACTTACGGGGGTTTATGCGAAGGCCGGCCTTTGCTAGTGTCGCGAGGACAGCGGATACCTGCAATAGATGCTCCTTCCAGGTGCCGGAATAGATGACCACGTCATCCAGGTAGGCGGCACTATAGGACGGGTGGGGCTTTAGCACTCTATCCACCAGACGCTGAAAGGTCGCTGGGGCCCCATGCAGTCCAAATGGGAGGATCTTATATTGCCAATGTCCACCAGGGGTGCTGAAGGCAGTTTTCTCCTTGGCAGATGCCGTTAAGGGAATTTGCCAGTACCCTTTTGTCATGTCAAGGGTAGTCAGATATCGAGCCGTACCCAACCGTTCAGTAAGGTCATCTATCCGTGGCATCGGGTAGGCATCGAATTTAGAGACCTGGTTAAGACGTCTAAAGTCATTACAGAATCTCCAGGAGCCATCCGGCTTAGAAATGAGGACAATAGGACTGGACCAGGGACTATGGCTCTCTTCAATAATATCCATGTCCAACATCCGTTGAACCTCAAGTTCCACCTCGGCACGTTTTGCCTCCCGGAGTCTGTAGGGTCTCTCCCGGACTATAACTCTGGGTGCTGTGACAATATCGTGTGCAATCAGTAAAGTCCGGCCCGGTGCCTCACTCACTACTTCGGGAACGGCTAGGATTGCCTGGGTTAACTCCTGCCGCTGAAGGGGTGTCAGCTCATCACCAAGTTTAAGGGCAGGTGTGCAAGCGAATAGGGAGAGGGGTCTATGACTGTTGGGAGACTCCTCCCTGTCTTTCCAAGGTTTTAATAAATTTACATGGTAGATCCTCTTGCTCGGCCGACGATTCGGTTGTTTAACCAAATAATTGACGAGCCCCTTTCTCTCTTTAACCTTGTAGGGTCCTTGCCAGTGAGCCAATAACTTAGAATGGGAGGTAGGAACGAGCACCATCACTCGATCCCCCGGGTAGAACTCCCAGAGTACCGAGTTGCGATTGTAGCAGCGAGCTTGCACTGTTTGCGCACGAGTCACATGGTCCTTTAGTAGTGGTCTAATCTTATTGAGCCTGTCGCGCAGTTGCGCCACATACTTTAGTATATTGGTGGAGGGTAGGGCCTCTGCCTCCCAACCTTCTTTTATTATATCCAATAGTCCTCAGGGTTGTCGTCCATATATTAACTCAAAAGTGGAGAAACCCGTAGAGGCCTGGGGTACTTCCCGGTAAGCAAAAAGTACGAGTGGTAAGAGCTGGTCTCAGTTTCTACCATCCGCCACCTTGCGTAGCATCTGTTTAAGAGTCTGGTTAAAGCGTTCCACCAACCCGTCTGTTTGCAGGTGATAAGACAGACGCCTTAAGGTGCTTAATACGGAGTAACCTGGCAACCTCCCTGAACGTATCCGAGGTAAAGGGTGTACCCTGGTCTGTGAGGACTTCTTTAGGTATACCCACTCTAGAAAACAGGTGGACCAATTCCCGTGCGATATTTTTTGTATTAGCGGAGCGCAGGGGAACCGCCTCTGGATATCGGGTCGCGTAATCAGCCATGACCAATATGTATTTATGGCCACGATTTGAGGTTTCCAGGGGTCGTACCAAATCCACCCCTATTCTCTCAAAGGTAACATCAATTAGAGGTATGGGAACGAGAAGAGCACGGTCCCTCCTAGGTATCTGGCGAATCTGACACTCCGGGCAGGGCTACCAGAAACGCCAGACCTCCTCATTGATCCCGGGCCAGTAAAAACGGAGTTTTATCCTCTCCAAGGTTTTCTCGGCCCCGAGGTGGGCGCCTAAGAGGTGAGCATGAGCTAGTTCACAGATCTCCCGCCGGAAGGTACGCGGAACTAGCAGCAACTTCCGCACCTCGCCTTCGTGGGTCGCAACTCGATATAACAGATCGTTTTCCAGGACAAAAAAGGGCTCCCGTGGCATGGAATCGTCAGCCTGACGGCCGCCTGGGACAACAATGGCATTCCGGGCGAACTTCAGGGAATCATCATTCCACGGTTCTCTTTTAAATGATGTAGGTGTGGATTGAAACTGATGATCCAGGCTACTTGTGTATCGGTGACAGGAAGGGTTCCCCGGCTTGTGCCCTCCCCGGTGGATACTTCCGGCTCATGGTCCGTTACCGGAGAAGCACCCCCCCCGGGAACCTGCGTCATTGGTGTCCGCCCAAGAGCACGGCGTGGGGACTGCGGGAAGGGAGCCCTGCCCCTTCATAACCAGACCCAATGAGGCCCCGGGAGCGGTGGGTATTTTACCGCAGATATTGTGCGACCAGTCATGTCCCAAAATCACCGGAAAGGGGGGTTCAGGTAACACAGCCACCGGTAAACGAGTCAATTCCCCTTTCCAGGCGATATAACACTGAACGATAAGACCTGGTCATCCCATGCACACAAGTGACCTGTAGGTGCTGGTTTAGCCACTGTCGTGGTAAAACATAACGGCGAGCCACAATGGTTATATTGCTGCCGGAATCAAACAAAGCCACCACCGAGTGCCCATTTATTAAAACCACTCCCGTATTAGGACTTGCCAGGGGATGTGACAGGGCACAGTACCTTTCTTAATATTTATATATTAATATCACTTTTGAGAATGCAACGTATAGTTTTGTCCAGGAGGAAAGCAATGTTCCCTCAAATCAATGGCAACCTTTTGTAGGGTGTGTCCCTGAGACTTATTAATTGTCATCGCGAAGCAGAGCCTTACTGGAAATTTGAGGCATTTCAATTGAAATGGGAGATCAGAGGGTATAACGGTGATGCCAGGAATACATTCAGAGTGTGGCGCTCTGCTGTTTTTTTGTGTAGCTGCCTTCACACAGCTTCTCTTCTTCTGTTTTATAAGCGAACGCCATATAAGGCCATCGTTTCTCCTTGCTTTGCGGTTCTGTACTGTTTTATTGTTCGTTTATTACGATTCTTATAGTTATTGTGTAGCTATTCGAGACTTACTTTACTGTTCAGGTACTCATTTCCTTTATTTAATCTGTGCCTTGTACGTTATTTTTTGCTCATTTCTTAAGATTAAATATTATATAGATATTTATTGATTCCCTTCTTTAGCTGACTGCCTGCTCATATAAGACGCTCCGCTGGTTTTTTGTGAAACAGCCTTTACACAGCTTCTCCGCTCTTTTATAAATAAATGACATATAAAGCCATCACCTTGTCAATTGTGTAATGCTTTTTTTGAACAGGTTTGATGCATGGAAGTGATCACTCGTACTGCGTTCAGTAAGTTCACGTGAGCTGCTCTCTTGTGTGATGTTGCGATGTCCACGGCTTAATTTAATGTTAGCTAAGACCCTGCACTTAAAAGTTTCTGGCTGCACTCCGGTTGTAATATGACGAAACTGCGCGAGCTCACTCTTGAGAATGCAACGTATAGTTGTCCAGGAGAAAAGCAATCTTGCCTGAAATCAATGGCATTGTTTTGTAGGGTCTGTGCCCGAGACGCAGCAGAGCCTTACTGGAAATTGGAGGCATCTGAATTGAAATGGGAGATCAGAGGGTATAAAGGGGACGCGAGGAATACATTGAGTGTGGTGAAACTCTAGAGACAGCGTGTGTATTAACTTGTGCATTTTTCTGTGAGTATTTCGTGGCAGCGTGATGAAGTTGCTTCCGCAAGACCGCGTTAGCCGCGGGGCGCAGCTCAGAGCGAAATGAGGTGAATGGGAGGGGAGATGATGACGTGACTCCCCCACCCGCCTTAACTGTCAATCCCCCCACAAACACAGTCTCTCGGAATTTGCATAAGCTCAGTCCTTCACCAGCAATTTTAACTTACTTACAAAGTGATCAAAAGTCTCGTTTATACCCTGCGTCCTCTTATTAAACTTGTATCCCGCATTAGCCGTGGGCATGACAAACGCCAGCGGCAGCCTGTCTATGAACTTAATTTAAACTTTAGGTTTACACCGTGCTTTGTGTCCGAAGTAACTGCACTCATGAATATGCTTGTATGTGTCACTCGGTCGCTTCTTATTGTTTCGCTGCCTTCTCAATTGTATAATGCATGTTTTTTTCAGCGCTTTTTGGAGCTCTTCCTTGTTTTCTACGTACTGCGTTGACAGTCAGTTCACGTGATGATGTCACACGAAACTCCGCCCCCCATGGCCATCGAGCTCAACTGCATTACAGTATATGGAGAAAAATAGATTCCAGTTATGACCATTACGCGTAGAATTTTGAAATGAAACCTGCCCAACTTTTGTAAGTAAGCTGTAAGGAATGAGCCTGCCAAATTTCAGCCTTCTACCTACACGGGAAGTTGGAGAATTAGTGATGAGTCAGTCAGTCAGTCAGTCAGTGAGTGAGTGAGGGCTTTGCCTTTTATTAATATAGATACAAGTCTAGTTGGATTATATTCTAGTTCATCTCAAACCATTGAGTTGAGCCACCATTTCTGTGCAGATCACAACTGTCCATTCTCGTTGTTTACAGGACATCTGCTGATTTCTTAGTCATCTCTTAGTCCTCCTTCAGTTCATTTTCTATATTCCATCAGCCTTTCTTCTAGCACATTCTTTATTTACTTGACCATCTCAGTATTTTTCCTAACCCAATTCTTGTATTTCAATGTACTTTTTGTGGTTCACTTGACCTTTATCTGGTCTCCTGGTGTGCCTGAACAGGTTTCTGACATTTATTAACCCTTTATGCTGTTTCTTTAAGATGAAGGCTATGTTACCCTAAAATTATTCTTCCACATTTTCATGTCACAACTCTGTTTGACTCCTTAGGTGTTCTACTGGTTGACTGAGTGCAGTTCTGATTGTGGCGACTGCTGTTGCTTCGACATTTTTTTAGTCTTACAAATTTTTCCTTACATTCAGAGCCAGAAATATTCTATAAAAGTTCCCTCAGTAATGCTGTAGCACTGCTACAAGAATAACAACATCTTAAATGTATTCTGTGCGGAGTTTCGTCTTTCATAGCGTCGTCCCATTTATATGGTCTCTGAGTCTGTGTAAGTATTGTCCCCTGGAAACAAAAGAGGGGGGATAACGCCATAGGTCCTTCATGATAGTTTTCCCTTTCAATCCCATCAATTGCATCCAGGGTCATAACTATTTAGACATATGGACAAAAAAAAGAAAAAAAAAAGTTTTACAACACTAGATCAAAGTCATCAGAAATGAACCATAATGGGAGCGTCCATTTAAGGAAACATGAAAGGACGTCCAGTTCTTTTAAACCCGTTGGCTGAGCCGTGTTGATCTTAGAGATCCAGTCAGGCACTTGATGGTAGAGGAGACTATCAAAGGCACCACATCGTGAGGTGGCTTGGCGACCTTTAATACCGTACATTTCAAATCTGTAATGGTGTGTGTTGCACGTTTATAATATGCCTGCAGTATACTGTAGAGCTTCTCCTAAGGACACTCTTGTATTCGGGAATGTGGTGCCTGAGGGTCCCCCTACAGTAATGGATAGGGACATAGCAGTAAAGGGACCACCTGTTTGGTACTGCAGTTTGATATGTGGTTTAAAATGAGCTGGTGACGGGGTCACCTTTAAGGATGTTTGTAAACCAAGTGCAATATAAGCAAGAAATAACGTCCAGGGCGCAAGAACTGAAGGACATCTTGCTGAATTGTGGAAAAAGAGGTCTGGAGATAATTGACTAAAAAAATCACTAATAACAACAAATCAACTAAAACTCGATACCAGAACACAGCTCTCTGGCCCATGAAGACTCCTTTACTTTTACACAACGACTGGACCCTCCAACACACAAGCTTTTCTTGACAATTTCTGCACTTGTACTTCTTCTGCTCTCCTGCTCTGCTCCAGCTGAGTGTTGTCCTCTCCACTCCCAGCTCCAGCTTACCCAGCACAACAGGAGAGTCTCTTTTTAAATCCGAACTCTCGAGTATTTCCAGCAGGTGACAGGTGTACTCCAGAAGCACTTCTGGGTCCGACAAAGGACTCAAAGCACAGTGGAGCTGTTCAGCAAAACCTCACTTTAGCAGCACCAACAGACCTGAACATGGCTGTCTGTTCAGACTACTTTTCCCATACTGCCCTAGGAGTGCCCAAATCGGGGCACTGGCAGTAGGATTCTGCCACCCTGCAAATTGACAGAACATATTTCCCTGGCAGATAATCTCTTACTGCCCTTCTATTATTCTACTTTTCTATTTAGATAAAGAGCCATCATCCTCCCCAGATGTGATGTTAACAGCATTTTAACTACCAACAAAAGTGCCAGTGACTTGTAATTCTTATTAGGTGACTTAATTCAGTGTCTTTCTTCATCCAATCAGATCTCTGTTCCAAATGCAGTGGACGAACATAAGAGCTTCACTGATCTGATTTGCTGTATTGACGAAACCCAAAGGAAATTGACTGAGAGGATCAGAGAACAAGTGACAAGAGAAGTGGAGAAGGCTGAAGGAGTCATAGAGAAACAGGAGAAGGACGTGGAGGAGCAGAAGAAGAGAGATGCTGATCTGAGGGAGCTTTCAGAGTCCAAGGAGCACAACTGCGTCCTGCAGGTGAGGTGACACTTCATTGGGTATCTGATCAGACTGGGGTGTGTGGGACCTGAGAACATTTAGAGAGAAATTCAAAACGTGTGTGGAGTTTGTACAACATGACACGAGCAGACCATTCAGCCCAACACAGATCATCTTTTCATGTTCACCTAATATTTCTGATAGGCCCACTTACAAAAATGTGTGTGAGTTGACCATCTGCAGGATTATTTGTTCGATGTTTCTGTGTGGAGAACTAAATTTGAAAGAAATTTACACCTAACCAACTCTCTTCCAGATAGAACATCGAATAAAAGATGATGTCAACTCCATTCATATCTTTAAACACTTCTGTCAGGTCACATCATCACGTCTCTGTCCTTAAACTGGTGACATTCAAGTCCTTCTGCATTTCCTCACAGCTCAGACCACATGGCCCAGTTTCGTCACTCTTCTCTCGACTTTATCTTCTGCTGTTATGTCGTTTATTGAATTTTGGAGTCCAAACCTGCACACAATATTGTGGATTTGGACTCACAGCTCCTGATGGTCCGAGGTAGGTGGACTGCCCTTCTAACGAGTGAGTTCAGCTACTTCAGCCACCCCATTGCTAAGAGGTCCACACAGCCCCTGAATCTCCACAGACTAACAGTCACTGTAGAACGGGGTGTCCCTGTACTAAAGAGCTTGTGACTTTCAGCATGGCACTGCCATAGGATGGCACATTTACAACAAGTTGGTTTGTTAAATTTCTTCAGCAAAGTGGCAGAACACACAAGGTCTGTGAGCACCAAATGCTGAGGCACATAAACATGATCTGTCTTTGGCTGCAACACTCACTACTGAATTCCAAACTGCCTCTGGAATCAACATCAGCATGGAGACTGTTTCTCTGGAGCTTCATGAAACCATGAGCAGTACCAAGAACCAGCTGGTGTGGTGTAAAGCCATTAGAGTGTGGAGCAGTGGAAACACATTCTCTGGAGTGATGAGTTATGCTTCAGGATCTGGTGGTCTGCTTGGTGAATCTGGGGTTGGCGGATGCCCGGAGAATGCCAGCAGGTGACAGTCGGAGGACAGGTCAATAGAGAAAATAGAAGAACTTGACTGGCCTGCACAGGGCGCTGACCTCAGCACCCTGTGCCGGAACGGCGACAGTGAGTCTGGCATTGTCACCCACCATCAGGATGGTCCTCTCTGATGCTGTCGTGAATGAGTCAAAGCAAATCGTGGCAGCCATGTCCTCAAATCCAGGGGTAAAAAGAGGGGATGCTAAGAGATCAAAGATGGCCTGTCAGCTTCATGTTAATGGGTTTAGAATGAGATCTTCAGCAAACATACATGGGTGTGATGTGTGGGTGTTGTGATAAGATGCTTCCACAAGAAAATATTTTCCACACAAAATAAAGGTTTCAGGTTCGTCCCCGTATATTGTCGTCCAGACAAATGATAGAAAAGGTTGATTCATAAGACTTTTCAGTACAAAAATTAATCCTCAACTGCAGACAAGATGGCGTTTATATAGCAGGATGTATTATGGGACAGAAAATGGTTGTCAGGCGGGGACGATTGGAAGCTGGGAAACAGAACCAACGTCATCAGGATTGGACAGGAGCAATGGATTGATGAAACCGGAAGTGACGTCATCAGGATTGGACAGGAGCAATAGATTGATGGAACCGGAAGTGACATCATCAGAGTGAACTGGAAGTGATGTCGTGTCAGCAATTTTGAACCCAGCAGTGAGAATTCTTATTTTTTTTCAAATTTTCTATAGGTGAGGAGAGATTAAGGTAAGCATCACATGATAACCCTTTGTCTCGCGATGTTTCACTCACCTTTGGGCTTTTTGACTGCCTCCAACTCGCACGTGTGTGGCAGTGTCCACATTCTGTTGGCCATGGAGTGCGTGTGGTACACACATCCATATGACCCACCTCCTCAGCAGCCTTCTCACCTTGTCTGGTTGAAGATGGAGGTCATTCTGAAAGGAAGCCCAAGTCTCTGTCATCACTTTCTAGCTACACAACTACTGCTACCGAATTAAATTGAGTAGATTTCTTTGTACTTTTAAAATTCATTACATTCAAATTAATTAACTTCATCTCACATCAATGAAAAGCAGCTACTCCAGTAATGTCCCTGCAATTCCCCATTGTGCTGAATGACACCTATTCACACCTAAGTGCTCCAGCAGCAAGTGGTTTAGAGAAGTCCTGCATGAAGCTGTGCTCAAGTGTTCTCAGCCGGTCCATTGAAATCAAAGACACCGCCCATAAGACGCCGGTAAACAAAAACAAGAGAGTTTTAGAAGTGTTTTTACAGGAAGTCACTGTCTCTACCTGGATGAGCCAGGAGTGAAGCGACTCACTGAAACTAAAAAAACAAGCAAAACACCGGTCATCTAGTGACAGCTAGTGACAGGGAGGACAAGTATGCAGATACCTTGAAATGAAGTGACAAGAACCCAACCAAAGTGACAGCTGTACATTTAGTTTTATTCTGTTTAAAGTTTAGACATATAGGTAAAGTGGTGACACAGAGCTGGCATTACCTCTTTACAGCGCCAACTAAAGGGGCCTGCAGGATCTCTCCTCGAGTAATTGTGTATTGATCATTATTCAGGAGAGCTGTTAACTGCGTATTATTTATTACCTGTTTTAACGCTGAATACTGGAAATGTCTCAGTAATACTGTTCAGTGAAGGCAATAGCGTAGTCAGTAACATCCACACCCTTATCCCATCCCCAGCTGAACAATTGATGCTGTGCCAACAGATCACACTGTTATAAAACTTTATCTTTATTACATTACTGGATTACTGGAACAAACAGAGAGGTTTCTGATTCTGAGTGGCACACAGCACTCTTTTCTTCCTGGCTGGGTGACTGAGTCCTGACAATGACTGCTACACCGTCCATCATATTTGCTTCATGCCTTATACCCAGTGCTGCAGTGACGCTAAACTGGGCATCTTAAATTTACGCCTCAGCCCAATTCAGTATATTCAAGTATAATGTCTGAACGGCTGAAGTGGATGATGTTGAATGACAGCAGCAGGTTTTTGTTGTCTTTGCTTTCTTTTTTTTTCCACATATCACGTGCTATGTGCTTTATTGACACCCACGTGTAATCGTGTAATTTTTCAGGACGCTGCATGCTTCACAGAGAGTCCAGAATTGTCTTCTTACACCTGTTGCAGTAGCTCAGGATGATCTCAATGTGTGCAATCACAACACTGACGACACCTGCTCTGCACTACTGTGATCGCCAGGACTAAAAGCACTATGGCAAAATGTTTGACCAATGTGTGCAAAAAGCCATTAAAAGGCCTGGAAAACGCTAAACAAACACTGGAAGTGCCAATGGACCCTGATTCTTGTTGTGCTCCTTACACCATAATGTCTTGTCTTGTGTGGTAAGTGAATTCTGCACCCGTCTACCCGCTGCACCCTCAGTGCCCTCATTTACTGTCTGATGACTCTCGTCTCAAGCATCAATAGATGGTCGATAATAACTTATGTGAAACTACACTGAAGTACGCTCTCATAAATTAACGACACATCATCCATCGCCCATTTAACCAGGGTGACTGTCCACCACCAGATGAGCTTCTCCTAACAATCATTTCTTCTGTTTCTCCATGTCCCCTCTTCTCTCCTGATGCAGAGTTTCTCGTCTCGCCATGTCCTTCCTGCTGATGGAGACTCGCTCAGCATCACTGACGCTTTGAACTTCTCTTTTGTGGACCTGAGAGAGGAGTTGTCTTGTCTGAAGAAGAGTCTGGAAAAGTGGGAGGTCATGACTTTGACGTCAGGTACAGCGTCTGTTCATGTTGTGGTCACTGTGAACGTCCATTAGAAGGACCAGACAGACGATAAGAGGAAAGTGAGAGATGAGACGCATGAAGAAGGCCTGCTCTTTGACATGTGCCTGTCAGCCTTTGGTCTTAAAGATGATTTTTTATTTATAGCGCCTTTTACAGCGACGAGCTGAGTGATATTACACTCTAATAGCTAACAGGTTCTTTAAACATTTCTTTTCCCTTTGAAATCTCAAATCGGCTATTTTTTCTGTAGGTTGATCACACTTGACTGTATTCATACATCTTTCAGAACAATCTTATTTTTTAATTAGCTACAAAAAACAGTTTGTTTATGATATAATTCAATAAAGGAAGCGGCTGTTTGTGCATTGTTGGCAACCCATCATGCTTTGTGCTTCAGCTGCTTGTCATTTTCTGTTTTATTTTAACTACAATGCATTTGTTTGTGGTTCGCTTCACGGGTCCTCCCTGCGTGTAGTTTTCATGTTCTCCCCGTGTCTGTGTGGATTTCCTTCGGGTGCTCCGGCTTCCTCCCACGATCCAAAGACATACAGGTTAGGTGCATTGGTGATTCTAAATTGTCCTTAGTATGTGCTTGGTGTGTGTGTGTGTGTGCCCTGCACTGGGCTGGCACCCTGCCCGGGGTTTGTTTCCTGTCTTGCGCCCTGTGTAGGCTGGGATTGGCTCCAGCAGACCCCCGTGACCCTGTAGTTAGGATATAGCGGGTTGGATAATGGATGGATAGATGGATGCATTTGTTTGTAATATGTGGTTAAGAATTGAACTAACGTGACACAATGCCGTCTTCACGGTTTCCATTCTTTTCTTTTTATTTTCAGGTCGTGACACTCCAATTTTTGCCAGTTTTACAGCCTCCTGAACCTCGGAGCAGAGCGGAGTTTTTACAATGTGAGTTTTTGCATTGATTTCTTGGATCATCACAATAGAAATGATTTCTCCTTTAATATCCCAGGACAGGGTTATGATATGAAAGTGTTGCCAACAGAAAGAGCCATGTGAGTGTGGTGTGACTAATGGGATGATAGTGATGGGGTCCTGTGACTGGAGCATTATGGGATAGAGGGGATCAGGACAGAGCAGCACCAAAGCAGTCAGTTGGGTGTGAATCTCTTCAAGTGCCAAGTGAACTCACAGGAAGTAGAAACATAAAAACTGAACATGAAATCCTGCCAACTATGCCACATACACCCGTCACACAACAGTAACCTCCAGTGTTTTTTTTGGCACATACTGCCTTTATCTTCTCTTCTGTTTTCTATTGTCTCATTTCTCTGTGCGTCTCTATTTGCTCATTCTCTTCTAATTATCATTTTAATGATAACAATATTTTTTTTATATAGCACAACATGTACATTAAAAACAAATGAATGTGCTTAACACAATGAAACTTAGGTTCACCCACTGTTGACACACAGGTAATACATATACTGTAGATAACTGGTGTTAAAATATGGAAAGCGCAGGCTGCAGCTTCACTGATGGACTGATGGATTCCTTCAGGCCAGCAGACCATCATGGCTGTGGTGGGTTTGCATTGAAGTGATTTTTAACACAACATGGTCAAACTGGATTAGTCCAGTTCAGGCCGCATTGTGCTGAACACTCGAATCCCTAACAGAATTTGGTTCTCCCTGAACCCCCTAATCTCACATATGTCCTTATCACCACACCAATGGCCCGCTGATAACTGCCTTTGTTTTGTAAATGTGTTAAATTAGCAGCACTCAGCTGTCCCCCTTTCAGCCAGCTCTACACCCGTAGCAGAATCCTGGAGGGTGCATGGGAGTTTGCCCAACTAGTCTACATGTGTTTTGTGGACTTGGAAAAGGCGTTCGGCCATGTCCCTTGGTGAATCCTGTGGGGGGTGCTCCAGGAGTATGTTGTACCAGACCCCCTGATAAGGGCTGTTTGGTCCCTGTACAACCAGTGTCAGACCTTGGTCCGCATTGCCGGCAGTAAGTTGAACCCGTTTCCAGTGAGGGTTGGACTCCTCCAGGGCTGCCCTTTGTCACCGATTCTGTTCATAACTTTTATGGACAGAATTTCTAGGCGTAGCAAGGGTGTTGAGGGGGTCTGGTTTGGTGGACTCAGGATTGGGTCACTGCTTTTTGCAAATGATGTTGTCCTGTTTGCTTCATCAGGCCATGATCTTCAGCTATCTCTGGATCGGTTCGCAGCTGAGTGTGAAGCGGCTGGGATGAGAATCAGCACCTCCAAATCCGAGACCATGGTCCTCAGCCGGAAAAGGGTGGAGTGCCCTCTCAGGGTTGGGGGTGGTGGGGTGGGGGGCAGGGGGGTTGGGCTCATAGTAGAGCCGCTGCTCCTCCTCATCGAGAGGAGTCAGATGAGGTGGCTCGGGCATCTGATCGGGATGCCTCTTGGACCTCTCCCTGGTGAGGTGTTCTGGGCACGTCCAACCGGGAGGAGGCCCCTGGGAAGACCCAGGACACGCTGGAGGGACTATGTCTCCCCGCTGGCCTGGGAACGCCTTGGGATTCCCCCAGAAAATCTAGAAGTGGCCGGGGAGAGGGAAGTCTGGGCCTCTCTGCTCAAGCTGCTGCCCCTGCGACCTGACCTCGGATAAGCGGAAGAGGATGGATGGATGGATGGATGGATAATGTCCTTCCTGACACTCACTTTATGTATCAACGGCAGAATTGTCACTTTCACCTGAGATCTGCATTGAAGATTTTAACTAGCAATGAGTTGTAAGGAATTATATACAGTAGGTAATGCTATGTTGTTATTTGAAATAGTGTCCATCCATTTCACGTGTACAATGATCTGTGTCAAAGTACAATGAAATAAGAAATGTTAAGTCTTGTAGAAACAAATCAAGGCACGTGTTTATTATATCAAACACTAGCAAAATACCCGCGCTTCGCAGCGGAGAAGTAGTGTGTTAAAGAAGCAATGAAAAAGAAAAGGAAACATTTTGAAAATAACGTAACATGATTGTCAATGTAATTGTTTTGTCACTGTTGTGAGTGATGAGTGTTGCTGTCATATATATATATATA
>JANRMT010062820.1:34924173-34939986 GCA_026402145.1 Polypterus bichir lapradei | reverse complement strand
TCTTCCTGGTTTTCTATGTACTGCGTGATTACGTGGGAGGCGTGATGATGTCACACGAAACTCCGCCCCCACGGCGTTCAAGCTCATCTCCATTACAGTAAATGGAGAAAAACAGCTTCCAGTTATGACCATTACGCGTAGAATTTCGAAATGAAACCTGCCCAACTTTTGTAAGGAAGCTGTAAGGAATGAGCCTGCCAAATTTCAGCCTTCTACCTACACGGGAAGTTGGAGAATTAGTGATGAGTCAGTCAGTCAGTCAGTCAGTGAGTGAGTGAGTGAGTGAGTGAGTGAGTGAGTGAGTGAGGGCTTTGCCGTTTATTAGTATAGATAACCGCTTGAATGTGAGTTTTTACTTTTGTGACAATCGTGCTCATGTGACATCAAGGTACTTACAGTGGCACACAGACATGATTTCTGGTTTAGCATTAACTTTTACATCTAGCAGATTTACACACACAGACTGTTACTTAAATTAAACGTATTTATTATATCAAATATAAATGCTTGAAGGTGAGACAGCACTCAGTGGTCTTCTGGTTAGCTGGCCAATACATCATTAAACTGTCAGTCACAAGACAAGACAATTCGTTACAAACATTTGTTTCTCAGGCAGTTTTTACTAACATTTACATTTATTTTCTTTTATCCAAAGCGACTTCGGGTGGCACTGTGGCGCAGTGGTAGCGCTGCTGCCTCACAGTGAGGAGACCCGGGTTTGCTTCCTGCGTGGACTTTCCATGTTCTCCCCTGTGACTTTGTGGGTTTCTTCTGGGTGCTCTGGTTTCCTCCCACAGTCCAAAGACATGCAGGTTAGGTGGACTGGCGAGCCTAAATTGGCCCTAGTGTGTGTGTGTGTGTGTGTGTGTGCCCTGTGGTGGGCTGGCGCCCTGCCCAGGATTTGTTCCTGCCTTGCGGCCTGTGCTAGCTGGGATTGGCTCCAGCAGACCCCAAGGTTGGAGAATGACTGACTGACAAAGTGACTAACAAAGAGGTAAACATTAGGCTTAGGGCCTGTTTCTCCTGCAAGTGTAGTAGGACATGTAACAAAAGTTGATTGCCGACAAGTGGCTGTACTTCTAAAATTTTATTTTTATACTGTATTGAGGATTTGTTCTGTTCTGTGTATTGTATTGTATTGACCCCGCTTCTTTTTGACACCCACTGCACGCCCAACCTACCTGGAAAGGGGTCTCTCTTTGAACTGCCTTTCTGAAGGTTTCTTCCATTTTTCCCTACTAGGTTTTTCTTGGGAGTTTTTCCGTGTCTTCTTAGAGAGTCAAGGCTGGGGGGCTGCCAAGAGGCAGGGCCTGTTAAATCCCATTGCGGGACTTCCTGTGTGATTTTGGGCTTCACACAAATGTATTGTATTGTATTGTAAGTGAAGAGATCTGATAACAAATTTACAATCATAGGTTACACTCCATAAAGCAATTAAACTTAATGTAACAACAAATCAACCAACAATATGAAAGTCACAGAGCAAAGGGAGTTTCTGTCAATGTGGCAGATATTCACAGAACAGATGGATTTAGAATTTTTTGTTAAATATATTGAGGGAGTCAGCAGTTCAGATGGAAGTGGGCTGCCCGTTCCACTAAGTAGTATCTACCATGAAATATGAGTCTGGATTACGGCTTGATGCCATGCAGAAGTGGCATCACCCGACGCTGTTCCCTGGCAGACCTGAGTGGGTGAAAAGGAGCACAGCACCTCACCAGTGTCTCCATGTACTCAGGTGCTGAGCCCTTGACAAGCATCAGGGATTTGAACTTAATGTGTGCTGCTACAGAGAGACAATGTGGCGACGTGAAGAGAGGAGTGACATGTGCCCGTCTCAGCTGGCAAAATGCAAAATGTTCCGCTGCATTCTAGACCATCGGCTTAATAACACATGCAGGTCCACCTACCAGGAGTGAGTTGCAGTAGTCCAGACGCGACAACACCAAAGCCTGGACCAGAAGATGTGGGAGCTGAACAGGCTGGCTAATCACAAGAAGCTCTGTTTTTGCCAGGTTGATCTGTAGATGGTGGTCCTTAGAGATACTGAGATATTAATAAGACATCTAGAGACTCTAGCTGATACCATGTTGACCTCGGGATCGAATGATGGTACAGCTGTGTGTCATCAGCATAGCACTGATAAGAGAACCCATGGGATTGAATGATGGAACCCAGCGAGAGGAGAGCAGAGGACCCACCATCCATCCTTGGGGTACACTTGTGCGTGTCTGGGGTGCCTTTGACAACTCTCCTCGCCAGAACACGTTGTAGGATCCGCTCAAGATTTAGGACTCAAAAGCCACTCGAGAGCAGTCCTAGTGATGCCAGTGTCAGAGAGGGTGGCAGGAAGGATCTTGTGGTTGACCTTTTCAAAAGCTGAAGCATGATCTAGCAGGATCAGGACCAATGGCATGCTGCTCGTGCTAGCAAGTCGTAGCTGGTCGAATGCAGTCAGCAGAGCCGTCTCAGTGGAGTGGTTCCTCTTGAAGCTTGTTGGGATCGAGCAATCCGTTCTGTACAAGACCTGGTTAGAAAGAGCACATTCAAGAAAGGAAAGAAGACAGACTGGCCTGTATTTGTTCATTCGGGACGGATCGAGGGTTTGGTTGTCTGAGGAGTGGTGTTATCAGAGCGTATTTGGAGATGGTAGGAAATGTGCCTGAGCTGAGGGAGATGTCAATAAGGTGATGGGGAGAGGGCCTGAAGGCAATATGAGGGGATAGGGTCAAGTGGACAGGTGGTGGGGTGATTGGAGAGGAGGTTAGAAACGTCAGCGGCAGAGAGTGGAGAGAATGTGGAGAATGTTGGGTGATGCTAGGAAGGAGGCATAATGGCTAACAGCGAGAGTGAGTATTGACTGCTGATGGCGGCCACCCTATCCTGAAAAAAGGTCCTCTGCAGACAAGCAGGTTTGGAAGAGGAGATAAAGGAGGGTTAAGAAGGGGGGGTGAAAGCGGAAAACAGAGAGGGTGTGTCGGTGGTGCTGTTAATCATTATTACAAATGATTGAACCTTACCTTAGCATCGATGGTGGCAGAAGAAAAGGATGCAAAAAGGGATCGATACTTATCTGTCTGAGCTTTGGACTTCCTCCATTTCCTTGACTGCGGAGGGCTTCAGAAAGCCAGGGACAGGAGGGTCATTCGTGCGTAGGCCTGGATGAGAGAGGACAAACATTGTTAAGACAGGAGGACAGAGTGGAGCATAAGGTGTCCATGGCAATGTTGGTGTCGAGGGAGGAAAAGAGGTCAGGAGGAGGAAGAGCAGAGAAGACCATTGAAGAGAAATGGGTGGGATAGAAAAAGCAGAGGTGTCGGTGGGAGGATTCAATGGGGGCAGGAGAAGAGTGAGAAGAAGGGAGCAGTGGAGAGAACTGAATGAAGAAGTGGTCAGACGTGTGTAGAGGAGTGACAATGAGTGGCATTTGTGGGAGTGCAGTTGTGTGAGAGGACGAGGTCAAGCAGAATGGCAGCCTTGTGAGTCGGTGGAGTGTGGAGCTGTGTGATGTTGAAGGAGTCAAGAAGAGTGAGAAAGTCTGCACCAGTAGGGCCATCCAGGTGGATGTTCAGGTCCCTGAGAATCAGAAGTGGGCTGCCATCATCTAGGAGGGAAGAGAGTAGTCTGTCCAGCTTGTCAAGGAAGATCCTGAGCGAACTTGGAGGGCGATAGACAACAACGACGCTCATGTGAATTGGAGAAGAGATATCAATAGCATGGAATTCAGAAGTAGAGAAGCCGCGTACGTGACGCGAGGGGGGGGGGGGGGGGTTATGGGGTGAATCTCCAGTTTTTAGAGGTGAGAATACCTGTCCCCTCATCTCTACCAGTGGAGCGGCAGGAGTTGGTGGAGTTGAAGGCAGTGGAGAGCACTGTCGGGGTTACTGTGTTTTCTGGTCAAAGGCATGTCTCAGTCAGAGGCACCAGTTAGAGACCCTTCTATGTGGTGAAAGCTGGAATGAAGTCTGCTTTGTTGACCGCAGACTGGCAGATCCACAAGCCAAAGGAGAAGAGAGTATCTGCAGTGGTGGCTTGACGCAGCTGACGAGGGTCGTCTGAGTTTCTCCCATTCCTACCCAAGTGGAGAGAGAAGCGTCTTGTATTAATAACAGGAATGGATTGATGACACATGCTGAAGACGACATTGACAGGAAAGCAGAACACAGTACCTTGGTCAAGTAGGAGTGTCCGGTTCCATGTCTGGTGGTCTGACACAGGCCGACTGTGGCCTTCACACAAAGTGGGCTGTGCATGAGGAGGGCTGATGTTTGCACAACAGGTCCCTAAGTCTCCTTAAGTAGGGAGCAGCAGAGTGAGCCCAGCGGTGAGTCACGAAGCAACTACTAGCAAGACAAAGAAAGGGAACAACGCTGTGCAGTAGCAGGCAAGCAAAGACGTGGGTTACATCTCTAGATTTAAGGCCCAGTGATAAGCTTGTAAAATCAACTTAATGACGATAGTAACTAAGCAGAGAGAAGTGTTTGCAAAGCACAAGTACATCTCACTAATTGAAACCCAAAACGCGAAGACACTAAGCTCTCGTGAAACAGACGCCGAGGGACCCAGAAGTTTTTATTTTTTATTTTCATATTCCATGTAGCCGGGACCTGCAATGTGACCCCTGAACGTTTAGCAGGCCACTGCAAATTTAATGGATCAGCGGGTTTATTGTGATGAAAGGACAAATGGGTTTGTGATAAAATGTGACGGTGAACTGATCTTAAATGAAAAAGGTGGCATGTGACAATAAAAAAGTGTCATTTAATAAAGCCAGTGGTCAGTGTGGACAGTCCATTAGAACTCTGACCTCGACAGTAAACTCGTAATCTGAGAATTTTATTTTTAATTCCCACAGAGTCTGTCCAATCAGATGAGCTCTTTACTCTCGAAGACACATTTGAGTCACGTCAGCACAGCTGCTGATTGGTTGTTGTTAATTGTCGGTGTTGTGCCCCGCCCCCAGTCCCATTACACACTCAAACACACATTTTCTTTTGTCTCCTTTCAGACTTCTGTCCGCTCACACTGGACTGGAAGACGGCACAAAAACATCTCTTTCTATCTAAAGGGAACAAGAAGGTGACAAGTGATAAGAATAAAAAGAATAGCTATCCATATAATCCTGTCAACTACTCCAAACGGGAACAAATTCTGTGCAGTGAGGCTCTAACTGGGACTCGCTGTTACTGGGAGGTGAAATGCACTGGAGAAAGTGTGAAGATAGGAGTGACATATAAAGAAGAGGACATTAATTATGATGGTCACCAGAGCCTCCTTGGATACAATGACATGTCCTGGTGTTTGTGGTGTTTGCGATCTCTTTACTTTGCCTGTAACAATGAGATGGAAACTGTAATCCGCTCCCACTACAGCCCCAGAATAGGTGTGTATCTGGACTGGCCTGCTGGCTCTCTGTCTTTTTATAGCGTCTCACACACAATGACCCTCCTGCACAGGTTCAACACCACCTTCACTAAGCCGCTTTATCCAGCATTTCATGTTATTCACCAATCCAGTGTAACAATCTGCAATCTGATGCCAAGAGACCACTGACCAGCACCCTCCCCCAGTCACTTGATGTCCCCACAAGCGCAAGTCCTCTTTGTGCTTGCAGTTTGGGGCTAAAATGAATTTTATAGGATGTGAGGGTGAGCAGCACTTCTGTGAGTGAATTTTGGGATGAGAGTGAAGGGTGAGTGCACCTGCCGGGTCTCCATTGTAATTGGGTTTGAATAGCCAATCAGGTGTGTGTGTTTTGGTGTCATAGTGAGGGGCGGAGACAGTCCAGACCTTCAAATGCCAGTCTGACCAGCAGGGGTCACAGCTGATTCACAGCCACATGTCCTACAAGCTGACCCTCCAATGACTGCTGTGGCTCTCTAATGCTGTTGGAAAATTGAGCTTTTAGAGTCTGCTGACTATGACTTGTCACATTTAATTTGTGTTTTCTTCCGGTTTATTTATATGTTAGAATTATTTAGATGATGACTCTTAAGTTGTGGTTTCAGAGCTCGTGTTCTGTAACTGAAAGGGCAGGCAGGTAGACATGACCCCTTTAGCTCATTAATATTCATGAGGTAGTTCCCCAAGACTGTCCAATTTTGGAAGTGGATCGAATTAGGGGTGGGTTTGCAAAAGTGACAGACTTGGATTCTGGGAAAATAGTGAAGTTGTTAAAGAGTGTTATTGTTTAGTATGATGTGCATGATTAAGATAAGTAAAGTGATCAGTGTGTGTGTGTAAGAATATGTAAAATGGAGGCTTAGGACTGTAAAACGGACATGATTCATCTTAAAACTAACTTGATAAACAACAACATCTTACATAAGGCAGGGTTTTATTGACCCCATAAATGGAAAGGATTTGAAGAAGACACTGCCACAGAGACATCATAACTGCCAAGACCAGGAGGAGAGAGGGAGAGAAACGGCTGCCAAAGAGAAGAGCACTTGGTCACACTTGAACACCTGCAGAGGGTCCCTTCACTCCCAAGCATCACGCCTGGCGTAAGATAACAAAGACAGCAACAACCAAAGCCATAGCCATAGACAGTGATTTGAGTCGTTCAGGCTGTATGTTCTCATCTCTAACGTTTACTCCTGGTTTCTCCTCAAATAAACATAATTCATGATTGAAATGAAAGTTTGAGTATTGCTTTGCTGAAGATGTCCTGCTGTTCACTGACATTATGCAATGGCAGAGGATTATTGATAAAACAAACTGTGTCCATTTCGATATTGGACTATCAGGGGCCCTTGGCTTCTGTCAGACTGTGTAGCCCTTTCTAAGGCAGCCATCGGGATACAAAGGCCTGACAGGAGTAGCCATTCCTGGCTCTTCCATGGGCATTCAGAAGTGTTGCCCTTTTAGGGGAAGCAATCTAAAAATGGACTGACAGGAATTCTGGCAGGGACGCCTTGTGAGCAGAATGGCTTCTAGCGCCTGGTAAGATATTGAAGCGGTGGTAGCCGCCCTTGACCAGTGTTGAGATATTCTTGCTTTGCATTTGAGCTTATCTGTGCTGAGTGAATTTGTATAGCCCAGTTTTGCAGGATGGACGTATGTGTGAATGAAGGCTAACAGTTTAGACATTTCCATTTAGAGGTTCAAGTACCTTTCATTGGACACTTCTACACCACAAAACTGGCCCCTAAGTGTCATTGAATGCCACCTGTTAAGCAGGACAGGCATGTGGTCCTGCTGGAGCAGCACTACTGAAAGGCACCATATGGACTAAGCTTCAGGAGCTCTTGAATTGTGACTAGTGTATATGTTGGAGCACAGAGTGACTGATGTGACGAGGGTCTTGTCCTTGTGCCCCTCCACTGGTTGCTCTGGGGGTCCATCACTTCTGAAAGAATTCACTGCGAATGTCTGAAGACGAGGACTTGCTGGTCAGTCAGATGTTGGTCATGCTTTTATTTTTTATTGTACACTACTAATCTTTTTTTTTTTTTGACATTTAAGATATGAATTTAAAATTTGACCAGAATTAATGTTTTGGCTGTTTTCCTTCTCTCCTGTATAATTACACGGAGAACTGAAATTTACAGATTAGAAAAAAAACATTAAAGATAATAAAGAATGTGAGGCTTTATAAAGCAGCAATTGCTTACCTTCCAGATGGCATTTCCTTTTTCTTATTTTCGTACTCTCTAATCTCCAGTCTGTTTCCTTCTTTTAATGTTGTGTTTTTTATAAAATGTATCTTTACCCAAAGCTTTCTTTCCTCTCTGTCACCCAGATTTACCATCTACTACAGTATCTTTGCCTGAGGTTTTTTACAATCCCTTTTTTTGCTTTTTGGGCATAAGGACATCCCCACATGACATGTTCAACGGTTTCTGTTTTATTGCACCTTTTTTTGGGCACTTCTCACACGTTTTCTCGTAAATACATTTTGATTGGTTTCCCATGCCATATCTCTCTGGATGTTCAGTAGGTCTTTTGAGGCAATCGTTTCCCACACTTGTCCTGCCTCTCCATATGGTTTCTTTATTTCTTTCTGCACTTTTCTTTCACCATTTCCAGTTACAGAAAACTTTTGAGTTCCTCTTCTCTTCATGATGTTTGTTCCAAAACTTGCTGTACTTTATTTAATGTTTAGGAATTACAAAGGCCATAGGTTTATTTTTTGGAAGGTTATATATTTTATATTTGCTCAAAACATGTACTCATTTTTATTTGAATGTGTCTGTTACTTTCCCTTGTTCTGTTAAGCTCACCATTTCTGCTACCTATTTTACTTTTAACTTCTCCTTATGTCTTGAAATCCTTTACTCCTTTTTTCCATTGCCTTTTTTATTTTTGGTTTTTCCTGACACCAGAGTTTGGTGTTTCACTGAGTCACCTGATGTGACGTTAGACATTAACCCACACCTCCTCCTTTTTGTCCCCTGATTCGTCACTACTGGTACCCTAGCACCTCTGACCACCTCTAAACCTGAATGCCTGGTCAGACATGGCTGCAAGTGTTTCTGGGCCTTGCAGTGGACTGACACCCCGTCCAGGGTCGGGCCCTGCCTTGTCCATAAACCTGAAATGGAAAAGCAGAATAGAAAGAAGAGATGGATAGACGGGGTCACTGACTGCTCAGCGGCCACATTACTGCCCCTTGTGGCCACTCTAAATACTACACAGCAATTTCTACAAAAGGGAAATCAAAGCACAAAATTTTCAGTGAAATCTTGAGGACTGAAACAAGAAAGCAGAGAAGTTGAAGCAATGAGACAATCAGACAAATGGATATTTTAAGAGGAGGACTGAGGGGTTGGACCTTCGCCATATTACATACATAGGAAAGCTCGGCAGTGAAGGTGGGAAAAAGTGTTCAGTGCAGTATAAAACAGAATCAAATACAAAACAGAATAAAATGCCTGAGACAAAGCACTTTAAATAGTATATCTACAACTAGGTTTTAGCAGTAAGACATAAGTATTATGACCGTTAGAATTTTGTAGCGGGCTAAAACCAGGCTAAGATTCTCACCACTTTTAAAGGTGATTTATTTATTTTTTTTGGTGGGGATCCCAGCAACACACCCAGCCTTGGCCCGACTTACACACACTCCCTCACAGAGACAAAATAGCAACCGGTGATAAAACAGAAATGGACGACTATTAAACAATAATAAACGAAATCTAACTATACAAACTACAACGACCCCATCCCAATTCCCTTTACGGCGATGTACAATAAAAACAAATTCAACAATAACAAACAACCAACAAAAACCACACGCAGTGAAGTCCATGAAAAACGACAAAAGATGAAATGAAAAGATGGAGGTAGACAGCCCCGAGGTCAGCACGCAGTATATGAATATAAAGATCAGTCCTACCGCTATTTCCTGATGACATGGTGACGTATGAATGAGATCAGGAGTGCGCCTTTCTTCACAGGATGACGACAAGTCCTCAGACAGTCCTCATGCAGCAGGATGACACACCAGACAGTCCATACACCCAAACAGGAGATGATCCAGGACAAACAAGAATGCACTCGTGGTAAACGGGAGGGCAAGCAGACAGGCAAATCAAGACACCAAACAACAAAAGACTTTTCTTCTTTCTAGAACTGGCCTCCTTTAAAATCTTATGCCAGCGTCCTTGTCCCCAGCAGCCTTTACGCCCTCCGCGGATGACCAATCAGAGCCACTGCAGGGACTGCTGGGAGTTAGTGTCATTACACCGCTACAATTTGTTACTAACCCTCACCTATTCTGTTTCTCTTCTCGGTACTCAAATGTGGCACTTGGTGACACTGCCCTACTACCAAGTTGTTTTTCATCGGATTGGCTGGCCCCGCCCTGACTCAGCTGTGGAATGGCCAATAGGGGGAGGCGGCCTGATGGCCGAGGTCTCCAGGAATCTGATCAACTCCAAGTCGCAATATCTATTGTTGAAGCTCCAACTCTGAGCTTTGTCCTGTCTGGTAGTCTGTCCCATAAACTTGTTATTTGATTGCTTCAGGTTTTCACTTATTGTGTAATGGTAATCGTTCATTTTTAATTCTTTAAAATAATTATTTACATATTTAGCAAGCTTTGTTTGGTTTTACTGGCTCAGATTTAAATTTCGTTTTTTTAAATTTTCATTTATTCACTTAGGACATGCTTTTATCCAAAAGTTATTAAACATAATCGATTAAACACCAGTCTGGGGACCATTTGGGAACAAGTGTGACAGGACAAGGTGACAAAACCAATCAGCACAAGTGAAGAGCCACCACCCCAGCATGATGGAATGACTTGGCAGTCACTAGTGGTAAGAAGCTGAGCTGGACAGAGCTGGGGTTTTCGATAGACAGACTGGCTGGTATAACAAGGGGCCCCGTCTTTGCCAGGTTGAGATGGAGGTGTTGCTTCTTCATCCAGGTTGAGACATCAGTGAGATATTCTGAGATTTGGCTTTCGATGAAACTTTCTTGTGGTTGGAATCAACATCTTAAATTACAGAAAGCAACTTATCCTCAAACAGGACAAATCAGTAATCAGGCAGGAGAAAAGCTGTTCATGGTATCATTAATTACTCCATGCCTTAATCGGAGCATTCTTCAAAAGCAGTCTGATCAGAGAAACAAAGAATTGAGGTTCATTTAATAAACTATTCCATTTACATACAGTGTCAATCAGTGCACACATTTTAATAAGGCTGGCTTGTTGGTTTACACCCAAATGACTTCTATAAAATAAAAGTGAGTTACATTATATTCTGCTTCTTCTTCTCCCTTGGAGTTGAGCCACCACCCTTGAAATTTCTGTACATATAACAACTGTCCATTCTGATTGTTTGCAGGACATCTGCTGGCTTCTTAATCATCTTTCAGTACATTTCTGTGGTTCACTTGACCTTTATCTGGTTTCCTGATGTGCCTGCAAAGGTTTCTGACATTTTTAAATCCTTTAAGCTGATTCTTTAAGATAACCCCGCCACAGGGGATGCACAAGCCTGTGTGTTTCTTCACACCGGTCCCAAGCCCGGATAAATGGGGAAGATTACACCAGGAAGGGCATCCGGTGTAAAATTTGACCAGACCAACATATGGACAATACAAATTTTCATACCGGATTGGTCGAGCCCTGGCTTGATAACGACCGCCACCAGTACTGTTAGCCAGCAGGTTACTTGTAGAAATTGGGCTACTGTTGGCCGAAGAAGAAGAAGAAGAGGGGGGTGATGTGTCTGAAGGCTGGAGGAGAGGAGGAAGGTGAAGAGAGTGGAACTGAGGGTAGGAACTTTGAATGTTGGCAGTGTGACTGGTAAGGGGAGAGAGTCAGCAGATATGAGGGAGAGAAGGAAGGTTGATATATTGTGTGTGAAGAGACTAAATGGAAGGGGAGTAAGGCCAGGGGGATCAGAGGAGGATTCAAATTGTTCTATCATGGTGTGGATGGGAGGAGAAATGGAGAAGGAGTTATTCTGAAGGAACAGCATGTCAAGAGTGTCCTGGAGGTGAAAAGAGTGTCAGGCAGAGTGATGATTATGAAGATGGACATTGGAGGTGTGATGATAAATGTTCTTAGTGCATATGCACCGCAAGTTGGGTGAGTGATGGATTAGAAAGAAGATTTCTGGAGTGAGTTGGATGATGTGATGAACAGAAAGTGGTGATTGGAGCGGATTTCAATGGGCATGTTGCTGAAGGGAACAGAGGAGACGAGGAGGTGATGGGCAGGTATGGTGTCAAGGAGAGGAACGAAGAAGGTCAGAGGATAGTGGATTTTGCCAAAAGGATTGACATGACTGTGGTGAATACGTATCTTAAGAAAAGGGAGGAACACAGGGTGACGTACAAGAGTGGAGGAAGATGCACTCAGGTAGATGACATCCTATATAGAAGAGTCGATCTGCAGGAGACTGAAGACTGCAAAGTGGTGGCAGGGGAAAGTGTAGTTAAGCAGCATAGGATGGTGGTCTGTAGGATGACATTGGAGATCAAGAAGAGGAAGAGAGTGAGGGCAGAGCCAAGGATCAAATGGTGAAAGTTGAAAAAGGAAGACCTGAATGTTGAGTTTAGGGAGGAGGTGAGACAGGCACTGGGTGGCAGTGAAGAGTCACCGGACAACTGGGAAACTACAGCAGATGTAGTAAGGGTGACAGAAAGAAGGGTGCTTGGTGTGACATCTGGACAGAGGAAGGAGGAAAAGGAAACCTGGTGGTGGAATGAGGAAGTCAGGAGAGTATACAGAGGAAGAGGATGGCAATGAAGAAGTGGGATAGTCAGAGAGATGAGAAAGTAGACAAGAGTACAAAGAGATAAGGTGCAAGGTGAAGAGAGGTGGCGAAGGGTAAAGAAATGGCGTAAGATGAGTTGTATGAGAGGTGGGACACTAAGGGACCGGTGGGCTACAGAGGGGTCGAGCTGGGAAAGATGAGCAACAGGTTAGGGTGATAAAGGATAAGACAGAAACGTACTCACAAAGAGAAGGGTGAGTGTGTTGAGCAGATGGAAAGAGTAGAGTGGAACCTCGGTTTGCGAGCATAATTCATTCTGGAAACGTGCTCGCAGTCCAAAGCACTCGTATATCAAAGTGAATTTCCCCATAAGAAATAATGGAAACTCAGATGATTCGTTCCACAACTCAAAACTATTCATATAAAAATGATTAATACAAAATATAAAGTAAAAATATACATAAAACAAATTAACCTGCAGTTTACCTTTGAAAAGAATCATGGCTGGTGTGAGTGAGTTTCTAAACTCTTGTGGGATTCCACCCAATGGGACGACACGCGGAAGAGCGTCCCAAAGCAATCGCAGTCTCCAAGCGCTGTAGCAGTTTGCTGTAAAAGCAAATCTGAAAAGATCGTGGACATGCTCTAAGCGCCTGCCATCGATGGATGATACAAGGAACATTATAAATGCGCAGGGCACAATACTGCTTGGCAACGACCCTGCCTGACTGCTGTGTCTGTGTATAGGAGAGTGGCAGATCCCGCTACAATAAATAACCGCGCTGTTGCTGTTTCAAGCTAAATAAAGCTGGTGTTGTTAAAGTACTGAGACTCAGCTTCGTGTTTTAGGGTGCAAGACGGGGACTAGCACGTCACAGCACACACACACAGTCACAATGCTGTAGTAAACAGTATACGCTCGTACAGATGTTGACTATATGAGTGAGGCACGCCGACTCAGACGGACAATAGGAGACGATTCCCCATGAGAGAGAGAGACACACACAAACACGCACGCGTGAGACACACACACACACATGCATGCACACGAGAGAGAGAGAGAATTTTTATTAAGAAAAAAGTAAACATTTTTAAACTGAGGGAAAATATACAAAAACATATTTGTTAAGGATCTCTTTGTATACCACGTTGTCAGTTCGGCCCTCCGGTTGTAATATGACCAAGCTGTGCGCTGAGCTTACTCTTGAGCATGTAATGTACAGTTGGCCATGTGAAAAGCAAACCTGTCTCAAATCAATGCCAACCTTTTGTAGGGTTTGTCCCTGAGACTTATTAATTGTCATTGCGAAGCAGAGCCTTACTGGAAATTGAAGGCGTTTGAATTGAAATGGGAGATTAGATGGCATAACGGGGATGCGAGGAATAAAAACTGTCTCACCTGAGGCACTGCCAGTAAAAATAGTTGCCTCAATTAGGTTGTTTTGTAGAGACGTGACCTGAAGTCTCGTGCCGTTACAAAGTTTCGGTGGCTGTAAGTGTTTTATCTTGGTAGAGTAATATATATATTTATTGCTCTACTTTCTGGCTATTGTATTATTAATATGTAGCCTTAGAATGCCTAATCTCACAGACTTACCACTGTATATAACTTCTCCCCACCTTCCCTTCTATATCTATAACCTCAGGTAATTAGATGTAGTAAAAAAAAAGCAGGAGTTAAGTTACACATAAAATAATGTATTACTGATAATATTCATAAATAATAACAAAATGCAAAGTACATTTGAATATTGGCAACCATACAACCTGATAAAATGGTGATGTGTTCATTCAGGTGGCACACAGACTTGTAGTTACTTAATGTCTCTAGTTAAGGCATCATTGGTGCTCAGCTTTCAGTCACATGTCTGTTCAAAATGGCTGAAGCTGTGCTCTTCATTGTGTTGTCTTCAGTTCATGGTGTGATGGTCTTCTTCAGTTGTTAGTAAGAGAAAGATACTTCTACATCATCACAGGTTAGCATGAGAGATGCTTCTTTTCAGATGTTAGTAAGACAGAGAATGTGGCTGAGTAAGCAAATTTATAGGTTTTCTGTCCAACTCCTACAGCCAATCCAGACAGCCATATCTCAGACCAATGGGAGGAAATAGTACATCTTAACACCTGAAACCCCCCCAAGACCATATGTTAAGCTAAACTGGCTTTATGTGGAGGATGAGAGAAAGACTTTAGCAAAGAAACACTCGCCAAACTGGTTTAAGACACGTCCCCAAATCCTGTCGTAAAATTACAACGAGACAGTCATTTGGGGGGTTTTGAGGCAAACACAAATGCCTCTCACCAAAGGAACACTAAATTACAAATAAAGACATACAAAACATTTATCAAGTTATATGCAAAATCTTACATCACAACAGTAAGTTTCTCAGTAACATTATTGGTGTTATCTCCTGTACCATCATCAGTCCACAGTCATTCAATACATAAGACACAATGTCCCTCCGGATATCAAAAGTGAGCCTGATATGTCCGTGCAACATGTAACACAGAGAATGGAAAAGGCACGCGCCATCTCCGGGCATGGACACCACTCGGTAAGTGACAGTTCTTTGATTGATGGTGATTACCTCGATAGACATGTTAATGGGGGTACAGTTGGAAGGGAATGGGTTAGGGTTAGGGTACACAATAACTATAACAATCGTAATAAACGAACAATAAAACAGCGGAGAACCCGTGGATTAAATAAAAAGGCTGCTTTCTTGGTGAAGCAAGGAAAAAGGATGGCTTTAGAGCCTTTATAAAACAGCGGAGAACCCGTGTAAAGGCTGCTTCCTTGGCGAAGGGCTACTTCACAAAAAAACAGCAGAGCGCCTTATATGGGCAAGCAGTCAGCCAAAGAAGGGAATCAATAAATAACTATAATCGTAATAAACGAACAATAAAACAGCAGAGAAGCCGTGGATTAAATAAAAAGGCTGCTTCCTTGGTGAAGCAAGGAAAGGAATGAAGACACCTCAGCAAAGGATGGCCTTATATGGGCAGGAAGTCAATTACGTGGGAGGCGTGATGATGTGAGACGGAACTCCGCCTCTCACGGCGACTGAGCTGCAGGCTATAGCCGTATATATGGACGAAATTAGGTTCCAGTTATGACCATTACGCATAGAATTTCGAAATGAAACCTGCCTAAGTTTTGTAAGTAAGTTGTAAGGAATGAGCCTGCCAAATTTCAGCCTTCCACCTACACGGGAAGTTGGAGAATTAGTGACGAGTGAGTCAGTCAGTGAGGGCTTTGCCTTTTATTAGTATAGATGATTCTTTATGTCAACAATTCTTTAAATCGTTATATACCAATATTTACCAGTTTGAAGTATATTTTTGTACTTCATTTTAACCTGATCCCATGTTCTCCTTGTGCTCACGTTTGATCTGGAATTAAGACATATTAAATAATAATTAATCTGACACATAGGAAATGAAACACTGCTGTCAGTAAGTACAATACACAAGTGTTTAATTTGTCAGCCACTTCTTGCCAGCTGTCTTTTCTGATTTGGGCTGCTTTGGCAGTGTTACCCCTTGTGCATGTTAAATCTTGAAATCCTTTGAGTAACACACACACACACACACACACACACACACACACACACACACACACACACACACACACACA
>JANRMT010062820.1:34888125-34916957 GCA_026402145.1 Polypterus bichir lapradei | reverse complement strand
ATCAATGACAAAACAATTACATTAACAATCATGTTACGTTATTTTTTTAATTTTTCCTTTTCTTTTTCATACCTTCTTTAACACAGTACTTCTCCGCTGCGAAGCGCGGGTATTCTGCTAGTACACTATATAACATACATAAAATCACCCAAACCATTGTTTTAATACATTCAACCTTACCCCAGTTTTGTTACTTATTATTACTTATTATTTATTATTACACACTATATTTGGAAACAATGCAGCAAAGGAATCAGAAAGAGAAAATGAATTCGGAAAAAGAGAAAGTTCCATTCTCACTTAACATTACCAATCAGGACAAACAAATATAAAACAGCCTCTCATGACGTTAGCTGATGTTAACCCTAGGAAACATAACACGATCCTACTCAGCTCGAAACGGCACTGGTTTCTAGATCGAGGAGACTCTATTGGCGGAATGACTCAGCGACAACGAGGAATTGCTTCCGTGGCAATCCTATTCCTGCGACAATAAGGGCAAATCCAACTATCGAGAAATCACGCGGTTCGATACCACAGCAAGACGGCACTCCCAGCAAAAAGACTAAACTGTCATTGAGAATATTAACTCAAAACAAATAACATGTAAACTTCAACACAAATCACAAATAAACTCGAATCTTAGCATAAGTGCTAACCACTGCGCCACCACACACTCCACCGTAATATTCCCTATACAGTAGAGCACAATTTCACATACACACATCACAAGAAAAAGAAGAGGACAGAAAGAAATTGAAAAACATTGTTTCCCTTGAATGTTATAGTTATCAAAAGTGCACTCTTCCTTAAGACTTGATCAGGGTCTGAAGGAAAGATGCCTCGCATATTTTATAAACATTTGTATAATTAAAAGTGAATGCATTTTTCATTTTATCAAATGTTACACATACTCACATTTATTTTAACCCATATTTACTCAGAGCTCTGGAAGTTCAGATACAAAATTAATTTTAACCCATTTTTTAGTCACGAGCTCTGAAAATTTATATACACAAGGCAGTTTCAGCAAATCATAATTGAACTACATTACCCAGAAGTCTCCATGTTTTTCCTTTCTTACTCCCAAACACACACACGCACACCCACAGAACAAATAACAGGCACGCTGACACATTTTTAGCACAAACATATTTACACACACACAGAGAACAATTAATGCTCACGCACACACATTGAGTAAGTTCAGCACATATTCACACACACAGACATTAGCGAGCGCCAGGTATCTTTGAAGTTAAATACAGTGCACTTTTCTTTTTTCGCGCATGATATTCTTTTCAACGCTTGTTATTCTTTCCCCACAAATATAAGTACAGCTATATACATATTTACACACAAATCTATATACTCAAACATTTTTCTATTGCTTAATTTTTCTTTTGATGCTATCCTCCTACATTTTTCTGAAGGCTGCTTTACTTATCAGAATATAAAAATGGCTCGAATTGTTTTTAACAGGGAGTAACATGAAGCACAAGTCTTTGAATCACGTTAACCTTTTTCAAAACCTCACATTTTAATATCCGAATTCTTATTATAATACTTTTCTAATTTACCAAATGCTCGCCCTTCTTCTAATTGTCTATATTTACGTTAATTATGCTTTCTTGATAATTTTAGGAAATCCTACTGCTGCAAGGAAGGAAACCCATGCCAACTAAAAGTACTTAAATCATGGTATTAAATTTATTTTTAAGAAATTATGTCACTTGAACTACGTTAATGCTTTTCTGGATATAGTTTTGTAATATACTCTCTCTGATCTTTAATTTATTTCCTCTTAACTCACTAATTTGGCTTTCATATTTTTCTTTGCTGTACCTCCTAACAGTGACAGCGTCTTGATGAAAATCTTAGATGTCTCATCTAACTCTGCATTTCATTCTCAAGCTGCTCCAAAGGGGATTTTTAGGGAGTTCCCTCCAAACAGGTGTAGTCGTTGTTTGACCAATAAGCTTTTCATGTGGGGGTAAATATGTCGCTCTGTCATTCTCCGAATGATAAAACATTAAAGCCATTGGCATAGCATTTCCCCAATTAAGGCCAGTGTCTTCGCAGGTTTTAACCATCATTTGTTTTATAATCCTATTTCTTCGGCCCACCATTTCCTGTGCTAGGGGGTGGCACCCACTGGCATATATTTGTATTATTCCACTGCTCCATGTCTGCTGCTGCCTTGGAGCTGATTTGATCTTTTGTTCTTTTAGTTCGTCCTGTACTGTTTCTTTCTTTTCTCCTAACTCTTTCTCCGCATTTTCATCTCTATTTGCCCTTTAAATGTTCTTTTTCCTTTTATCAGTGGGAACTTATATGACATACCTAACGGCAGTGTTAATGGGGTTCCACCCCTAGCCTCCTTAAGAACTCGAGGGTGAATATTATCTGGTCCTGGTGATTTGTTTCATTTCAGCCTATGTAATCTGAGAAGCTCTTCTCCCTCTCCAATTTCCAAATCCCTCAGTACCTCCTTAGTAGTCCCTGTTACTGCTCTGAGGTTATCCACTTGCTCACTTGTGAAGACCTCAGATAAATGCAAGTTTAGGACGTCCGCTATTTTATTGTCTGTATCTTTTAATTCTTTATTATTTCTGATGCATTTCACCTCCTCCTTGACTGTTGTTTTACTACTAAAATACTGAAAGAATCTCATCTTTTGTCTTATCTGCTATAGTATATTCCTCTCCAACTGTCTTTTAGTCTCCCTGATATCCTTCTTAATGGTTTTCCCTCATGTTCTCATACGCTCTACGATTCACTTTGCAGTCATTAGTCTTCTTCTTCTTTCAGCTGCTCCCATTCGGGGTCGCCACAGCAGATCATCTTCTTCCATATCTTTCTGTCCTCTGTAGCTTGTTCTATGACACCCATCACCTTCATGTCCTCTCTTACCAGAGCCATAACTTTGTAAGCAGTTTTTTCCTTTACAGCGTCCTTTTTAAATCTTTATTAATCCACTATGGAGTTTTTAAAATGTCCTATGAATTCCAATTTTAGGTCTGTATCTGTCCTGCATTACATTTTTAAACCTGTTTCTCTTCTCCTCGACTGTCTCCACATTTAAAAACTTATCCCAGTCTGTCCTACTTAGACGTTGTCACATCTTCTCAAAATTAGCCCTACCAAAGTTCAACTTAACAATTTTAGTCTTTGCATCTGCAGTGATAGAAAACACTGAGAGTTGAATTACATTCTGGTCATGTGACCCTAGTGGTCCAATTACCTCTACACCCTCAGTTCATCCTGATTATTACAGGATACTAAATCCAGACAGGCGTCACCCCGTATTGGCTCATTAACATGCTGTGTTATAAAACAGTCGCTGATTACTTCTAAACTCCTGCTCTTGTGCTCCTCCATCTGCAAAGTTATCCCAGTTAATATTTGGATAATTAAAGTCTCCCGTGACTATAATATCTCCCTGTAAACTTGCCTTTTTGATATCACTAAAAAGATGTGTGTCCACATTACTGTCTGAATTGGGTGGTCTATAACACACTCCTAAAATAAGACCTCTTTCCTTAATATTTTCCAGGCAAAGCCAGATGTCCTCACTAAGATGGGGCTCATCGTCCAACTGAAGAGGACTTACATTTAAACCCTGTTTGGCATAAACAGCAACCCCACCTCCTTTTCTGTTCAGTCTATCCTTCCTAATAATGTGTATCCCTCTATGTTACACTCATCGCCATCTTTGTTAGTTTGCCAGGTTTCCATTATTGCTAGAATATTATAATTGTGCTCTACTACATACCACTCCAACTCACTTACCTTATTTTTGATTATTCTAGCATTAAGGCAAGTTATCTGCAAAATGTTACTCCTTCTAGGCTAGTCTCCAGGCTACAAAAAGGACATAGCAGCGCTAGAGAAGGTCCAGAGAAGAGCGACTAGGCTGACTTCAGGGCTACAGGGGTTGAATTATGAGGAACGATTAAAAGAGCTGAGCCTTTACAGTTTAAGCAAAAGAAGATTAAGAGGTGACATGATTGAAGTGTTTAAAATTATGAAGGGAATTAGTACAGTGGATCAAAACTTGTATTTTAAAATGAGTTCATCAAGAACACGGGGACACAGTTGGAAACTTGTTAAGGGTAAATTTCGCACAAACATTAGGAAGTTTTTCTTTACACAAAGAACGACAGACACTTGGAATAAGCGACCAAGTAGTGTGGTAGACAGTAAGACGTTAGGGACTTTCAAAACTCGACTTGATGTTTTCTTGGAGGAAACAAGTGGATAGGACTGGCGAGCTTTGTTGGGCTGAATGGCCTGTTCTCGTCTAGAGTGTTCTAATGTTCTACATTTAAATGTTTGCTTAGAACTTACATTACTACATATTTTTATATGAGCACAGAGCAGAGCAGCGGAGCAACGAGCGGAAGCACAGCACAGAGCGTCAGCGTCTCCCACAGGCACATAGCCCTTCGCAAACACCCGAGCAAGTTCATCTGAAGTAAAGCCGGCAGCTGACCAGTAGAAATAACCGGCAGTGAGAAATTAAAGTTGATCGCTCAGCGGGTGGTGGAAACTTAAAGCCGACGGTCTCTGAGTAATTCAGCTGAACACGGAAAGTACTGAAGCACCTATAAAAATGGCGAAGTTGACTTCAACACTTAACATAAGTTCTATCTGCTCTCTGCCCATCGAGGGCACGTTTATATGTTGTGTGTCCTGCAGTATGTACAGTTCAGGTTTTCCGGCCGAGAGTGTAGACAGCTTCATCTGCCAAAAGTGTTTAGTTAATTTAGAGTTGGTCGGGAAAATATGCAAATTGGAGGAACGCGTTAGGAATCTGATAGTGATTAGCCAAACCGAAAATTGGATCGACAATTCGGCTACTTCTGATTCGGCTTCAGTCTCTCCTGGTCCCACTGTAGTCAGTGCGCGGCCGAAATCAGAAGCACTGATTCTACCACAGGGCAAGTGCGTAACAGTAAGACGAGGGTCTAAGAATCCAAAATGTAGTCCCCCGGCACCCAGGTCTCCAATTCGGACCCAGAAAAGATTTTCAGCACTCCGCAGCGCACCTGTGGAAACTGAGAATAATAAAGTGCTCATAATTGGCGATTCCATAGTGTGGAATGTTAGAATTCCAAACTCTGTTAAACCAGCAGTTAATGTTAAGTGCCTCGCAGGGGTCAAGATTTCTGGCATAGAGGCCGCATTGGACCGTGTCGCCGTCGATGAAGTATCTACCTTATTGCTGCATGTTGGCACTAATGATATTTATTTACAGCAATCTGAGGTATTAAAGAGGAACTTCATCTCTCTATGCACCAAAGCTAAAAGAAAATGCCGGAATTTAATTGTATCTGGTCCCTTACCAAGATTATACAGAGGGGATGTGATTTATAGCAGATTGCATTCCCTTCACTGCTGGCTAGAAACCTGGTATGCAAATAAAAGCGTAGCGTTTGTGAACAATTGGGATGACTTTTGGGAAAGGCCTGGATTTTTCAGAAGAGATGGTCTTCATCCTAACTGGAGGGGATCTTATGTATTATCCCAAAATATGGCAACAAAACTGCCTGGTTGACTGATCAGAGCACCATCCAGGCCGCAGTCATGTTATCTTAAATCACAGGCTGTTGTTTATCCCACCTGTTATTTTCCTGAAGCTGTTACCCAAAATCCCTGTTGTGGGGCATCCAGTAAATTTAGTCTTGATTTAAACCTTAAATTAATTGATAACCAAAAAATAAGGAGTATAATTAGACCAAGGGATAAAACCAGACCCTCCACCAGGGGCATCTGTAATAGAAATTTACTTCAAATTAAAACAAAAAATATATCAGCAGTTCAGAAAGAAGCCTGCAGTTTTAAATGGTGTTTATTGAACATTCGCTCTCTTGGCACTAAAGCTGTTTTAGTAAATGATATTATATTAAGTACAAAATCTGATCTGTGTCTTCTTATTGAAACCTGGCTTAGTAAATGTGACACTGTCCTCTAGCTGAGGCATCACCAGATGGATACTCGTTCTTTCATAAGTCTAAAGTCCCCCTGGTCAAGGAGGAGGCCTTGGAATAATTCATTGTAACAAAATGCAAATCACGTCTAAAAATGTAGGCAACTTTACATCCTTTGAGGTATTCATTTTAAATATTAAAACAGATTCCAACACAATTATAGTGCCAGTCTACAGACCACCAGGGCCATATTCATTGTTCATGACTGAATTTAGCAACCTTCTGTCTGATTTGGCTATAAATTATGATCACGTTGTACTGATGGGGGATTTTAATGAACACATTGATGTGGAAACTGACACTTTTAGCAAATGTTTTACTTATTTGTTAAATTCAGTAGGATTTTGTCAGATTGTCAAAGGTCCAACTCATAATCATAACCACACATTAGATTTAATTATAACTTACAAAGATGAAATTCAAAATTTAAATATTACTCCATTAAATGAAGTTATTTTATCTAGATTGTAATTCTGCTTCAAAATGTATAGATACCTTGAGTAAGTTGAGTGTAATTGTAGAACACCATTTAGATCAGTTAACATCACATTATAATGTGACCTTGAGAGATGCTCTGGACACAGCGGCTCCCCTTAAAACAAAAGTGATCAAAGCACATAGAAACTCTCCCTGGTTTAATGAAAACACTCGCGCTCTTAAATTAGAGTGTCGAAAACTGGAGCGCAGATGGAGAACAACAAAGCTACATGTCTTTCAAATTGCATGGACAGAGAGTGTTAATAAATATAAAAAAGCTCTCTTTAAAGCTTGCTCAGAATACTATTCTACAATAATGGATAGCAATAGTAAAAAATCCTCAGGTTACTATTTAGAACAGTGGCTAAATTAACAAATGGGAATTCAGATCTTCTGTGCAAAATACTAACAGATATTAGCAGTACAGACTTTATGAACTTCATCAATGAGAAAATTAAAAACAGAAGATCCCGGATCTCAGCATCACAATGCAAATGACATACTAGCTTAGCAGACCCTGCTGCACATTGCATTCAGCATTTTAGTAATTTTAATCCTGTAACTGAGCAGGAAGTCTTAACTTTAATTTCTAAAATGAAGCCCACTACTTGTTCCCTGATCCAGTGCCAACAAAACTAATAAAAAGTGCAATGGATGTTCTTGCAGCACCTATTCTAAACATTATCAATAGTTCATTACTGCATGGCACCGTACCTGATGCACTAAAAGTGTCAGTCATTAAACCTTTACTTAAAAAGTCAGACCTAGACCGACACATACTTAATAATTATAGGCCTGTTTCAAATTTACCATTTCTCTCTAAAATACTAGAAAAAGTAGTCGCCAGTCAGCTTCAGTCACACCTTATGCATTACAATTTATTTGAGAAATTCCAGTCTGGTTTCCGCACTTATCATAGTACAGAAACGGCACTAACACGGGTTGTAAATGACATTCTGATATCCTCTGATGAAGGAAACTCCACTGTAATGATGTTGTTAGACTTGAGTGCAGCATTTGACACCATTGACCATTCTATTTTACTGCACAGGCTAGAAAACGATGTTGGGCTCACAGGCCACGTGCTCGACTGGTTTAGTTCTTATTTATCAAATCAATTCCAATACATACAGAAATGTGCTGACAGGACTCCTTCATTATACACAGAAGTTCAATATGGTGTCCTGCAGGGCTCAGTACTGAGACCATCACTGTGTTCACTTTACATGCTTCCACTGGGATCTCTCATTAGGAAACATAATGTTAATTTTCATTCGTATGCAGATGACACCCAGTTATATGTTTCATTTAGATCAAATAAAGTTTCTCCGATGTTGTCTTTAATTAGTTGTGTTAGTGAGTTAAAGGACTGGATGGATGAAAACGACTTGTCTTTAAATACAGATAAAACAGAGATATTAATTGTTGGAGGAAGTGACGCTGATCACAACAATATTCTGTCATCATTTAACTCAGTTGGAATCTTCATTAATTTCATTGAATCAGCCCGCAATTTTTGACTCTAGCATGTCATTTAAAATGCACATTACAAAGTTGTCCAAATCAGGTTTCTTCCATCTTAAAAACGTTAGGAAATTAGGGTGCTTTGTAAATAATCAGGATTCTGAGAAATTAATTCCTGCATTTCTTTCTAGTAGGATTGACTACTGCAATGCGGTGTTCACTGGCTGTTCAAACTGTTCTTTATTTAGCCTCCAGTTAATCCAAAATGCGGCTGCAAGAATTATTACAAGAACAAGAAAATACGAACACATAACTCCAGTTCTTAAATCCTTACACTGGCTCCTGGTTAAGTTTAGGGCAGATTTCAAAATCCTCCTTTTAACATATAAAGCATTAAATGGCCGAGGTCCGGCTTACTTGTCTGAACTTATCATGACTTACAAACCTGAGCATTAAGATCTCAAGATGCTGGTCTGCTTAGGATTCACAGGATTAATAAAATAACAGTGGGGGGGTCGAGCTTTTAGTAACAGTTTAGCACACCCTGACTAGAGCTGCTGATTAACTGTACAGACCGCATCTCTGTTGTCAGTCATTAGCACTAAAACAGAAGTAACATGATAGTTAGAATTTGTTACTCACCCTCACCTATTCTGTTTCTCTTCTTGGTACTCAAATGTGGCACTTGGTGCCACGGCCCACCTGCCAAGTTGTTTGCCTGCCGAAGGTAAAGTCATCTCTGATGGAGGATCACAGGAATCGTGGGGTAGAGGAGTCCTTTCATCAGATTGGCTGGCCCAACACTGTTTCAGCTGTGGAATGGCCAAATGGGGAAGGCAGCTTGATGGCTGAGGTCTCCAGGACTCTCTGAACAAATCCAAATCATATTATGGGATATCATCTACTGTTAAATTCTGCTCTGTATATTGTATTGAGGATTTCTTCTGTTCTGTCTATTTTATTGTATTGTTCCCCCTTTTCTTTTTGACACCCACTGCATGCCCATCCTACCTGGTAAGGGGTCTCTCTCTTTGCCTTTCCTGATGTTTCTTCCATTTTTTCCCTACAAGGGTCTTTTCTTGTCTTCTTAGAGAGTCAAGACTGGGGGGCTGTCAAGAGGCAGGGTCTGTTAAAGCCCATTGCGGCACTTCTTGTGTGATTTTGGGCTACTATACAAAAATAAATTGTATTGTATTGTATTGTATTGTATACTTGTTTCAGAATGAAGACACACGTTACGTATGACTGTGTCCTGAGGAGCTTAAGTGTCTCCTTCAATGAAGACATGGAGACTCTTGTCAAGGAATCCATGGCGAGTGGACGTCTACCTGCTCTCTTTACATTATGTGTGCGTCACCCCATTGCAGCTCCTTTTAGGAAATGTCATATTTCTGTTCCCTGCTATGCTGATGACACTCAGGTTTATATTCCTGTCTGCATCTCCACTGCACAACTGTCTTTCTGAACTAAGATGATCCTGGATGGCTAATAATTTTCTTGATCTGAATTAAAATAAAACGGAGGTGCTTATAGAGGGTCCATCAGCTAAACCCACACTGGTCGTGGACTTCTCGGCTCTTTCTCTGTCTTTTGCAAACCTCAAGTCCCACTCTTGGTGTTATCTGTGACAGTAACCTCTCTTTTGAGAAACAAGTTCATTCTGTAGTCATGAGTCGCTTTTTCCAGCTTCGTCTGTCAGGTAAGATCGAGCCTTTTTATCTTCTAGGGATCTTGAGAAAGCTACTCCTGCTTTTATCTTCTCTCACCTCGATTACTGCAACTCGCTGTATTCTGGGATTAGCAAATCTCTGACACGCAGGTCACAGTTGGTCCAGAATGCTGCCGCTCGCTTTCTGGTTGGGGCGAGGAATTCGGATTCTGTTTCTCCAATATGAGCTTCTTTACACGGGCTGCTGCCTGTCAGTTTTCAAATTGATTTTCAAATCCTGTTGCTAGTTTTTAAATGTTTACGTGGGCTCGCTGCTGCCTGTTTATCTGAATTGTGTGCTTTACAGCAGCCATCTGGAGAGCTGAGGTCTTCTGGTCAGTTGTCTCTTGTTGTCCCTCGTACCGAGTGTCACACTAAGGGGGACACACAGGGCTGTGGCACCTCACCTGTGGAGCTCTTCACCTCGTCGACAATTCAAAACGAGATTAAAGACTCACTTCTGTTCACTTGCATTCGGTGACCTTCAGTAATCCTCATTGTGATTATGTAACATTACTTCTGTTTATTATTTATTTTATTTCTCTTTATGTTCTTTGTTTGTTTTCTTTAATTCGATTATTGTAAAGCACTTTGGGCGCAGCATTCCTATAGAAATAAACTGCCATTGACGTGTATTTACAGCACGTTACTAGTCTTACGGACATCATAGTTTAGCATTGCCGTGTCTGTTTGCAGTGTGCGCTGAACGATGAAACAACGCTGTGTGATCCTGGAGTCTGATCACACAGTCTAAACGAGACACTTGTCAGCTGTAAACGCGTGAAACAGTCACACAGCTCATTCGTCTTCGCTTATCCTCCAGGACTGCGATGGTGCCGACAACATCTACATCATAAATGATACAGCGAGTGGCCGACCTGAAGACGAGCCTACAGATGATGGCCTACAGCACTTGAAGGAATGGAAAACCAAAGGAGTGTCACCTTGGGATGTGTGCTGCCTTTTGGACATAATATTGAAAAGTGCGATTCGGCAGTGATTGAGAGCAATCGGTCTGATACGCTGATGTCTAATTCTGGAAGGCGATATCACACTTGCTTAGTTTGAGATCAAGTCGACGTATTCTTTACAGTTCTTCATTCATATTGTTAGAGCTGGTCAGAAAGTTTTAAAAATGGACGTCAGGGATTCCTTAAAATGCTTGTGTACTGAATTACAACCTCAAGTTGTGGTACACAGTTGATAAGCACACTTGCTAAAATGTTTTATGATATTGCTGCTCACAAGCCTGTTTATTAACACACACACACACACACACGAGGGGCGTTCAAAACGTGTCCGCACTTTTGTATTTTCATTAGAAATGGTGAAGGCTGGAGAAGTTGGAATTGGGAATTAAAAAGTTGGTACGACGCTGGGAGACGAAGGGGACGATATGGAAAAGTGATGTCATTTGGTTTGAAATTCTTAAAAAATAAGAGTTTAAAAAAAAAAGTGCAGAAGCGTTTAGAACATCCCTTGTGTGTGTGTGTGTGTGTGTGTGTGTGTGTGTGTGCCGCTTGCTACATGACAAACGCATATTAAATTACACCAGTAACGGCGTACTGCACGATAACGTGCAGTGAATACACTTGACTTGAGCATCCCTAGTTTTCATCCTCTTTCTCTGTTTTCTTTGCTCAGAGGCTGACGCGCTTGTTCCTTCCTGAGCAGCTCTTCTTTTCTCCACCCTAGCGGCCTGCTGCTTCTCTTCTTTCGTCGGCATCTTTTCGCGTTAAAACTGATTAAGTTATGTTTTTGTGTTGCAATTACTTAGTACGTTTTCTTTCATTTGTCACTTAAGCTGGCACTTAAGTCTTCAATCTGCCTCAAGAATGGTTAGCGAAGGTGGTAGGGAATGAGAACGGCGCCCATGCGCATGCGCCGCACGGCCGCAACTGTGCGCGGTGCCGAGAGTTGATTGTACAATAAAATAAAATAAAAATAAAAAGAGTAATAAAAATCATCACCCGAAAGCAGATAGTAGACGTCACGTAGTATATGTGTACCAAATTTCAAGTCAATAGGTGAAGCGGTTTGCGAGCTACAGGTGATTTAAAATCCTGGACAGACAAACGAACAGCCACGGTAGCGTCTTATAGAAGAAGATATATACACATCTGTCATTTATAATATATGAGTGTCATGTAGCAAGCAGCTTCAGTGTTCAAACCAATGGCACACTCCTGCTTGTCTGATCCTCGTGAGGTTTTTGATTCTGATTTCAACATTTCAACTGTAAATCAGCATTGCTGCCTTTGCGCTTTTGCAGGTCAACATACCATAAGTGTTAAGAAATTGTGAAATGTTGAACATGGTGGCCTTTGTTATATTTTGTCGTTTTTTGTGACATGAATGGGTAAAAACATTTTGAAATGAATTTAAAATAGTTATTAATAAACAGTATGTACATTGGACACACTGTCAGTAAAATGGCTCTGCAGGTTTATTAAGCATCATTTTAAACAGAATGGATTAATTAACATGAATCTGGATATGCATTTGAATAAAAACTGGCTTTATTCATATTGAATACATAAACCTGGTACCCATGACTTTGACTCACATTGTATGTATTCATGATAAATACATCGGCACAGCTATCTTATATTTAAAAGACATTAGATTTATTAGTACAGTCACATAAACCTCGCTCGTTCTTGTTTCATTTATGTTGGACTGATAAATAAACTTCACATCAGATTTATTAGTTTAATTACACAAATAAATGGAAATTTGATATCATTTAAAATACATACATTTTAAATATTAGGCCTAAATATTTATTGAGCACTCCAGGGATTGTTGCTGAGATGGCAGCGACCCTGGGTGGCATAATGAAGCGGGTATAATGGAGATGTTTCAATGTTTCTTAACATTTCGGCGCAGTCAGTGCTCAAAGTTTAAAGTAAGTTTTATTATCACAAAGGCCTTCACTGGGTGGTGTTTGGCTATTTGGGGCAAGAAAAGGGAAAGACACAAACGTGGGGGTCTGGCACCTTTGAGGGTATCCAGGGTCACGCCAGCTCATCGGTGGGTGAATGTGAGCATGACATACACACGGGTGGCACCAACTTAGCGTCACCAAATCCCCTGACCCGCATGGCTTTGGGAGGACACTGAAGCACAAACTCCAGGCAGGGGACACCCACGGCAGGACCCCCTTACTATGAAACAGCAGCATGCCAGCGTGTGCCCAGCCACATGTTGACGTTATTTAAATGAACGATTTCTCTGTGAAATGTAACATACCTACCTATTAAAATGACGTCAAGTATCCATCCCAGTATCCTACCTGCGCACAGCACCGAGACGATAGCTCTTGGAAATCGAAATCGACTCAGAAGACAAGAAGTGCGTATGATCTGTAAATATGAGGCGCTCTCCTCCGCTTCTCTAAAGAATCGCAAATCCAAGAATGGCAATCACTTTCTGTTCCCTCCGATCTTTGGAGGGATGAAAAATGATGGAGGTTGGGAGCGTCCTGGGACAGTTTTCATTTAATTAAATAAATATATCTGTACTAAAATTAACCTAAAACTAAAACTGAAATTTAATTGTTATATTATTTAAGTCCAAAATGTCTTTGAGTTGCTGCACTTATAAGTAAAAAAATATCGGAGTGCAAAGGTTTAAATGAAGTAAATTGGAAAGAAAAAATTCATAAAATGGTAAATTTAAAATAGTTAATCAAACATTTCTATATAAACAACATTTTTGGTAAAGATGGTTTCCTGCCCTTGAATTAGCTGTCCCTGGTATGGAGAAGTTAAAACCTCCACTTTAACGTTACACGAACGGCGGACTCTTAAAAAGGCCACCTAAAGTTGTAGATGTCGTTGCTAAACTGCGTCATCCTGATGTTACTGGTACATTCAGGGTTCAGGGTGCGCGGCTCCAGTCCGATGTAACACGCGGAAGCCGTACGGGCCATTCCCAGGCGGTGGCTTGATATTTACCCCGGTAGTTGCAAAAGCAAACGAACTATCGTAGGATCTCATGCACTCCATAAAGCTTTTACTTTCGGGTACATCGTTAGTGAAGAGCTGCCGTAAATATTCAGGATATTCAACCAAAGGAGGCAGCTTCACTTGACCCTTTGAGAACAACGTGTAAACTCGGCAGTTGGATTGCCAGTTTTTTTCTTCATGGAAGTTAAGTGAATGACGATGACTGTAAATGACACTCATTAATCCCAGTGAATTTTCATGAGCAGTGGACTCATTTCTCAGCTAACTGGCGGAATTGTTCAGCGGCTGTCCGTCGTTCCTCTCTTTGGCTTTTTCTTTGTTGGACTACTGAACGTCTTAAAGCTTCTAAACGACTTTCTAGCCTTTCTGCAGTTTCCTCTGATATTCTTTGTGATGAACAATTGCGCAGGCCTTCCAAACGCTTCTCGTTCCCGTTGTTCTGTTGTCTCGTTTGCGCGCCTATCCGATACCTGAGCCGCGACTCCTTTGGTTCTGCTGTTTCAGAAGCGCGTTGTTGGCGCCGCCGTCGTCGTTTATTGTTTTTATCCCTGCGGGCTCGTTTTTGTTTTTCTGTGGCTGTGTCGTCAGCTAGAAGTCATCTGCTGTTAGGAATCATACTTGAACTTACATTTAACACTGAATTACACTAATGTGATTCAAATATGCCACACTGACTGCTGGCACAGTGCATTAGAACACGCTGACTGCTGGCACTGTGGAGGCACGCTAACTGCTGGCAGTGCCCACTTTACCTGAAGTTTACTTTACACGTTGTGTTGTGTTGTTTGGGCGCCACCTACTGACTCTGGGAAGCCGCTGGGTTTGACTTTGGGGTGCTGAGGCGCTCTCCTCCGGTTCTCCATCTGCGACGTCGCAGCTGCGCAGGTTCGAATAGTTCGGCCATTCTGCGCACCATTGTATTGTTACAGATTAATTACAGTCGAGTGCCTTCAATTACTAAACGATGTGCAATTCATTTCAGAGTATCTGATGAAGGATATGAAGATAAAAACGAAAGAGAAACGACACAGAAACAGAAGCACCGCTGTGACGGCTATGGAGCGGACTTTGTGACGCGGTGACAGGATATGAAGAACAGCACCACCTTGTGGAGATGGAAGACATGACAGAGATGTCAAAGGACCTGAAACTGGCCAGGAGTGACTTCAGCAGGCAGACATCGCAATCAATGGCCCACCACCAGCTTTATGTCACATAATCAGAAGAACAGACCTGAGCGCAGGTGACATCAACATGGAGGAGGACAGGCTGTCGGCTGTGGAGCAGCTCAATCTCAATGGCAAGCGTCATTATTCCAACTGTCCTGTCCTGAACTCCTCGGCCGGCGTCCTCGTGCCCTTTTCTGCTGACAGTCACACTCGCTGGACTCATCAAACCTGATCTTATATAGCGACTTTTACCAAGAACTTTAGAGAGTGACGAGGAGGAGCAGGAGGACAGAAGCCACCATTTGAAAGGTAAACTGGGAATGGAAACACCATGAAGGTCGTAGAGTGAGGCTAAGAAATGGCAGGAGCAGCGCCAATCTGGAGTGGGACTTGAGTGAGGACGTCAGGATGAGTGAGGATCAGGACCTGAGAAAAGGGGCACAGAGGGCTCAGCTCAAGCACCACGATGACGGCCACTTTCAATGGACACACACGACATGGGCTGGCTGAAGGACTGCAAGGTGAGGGTTTGCACTTTTTATTTCCTCTCGTCTGCACCAGAAAACGTGACATTTGTCTCCTCAGTTTGGTCCCCACAGACATGGGTTACAATTTGGCAAAAGTCAGACACGCCGATGTCCTTCAAGCTCAGTCCTTTGGTAACTCGGCCTGACGAATCTCAAAGGCCTCATCTGGACGTCTCCACCACTCTTATGAGGACCTTGGAGTCGAGTGACAGACGAGCCCCTGGCAGAGGTGGCCTTGTCACCTGACAAGTGCAAATCAAGGGGCCCGCTGGCTCTGTGCCTCAGGTGTCCAGCAGTGGCGGCCGTCACACAAGACACTGAAGGACGGCAGGGTGACCGCTGCTCCTTTGGCTTTCTGGTTGTTTGTCTTGTTGTCCGCTTTAGTCGTCCTCTTCTTCTGATTTCTTTATTTTTGTGATTTCACCAAAGGATGTCGAAATTTCACTTCAATGTTGATTCGATTTCTTTTTGTCCTCACGCTTAAGGGGACACCTTCAGGGCTCTGCCAAGGTGAGTAATGCCACCCACGGAAAAGAGGGGGCGCCGTCACTGACCACCTCTTCTGACGCCTAACCACGATAGCCCCGCCCCTTCTGGCCCTGCGGAGGAAGTGGCCGTCACTTAAGGACCAGTGACCAGACGAGCCAGAAGTCCTTATTGGCAGAGAAAGCCATGGGGGAGACCTGACCTGACCCTTGAACCCGTGTCTGCATTCTCTTCTCACAACGTGAACATTAAGTTCACAGCTAATGTTGATTTAAAATGTGATTTCTTTTTAACATTCAACTTTCAGGGTCAGTTCAAGAGACGGAGATCTGGAAACGAGGAACACGACGGGATTAGGGTCACTTCTCATAAAGTGACACCAGCAGCCAATGTCACACGCAGGGTAGGAAACACATCTTTAGAGGTCAGTCACTCAAAGGTGCGGCCCACCAGGTGACCTGTCCATGCTGGGCACCACTGACCTCTGACCTTTCATTGACTCCTCAGTGTTTAATGGACTGCTTTTTGTTGACAGCAACACACCTGGCACTTCGCACAGCAGAAATCGGTTTTACTTTCTCATAAAAACGAAGTATAGAGAAGGTCTAGTAATCATGAAGAAATTCAACCTCAATATTTTGATGAATCTTGACGTTAGAGACCTCCCAGAGTCCAAAAATACTGTTGTTTGGAATTGTGTGTGTGTGTGTGTGTGTGCGCCCGCATGTACGTGTGTGTGAACACGATAACTCAAAAATACAACTAGATAAGTCAAGTTGGGGAGCCTGCACTGGTACAGCGAGCCGCCACACGACGAAACAACTCGGGGTCCCGGTTGGCAATCCCCCAGTCCAGTCCCACCCTCCGGAAATGACCCTCTACCTGCCATAGCCAGGTGTTACATGGGCGACCCCTTGGACTGGTCCAGCCACTCGGGTCCCCAACAATAAGGATCCTACAAGCTGATCACCCTCGGGTAATGGCGCCACCTGGCCGTAGTGCCGTAACTGACGCTCCCTCACATTGCAGGTCATTCGGGACTCCATGAGCAACACAAAGTCAAACCAGTGGGACCCAAGGACCCTCTGAAGAGACACACATGGAGGAGTCCAGTCTTCGTCTCAGGTCACTGGGTAGCGTCCATGTCTCACAAACAGGGGGCACCAGGACTCTAAAGACTTGGACCTTCGTCCTTTTGCAGAGATATCAGGACCACCACACACCCCTTTATGACCTCATGACCCCCCATGCTCTCCCAATCCGTCTACTGACTTCATAGGAAGAGTCACATGAATGTCACTGCCAAGGTAAGTAAACCTCTCGCTGACGAGGTCGACACTCTCACCGCAGACAGACACCCTGCTGCTGGCCGTGCCCAAGAGGTCATTAAAGGCCCTGATCTTTGGTTTTTTCAGGACTCTCACAAGTCCAGACCCTCAGACCCCTCACTCAGACTCTCAAGACCCCCGATCAGAGCCTCCATGGACTCTGTGAAGATCACAGCATCGTCAGGAAAGTCAAGATCTGTGAATCTTTCTTCACCAACTGATGCCCCACAGCCGCTGGACCCCATGACCTTGCCCAACACCCAGTCCATGTGATCATTGAAGAGGGTAGGAGCCGAACACACCACTGACGGACCCCAGAATAAACTGGGAATAATGCAGAGGGTCCACCTCCACTCTGCACAGCACTCCCAGTACCAGTGGACAGGCCGGCCATGATATCCAGCAACCTCGAGGGGATCCCGCAAACCCTCAGGATGTCCCCCAGGGCCACAGCTTGATCAACTGAGTGAAACGCTTCATGAAAATCAACAAAGGCTGCAAAGAAACTCTGCTGATATTCAGGTTTGCGCTCCATGAGAACCCTGTGCCAGTGCCAGGATGTGGTCGATGGCAGACTTCTTAAAAGCAGACTGTTCCGGTCGCTGGTAGCCAGATCCTATTGAGGACCACCCTAGCAAGGACCTTACTGGGCACCGAGAGCAGTGTTATCCCCCTGTAGTTGATCCTCCTTCCCTTTCCAGATAGCGATGACAAGTCCTGTTCTCCAGTCAGTTGGGATGATGCCAGTCTCCCAAATGGGAGCTAAGATTACTTGCAATGCCAGGAGGACAGCCTTACCACCAGCCTGGAGAAGTTCACCCCGGATACTACACACCCCTGCAGCCTTTCCTCCCCTCAGCTGGTTCACCACCTGTGCCATCTCAGTGAGACTGGGGGGTTCACAGCTAATTGGAGGATCAGCCTCAAGGACCGCAGACCCTGAGATACCCAACGTCCTAGCAGGAGGACCAGCTCTGAACATCTGCTCAAAGTAGCCAGCCCAGCGGGTCACAACTGCAGTGTCATCTGTAAGGACCGTTTCATCAGCCGCCCTGACTGCGACTCTCTAAAGGAACAGATTCGGTTTTGTGCGTAATTCGATTCCTCTGTAAGCAGGACGTGGGTCGCTGGACCACAGATGGCGTGTCACCTGCTCACAGACTCCTCTAACAAACGCCTCTTCATCTGCCCTCAGAGCCCTCACAGCCGTCCCTCTCAGTTCCTGGTACAGACCAGAGTCACCATTGAGCCGTGCACTGCGACTCCTGTCCATGATACCCAGGGTGCCCTGCGAGATGAAACAACACCAGTAACACCAACACAACCCTCAGCAGCCTTCAGGGTCTCGTCACGGAGGGTCTCCCACATCACATTAGGATCGGCAGTCGCACCCAGATCTGCAAGTTCCTCACACAAACTGCGTGCAAACTCATTAGAAGCAGCCTGGTCTTGGAGTCTGGTCAAGTCAAGGCTCGTTTTCCTAGTAGGTGGTCACCTACTGGACCTCAGCTGGATCCTAAGAGTAGCAACAAGAAGTCTGTGGTCAGAATTCACAAACTGGGCACTTCTGTAGACCCTGCAGTTTTGTAAGAGCCCCCAGCGTCTGCCCACGAGGATGTGATCGATCTCCTTCGCCGCACCACCAGTACTGGAGTGCCAAGTCTAACGATGCGGTTCAGGGCGCTGGCACCAGGATACAGCGAGTCGCAGCCTCTGACCTTTGGCAAAGTCAAGGAACATGGAGCCACTTTCACCACGGTCACCAACAACAACATTTCTTTATATAGCACATTTTCATACAAACAGTAGCTCAAAGTGCTTTACAAAATGAATAGAAAAATAAAAGACACAATAAAAAATAAACATAAGTCAACATTAATTAACATAGAATAAGAGTAAGGTCCGATGGCCAGGGGGGACAGAAAAAACAAAAAAAAAAAACTCCAAAAGCTGGAGAAAAAAAAAAAAAAAAATCTGCAGGGATTCCAGACCAAGAGACCGCCTGACCAGCCCCCTCTGGGCATTCTACCTAACATAAATGAAACAGTCCTCTTTGGATTTAGGGTTCTCACGGAAAGGCTTGATGTCACGTAGAATTCTGCCTTTTAATTCATCCATCATTGTTGGAGCCAGACCCATGGACAACTAGATAGATGGATGAAATTCAGCATGTGCTTGTTACACCACAATTGTAGGTCTGTATTAACTGTTGGGCCAAATCCATCACCCGGCAGTGGTACTTCACCTGAACATGCAGCTGCAGAGTCCAATTTATTCAACTTTACTTTGATAATAATTGTTCAATATATTAGTCATTTGATTTGTTGGTCCTTAATGTACATAATATAAAAATATAACCATTGTCTTGCGGTTTACTCCTCAAATATCCATCCCCATATCTGAGTATACGAGAAAGTCGAGAGGAGAGACTCCACTCCCGGTTTTTGAAAATTAAACGCCGCTGATTGAGAGACCGACGGTCATCATACGAGATCAGCGTATTGTGGCTGACCAATCACTTTTGTTTTAAAAACATCGTTTGACAACAAAGCGACACAAACAAAGGTAGAGAGTCTGCCAAGTGATGAAAAACTAAACCTACTAATGGGTTTTTGTATTTATTCCAGATTTATTAATTTATCTTTTTTAGTTCATATTCACAACTCAAAATACCGGATATTGTGAAAGTAATCCATTAACAGAATTATATTTTTAAATATTTCTCTCCTTTTTTTCATGTTTTTCTCTCTCTAGTTGAAATATCGTACTCTTTTTGTTCTTAACATCAGCCTTATCATCCATATTGCATACCAAGGAGTTTTCCTGCCTTACATCCAAAGCCGCTGCGGTGGGCTCCAGGTTAACAGAGGTCCTCCTCTGAATAGACCGGTTTAGATGATGTCGTGTCTGTTGTTCTTAATCTCAGCCGCTGTCTCTCCTGTCTGTACTCCTATGACCGGCTCGGCTCGGCTCATTAAGGGTTTACTGTCCTTTATGGTGGGCTACTCAAGTCTCACCCCCCCTAACCTTCACTCGACATGAACCCTAACTAACTAAACTAAACTAAACTCCACAGGAGCTCCATGCCATAATAACTAAAACTAATAGATATAAAAATCAAATCGAAATGTCTTTGTGAAATAAAAACTAAACTAAAAATACACGATGAAGGAAAACTAAAACTAAACTGAATTTCCAAGTAAGGTCAGAAAAAATCTAGAAATAAAAACTAAAATAAAAAGGCAAAACTATAATACCCTTCCTTCATTGCCTATACAGCCTTAAAGCAGCCTGAATTCTCCAAGGTGTCGACTCCTAATGGATTTCCATCTCCATGTTGGCGTCATGTAGTCCTTCAGACTTCACAGCCCCACATTGGTGCTCCTCACTTCCAGAAGTGCTTTTGTTGGACTGGACGTGCAGCCATTGGTGTAAACAGAAGTCACGTCACGTTAGATGACACACCTTGACGTGACAGCGACTTTGTTTTGCTGCTGAGATCCTTCATTTTTAAAGTGTCCACTGATTCCATTAATTTAATGAAATATTAGGATGGACGGCCACGATGAAGTGAACGGTCAGATCGTTTAATATCGCCATGAAGACTCCGCGTAAACGACGACAAGCAATTCAAATGAATTTTATTAAAACACACGAGGTACTGGCTCAATGGATCATGAAGGGATCATCAGGCTGGGGGTCTTACGGGGGGCACATAATCTCGATTACGTATTGTCAGAGACTTCTTACCAGTGCCTCTCTCCGATTACACAGTCAGTCACCCATTGGTGTGTTGCTAAGCCTAGTGGTGCTCTCGTCACCGCGTCACTTGTACGTTAGGACAGTGAAGGCCAAATGTGTGCCCGTCCATGGAGTGCCTTACAGCTTCTTAAATTTAGCAATGAAGAAGCCCATCGTGTCCTTGTTGGCCAAGTTCACCAAATCAGATGTCAAAATGGCGTCACCTGTAATGGAGTTTGTTTCCTTGGCACAGCACATTGGACTGAATCTCTGAAGCAACTTGAGGTGCTCCTCGGACAATCCTGCTCCAGGCATACCTCCGGCTCCAAGATGGGGGTCCTGGTGAAGTCAAACACAAAACAGCTCTCAGGACATTGTCACTCATTTGTGTGTTTTCAAAGTGAACCCCAAATCTGCCCAGGTTGTGATCGCTGCTACTTGATGTTTCAATCATTCATTTATTTTCTTAAGGCTACCGTTTAATTAATAAAATGAATCACAACTAGGGTTTTAACTGCATATTAACAGACATATCAATATTTTTTTAGAATTCACTTAGTGCTTACTTCCTCACACACAACAGTTTTAATAATCACGTGCCTAAGAATATTTGATTATAGATAATTTGGAGACTGCAGAATAAACAGCAAAGCTCTAATCGGTCAGCGGCTCCAAGTACATCAGAGATCTTAGAAGAGACCACTCGAATGTCTCTCAAGTGACCAGGGTTTGTGACATCTAGAGACGGTCATCTGTCCCTTCAGGTATTAGGAAAGCATTTGAGGTTAATCTCTGGAAAAGAGCCTACCTGTGCCTGCAGTCTGAGATGTGGGAAAGTCCGCAGAGCCCAAGCCACCTGCTCCTCATTTTCAGCAAGGGTGACAGTGCAGGTGCTGTACACCAAAATCCCTCCTGGCCTGAGCAACTCCACGGCCTGAGCAGAAAGACAGAAGCGGACAGGCGGCCATATTAGCAGAGAGGCTGTGGATGATAAGACTCCCAAAGGAGGACAAGAGCAGGCCTCTCCAACCCACTGGTTTGTGGCACATGGGGTGACCTATCTGGAGGTCTCTATCTATTCAGGTTGGCTAACACTGGCCTTCCTGTCAGTTAATATCAGGACAACTGCCACAGCACTTGACGTTCACTTTGTGCTCCTCTTACTTCTCCGATTTTCTGAACTTTGGTCCAGAAGTCTCCACAATCTGAGAAGAGCCATCAGCTACTCTTGAGATTTCACATCAGGCCTGCGGGCACACAGGTGACGCTCAGTGGAATGACCTGCAGTGTCTCGGTGGGTCTGAGGTGGCAGAAACGCGGTGCTATTGTGCGATAAGAACAGGCAGCTGTTGTGTCTTTCAAACAACTGAGGAGTCAAAAGCACTTCATGCTGACAGACACACCACGAGCCAAAACAGGAAAACTGCCAATAAAATACATGAAGTACGAACATCCATGAGCAGCGAGAAAATGGAACCTACACTAGGAGATGGACTTAGTCTGCAACAGGACAGCAAGTAGGGCCCAGAAGGTGACTGTGGGTCAAAATGTGTGACTACCCGATCAGGACTGCAGCCCGTTGTCTCAGTTCGCTGCTTTGTTTCTCATCCTCAGGTAGTTTTTAGGTGTGACTGTTTCTGCCAGCCATCTTTCAATTTCAGAACTCATGACACTCGGTGTCACCAGACAATGCAGACATTTGAGCGTCAGGGGAAAGCAAAGCGGGCAGCACGGTGGCGCAGTGGTAGCGCTGCTGCCTCGCAGTTAGGAGACACGGGTTCACTTCCCAGGTCCTCCCTGTGTGGAGTTTGCATGTTCTCCCCGTGTCTGAGTGGGTTTCCTCCCACAGTCCAAAGACATTCAGGTTAGGTGGATTGGCGATTCTAAGTTGGCCCTAGTGTGTGCTTGGTGTGTGTCCTGCGGTAGGTTGGCACCCTGCCCGGGATTGGTTCCTGCCTTGTGCCCTGTGTTGGCTGGGATTGGCTCCAGCAGACCCTGTGTTTGGATTCAGCGGGTTAGAAAATGGATGGATGAATGGGAAAGCAAAGCAAAGCAAAGCCAGCACTTACCACACTGAACAGTTTACGCTGCAATGGCTGATAAGACGTCACTTCTCTCAGCGTCCACAAACACGCCATATTGGGCCGCTGACCAAGTCCACTGCACGGCGCATCCAGCAGGATCTTGTCGAAGGACTCCGGTGGGAATGGCGGCTCATCTGAAGAAGACACACAGTTTATAGGTCACATGAAAAGGCGAAGCGAGGAGACACAGTGTGGGGATTGTTCTCAGCTGATGTGCCGTCTTCTTGTCAAAAGGTCTGTGAAAACCGACTGTGCTATTGTCAGATGTACTGAACTGCCGGAGACACAAAAGTCCATGAAAAACAACAGGAAGGGGCACCAGACTAGTGCCAAAGAATGCTGCTGGAAACCCCCGAGACAAACGAACATTAACATCGGCATGGCTGTCTGTGTCCATTCCAGAAGTCCATAGTGAAGCCCCGGCCTGAATGTTCTCGCTGTCCACTACAGACGGTAATCGCTGAACTCTGTGCACGTGACACTAGCGCCCCCTTAAACCAGTACATGGGCACTCCTAACCATTCTGAGGCCCCCACTAGCACAATGCAAACCCACCCAAACAACAAGCCTTTGCTCAGTCCTTGTTCCACACTAATAAAACACTCAAAGTCCACCACAAGTACACCTCAGACTCCTCACTGAAATCGGTTTGACGTGAAGACCAATAACTTTACTGTCCAGTGGCCTAAATGAACATTGGATTGGACGTGTAAAGTGATTTTCACAAAAAGGGCTCTGAATGAAAGTCTGCATACAGCACTTCAAGAATACGCACCAATAAAGACGATCAGAACAGAAGAGCTCCTCAACGTACAAATTAAACTTGATGGAGTACAGAAAGTGAAGATGTCTAGAAGTAGAAAAAGAAAACCTCTTTAAAAGCACCTGAGCCCTCGACTCCCCTGACCTTTCTATGACGTCCGCACTGAGCAGCTGCTGGCCAACTCATCATCAATACTTACGACAGCTAATCGAGGAGGTGCTCTTGAGCCCCAGTGGACCTTTGATCATTTTAAGGACTTTCAGCTTAAACATCTCTCAGCTGAGGTCACCATCACTGCCAGAGGAAGAGCACAAGCTGACATCTACAGACCCTCAGCCCGCTGCTCTTCATTTGTGATTCACTGCAGTCATGTTGGCTGGGGGGAGACTCCTGATCCTAACAGCCCCGCACATCACGCGTGTCCTGCAGCGTCACGTGTCACCGCACCCTGCGTGCTGCTAAGTCAGCTCCTCACTGGTCAGCTTGCTAAAGTTCTAACGTATCATCTCAAGCGTGTTATTCACCTGTCCTAGCGTAATGACTCCTTCAAGGGACACAATGGCGGCTTCTGTGACAGCACCAAAGCACTTTGGTAGCCCACCGCCTACACTCAGAGAAAGCAATCGACAGCACAGGATTAACCGACAGGACGAGGCCCAGCCTGTCGGTCTTTGTCCTCACTGACCATCATGGCACTGACGGGCCACTGAGGAGAGTCCACTGCTAAACAAAGCCTGTCCTAAAATGAGGCCATTTTGTAAATAAAACCGTCAACAATTCAATTTAACGTAACCACATCATCGAGCCAAAACTAAAACGATGAGATTGTATTTCATAGGAATTAGACAACTGAACTGAAATGTGCTATTTTCCCATAATTCACACAGATCACTGTTCTTGTGATTATTTCATTCCTAATTGCCTTTTCGTTGATCTCACTTTAGCACAGTCTGACCTCGCTGGCGTTATCTTTGTAACTTGCAGTACCCACCACACTGTCTCGCTGCAGCTTTAAAACTGGAGGACAGGCACAGGAGGTCATCTGACCGGGTCATGTGATGCCCGTTACATACCTGTGACGAGCGCAGTGTGATCACGTGAGACGGCTTTGGTCCCGTCAAAGCAAAACGCTTTAATGCACTGCAGCTTCCAAATCTCGGCCTTCTGACGGACCTTCGCTACCTTGCTTGCTATTTTGTCCACTGCAATGACTTCTCCCTAGAAACAAAAAAAAGGAGCAAACCTTTAATTTAACAAAGCGCCTTTGACAAGGTGTGCCACGTCAAAACAAAACGGCTAATAACAGGAACATCAGGGGAGACACTTGGCGGATCTTGACAACATTATTTTAATATAGAGGTTTAAAGCAGATCAGGCCCCAGGGCCATCACCTTAGGCTTTAGCAGGATCTCGGGGCCAACACAGCTGGTGCAGCCAGCAACAATACAAGAAAAGGTCAGAAAAGTGAAGTGCGGACCCCTGGCGTTTCTTCTGCTGCCTTGTGTTCGCCACCTGCCCCTGCGTCTGCAGACTCCGTGCCCACCGTGAAGCGGAGTTTGCTCAATGTGGCCATTTGACCCTTCTGGTGATGAGCACAACAGAGGAGTTGTCTTTAGCATGCAAGTTTGCCAATCGGCCCTAAAATTTATTTTGCATGTGGCTTTCCAATTTTGAAGTGCGACGATGACGAAGATTTATTTATTTTTTTAAACTAGGAGTTTCGTTCCGTAAGTCTTACTCCATGGCCAAAGCCACCGTGTCCTTTCTCTGCTGCCCTTTGACGCACACACCGCTGACGTTCCTAAACTTTGTAAAGTGATCTGCGCTTACATCTGTCCAGAGCCTCGCCAGCGGCCACACACCCAAGACAAGTTGTTCTTATGATTTTCTACGTGGAGTTAAAAGATTTCAGGTGAGATGAAAATGTCTGTGCGGCTGGCATGAATGTCACTGGCTGGGTGGTAGACGAGGTCTCTGTTCATTTTACTAAGCTAAAGTCAAAGTCACACTTGCTGATCTCGTCACCGGCCGTGTGCTCTGTGATGAATGAAAGTTGCTGCCCCTGTCCCATTTACCGATGGCATGCTGACCCCCAGCACAGTCGTGCACTCCCCTTTGTGTGCCAGGCAGTCGCCATAGAGAGCCGGTGCTGTGCAAAGGACCAAACACTGCAGCGAGTGCAGACGTAATCTCGGCCGTTTTCTTGGCCTGTTCTCCACCCTGCTGTGCCACGTACAACACGATACATCGGGCCCAAAGCAGCCATGTTCCTTATTCCTCGTCACTTCCAGATGAGCGTCCATTGGCTGCCAGCCCTCAAACACACACACAGGGCCCATCCCTATGACGAGAGCGCCAATAAATCAGATTTGGTTTGGCGTGAGCTGTGGACTTGCTGGGAGGAGACGCTGGACAGGTCTCATTACGTGACTGGCGTGTGCCAACTGCTTCTGACTGGCTAAGGTTATGGAGAAGACTGGCAATCGCAGTTGTGTAATGTGGCAGGGCCTTCAGTTTGTCGTTGGGAGACGACGCCATCTTGTTAGACTCATCAGAATGTGATGTGTGGTGCCGACACAACTGCTGTTATGGTGATGAAGGCCAAGGAGCATCAAGGCCCCGAGATCTTCATCACAATGATTACTAGTTCACGGGCGACTGCGAGATTAAAGAGATTAATTCCACTGATTCTCCACTGAATCCAAGATCAGAGCTCAAAGTGTAATGCAATGGAGACAAACTGCTGAATCGTAAAACATTACGTACCTGAAAACTGATTAATGTGAAGGCAGCACGGTGGCGCAGTGGGTAGCGCTGCTGCCTCGCAGTTAGGAGACCCTTAATGATTTGCTTCCCAGGTCCTCCCTAAGTGGAGTCTGCATGGGTTTCCTCCCACAGTCCAAACATGCAGACATGCAGGGTAGGTGCATTGGCGATCCTAAATCATCCCTAGTGTGTGCTTGGTGTGCCCTTCGGTGGGCTGGTGCCCTGTGTTGGCTGGGATTGGCTCCAGCAGACTGTAGTTAGGATATAGCGGGTTGGATAATGGATGGATGATTAATGTGAACAAATCATGAAAAATATAAAGTCCATTATGACTGACATGTGGTCAGCTGATAACGAAACAAAACAAAAACTCCAGTCAGCTGCAGTAATGGAGGGGAAACTTCCGGGTGCATCTGGTGAATCGGAGATCTTCAGGTTCCTATATTGTAGTTTTAGGCGGAACATTCATCTTCAGCCAATCAGCTCACCCTCTGACAACATAAAACAGGACATGCGTGAAATAAAGAGGCTTCTGCTTATCGAATCCTTTGTTAAAAGTGAAATGGTGTGCCTTTGAGTAGCAAGTCGCTCCATGATGATGTCAGAGACCAAGCTGAAAGCTGATTGGCTCAAAGTGAACAACAGTCTGAGAACAACAGCTGATATCAAATCAGCCCTGGGGAGTCCATGGCACATTTCAGATTCCCAAGTGTTCCTTTGCCAAAGAAGAAAACACCACAGAGAAACGTGTGAGTTTCGTTAAAGAAAGTGACAAGTTGAATTACCAGGGCAGGACTGCATAAAGAGAACAAAGACAAGCTAAAGATCAACGACATCGAGAGCAGACACGACCAAAGTGACGAACCTGAAGAGAAGCGAGTGAAATGGGGAGAACGACGAGCAATTAGGAGGGAGGCAGCTGAGGGACACCTGAAAACATCAATTCAAGAGTGAAGATGCCCGGATGGGGGATGTGGGAGAATCGGTTTTTGGGTTGTTCTTGTTAGTCTGGTTTGGGAAGACGGACCCTACAAACGGTAAGTTCTCTTCCAAGGGAAGACGCTCCACTGGTGTATTGGTGACGAGCCACACTCTCTTTACCTGATCATGCATCAGTGTTGCGATGTGAGTGGTCTTTCCTCCTGGCGCTGCACACATGTCCAAAATCTTCTCCCCTGGTTTGGGCGCAAGGACATGGCCCACTACCACAGATGGCAAGTTCTGCAGTTAAGAGAAACAAACAAAGAGCATCTTGACTGACCGTCGCCTGCTGTAAATGTCTGCATTTCTTTACAATAAGCTCGCGTACAACTGGTGCAGGATACAACGGCTCTCACGTGGCACCTTTTACTGTGAATTACACCCACTTTGGAGTGTGTGTGTGTGTGTGTGTGTGTGCAAGCAGAGGTCACATGACCAACGATGTCATGTCACACACGACGGTTGACACTTTTTAGATTTGTCATCATTACGAGTACAGAGCTGTGAGACAACAGGTGCCACTTGAGGGAAAGTGACCTTCAGTCAGAGAAGGGGGAGATGAACAACTAGCAATGCTCTGGCGGGGCCTTCAGGGAAGCAGGGAGCAGTAAAATGTCCTCACTTATTACTCTTTATATGTCCAGAAATTGGGCAGCCTGCTGGCGCAGTGGTTAACGCCGCTAATGCCCCCCGAGTGTGTGTCCTGTGCCAGACTGTGGTCTATGTGGAGTCTGCTCATGCCATCTGTGGCCTTCTGTCCAGACATTCTGATTCACCTTCACATGGTGAAGTGACCCTGTGTGACTGTGAGTGTCTGTACAAATGACTGGCACATTCTACATTGGGAAGGAGCCGGCCTGAGAATGCAGGAATGCACGCACATACGTGTAGACACACATGTTGGAATGAGCCGCATGGCGTTCCACAGCTCTGCTACGGAGGCAACATGAGGAGTGCAGACGGACAGAGCCGAGGTGAGAACGTGCAAGGAATTCTGGGAGCTGTCTGCCGTTGGGAATTTCAGAGAAAAAGACATAAAAAGCCTCTCTATGACTTGGAGCAGCGCACAGGGCTCCCCCTAGTGGCGTGTCTGTAAAGTACAAAATAGCAGGGTCTCTCCTACCTCTGACTCTCTGGGCAAACCTGACCGAGTGCCACCACATGCCAATGCTCCAATGGCACACGTACAATCTATAAAGGGTTTTGAGATGGTGTTCAATACAGAAAGGCGCTATATAAAACACAAATATTGTACTTGGAGGGGCTGCACTTCTGATTTTTTTTTTTGTCCACTACCAATGTTTTTTGTGGGTTTGCTCTGCCCAGAATTCATTATTTCACAGTTCTCTGGTGTTCACTGTTGGCATTACTGGG
>JANRMT010062820.1:34733127-34883125 GCA_026402145.1 Polypterus bichir lapradei | reverse complement strand
GTTGAAATGAAAGTGAGTTTTCTGGTAAAGTGATATCAGGTATAATATAAGTCTTTAGTGTACAGCTTAGTTCTTGTCTCTACGGTGGGGTCACTCTTCAGTCTCATTAGCAGTGTTTCTGTGGCCAGATGAATCGGGATCCTGGTATATAGCGACACGACATCAAAATGAGGACCAGGACCTCATCCTTGGAGATGGATACGTCTTTCAAGCGCTGCAATGCCAACTTGGCTCTGTTCACCGAATATTCCGGGTCATAAGTTAAATGTTTGAGCATCTGGAAAAGTCTTTTTGACAAGTTGTAAGTTGGTCCACCTATTAGGCTGACCACTGCTCTGAATTTCAATGGTGTTTTATGTATTTTTGGGAGTTCGTAAAATTCAGGGCAGCAGCATCGCTGGATTTCATTTTATAATAATTCTGTGCGTCTAGGCGGTTGTTATTTCGGAGTTTGGTCAGAGTGGTGTTTATTCTCTTAAGTGTGGTCTTAGTTGGGTCATTATTCAGCTGTTGGTAAGTGTTGGTTTCTTCCATTGCTGTGGTATATTGTTCCTCGTCTAATACGACAGTTGCGCCTCCTTTTTGTCGGCTGGTGTGATGATGATGCTCTTATCATTCCGTAGCGATCATAGAGCATTCTGTTCTTTTGTCGAAATATGTGTGGTCGGTTGTCTTGTATGTAACTGGCTGGCAATGGTGCACGCAGTTTATAGCATTCCACGTAGTTCTTGCCCAGCGGTATACACAGGACAAACATCAAAAAGAATCGCAGCACGTATACAGGAACCTCGCAACGCCGTCAGAAGGAAGGACTCGCGATCACTGAGCTTTACGCATACAAAACGAACAGGACATACATTTAACTGGGCCAACGTACAAGTAATGTTTAAGGCCAGTACTAAAAGTGGCAGAGAGCTGGCTGAATCTTAGCTATCGGACGAAAACGCCATCAACAGACATTTGGACATAAACCCAGCATATGCAAAGTTAAGAAGAGCATCCTCATAATAAATAAAACTTTACGACCAATACTCCTACACCTAATTTTGCTATATACTGCCTTTGATTCTTGTATGTCTAAGTATTTTCCTCTGATGGATATATATATTATATATAAACGCCAAATCCCACTAACTCACTCATCACGAAATCTCCCAAACCAGGACGACTTGGGACTTGAAATTTGGAGTGTAGCTTATCCTTGGCTCATAGGTGCTCACTAAGAAACAGTTTTAAAAATGTTGTGGTCCAAGCGTGACGTTTCTTTTAGTTTTTTAGACCTGTTTGTCTGTCTGTCCTCTTTTCACGAGAGAACAACTTAATGGATTTAGATCGGGTTTTCTTCTAGAATTTGCTTGAACCTTCTGTTGATTTTGCGAGTTTCTCATTGTGCTAAGTATCAGAGTTCGCTTACATATTCGCGCTAATCCGAGAGGCTGGTGGGGGCCGAGGGGAGGAGGAAGAGTGACGTCAGGAATAGGGAACCAGGCGGGCACCTCCTCACTGTCCTGTGTCACAACTATGTGGGCGATGCCGTGGCGGATGGCAACTCTCCTATAAAGCAAAAGCCAATTTCTGTCTGTAGAACAGCGACAGTTAAAGGACGTCCACCTCCAGGTGAAGGCAGACTGGAGGACATTCAAGGAAAAGGGCACCCTGACCAAAGCGTCAAGCACATTTAAGCACTAAATGATGTCAGAAATGAATAAAGGAATACAAAGACCCACCGCCCAGAGCGCCCGTCACGCTTGACTAAACGAGTCGCCCAGCAGTGAAAGGCAACACGAGAAAGAGAAGCTGCGGCAAGAAGAACAAACGCCAACCGCGACATGTCCAAGAAAGGGCCGCCTGGAAATGACAACAATCAAATGAATCTGAAGACACAATCAATCCATCCATTTCCTAAACTCGCTTTTATCATGAGTGGCGCCTTTAGGCAATCCCAGCCAGCACAGGTCACAAGGCAGGAACAAATCCCTGGATGGGGTGCCAGTCCATCGCAGGGTGAACACACACAAAGACACACCTCACACACACTCATGGGCCAATTTGGTGTCGCCAGCCCCCCTAACCTGCTTGTCTTTGGACTGTGGAAGGAAACTGAAGCATCCCGAGGAAATCCACACAGGCATGGGGAGAACATGCAAACTCCACGCAGGATGGACCTGGGACTTGAACCCTGGTGTCCTCACTGCGAGACGTCAGCTCCACCACAGCACACCATGTCATGTATATCTTTAGAAATGAGTGCGAGATTACTTTGCTGCCAAGGGCTAATGGGGCATACTGTATGCTACGCAGTGTCAGAGAACACGTCGAAGATGAGGGTCCTGCAGCAGACCCAAAAGGCACATCCAGAGCACTGTTGGGAATGTGTGGCTGCTGAAGGGTGCGGTGAATCCCTGGCTGAGGGTCACCTGGGCCTTGCAGTACTGCAGTGGTCCTCAGAGTGTCTTGGCTGCGACACTCCAGGTAATCACAGGCCTCTGCTGCCTTTACATGAAGAATGAAAAAGCTCCAACAAAGCTGCCATGACGCCTCTGCCTGGTGGAGAGCACAGCAGTTGGCAAATCAAGAAAGAAAAGAGTCAAAGCCTTGTGAGCAAATACCTGGTAGTCGGCACGGCAGCGACTGGCAATCCTTTGCTGCTTTCTGAAGAGAATATCAATTATTGTGTGCAATAAGTAACTCTAAGTAACAGAAAACTACAGGACTAAATAACATCACTTTTCTCGTCTTCTTCTCCTCCTTCATAAGCCAACAAGGAGGCCTTCAATTTAGCGGAACAGCAGGCAGCCTGGTGCCACACAGTGGCTTACTCTTTGGCGCAGACTGGATGCCAGGAACAAACACGTGAGCTCCACGCAGCACAGCATTTCCACACTGCAGGCCGACTATGACTTCTGAGGAATGGCGCTCCAAATTCCGCCTGATGAGAAAAAAGAACAGAAAAGTCTAAGCCATCTGCGGCCAACAATTCATGGCGTTACATTCAAAGAGTGGCAATGAGCAGAGAAAATGTGAAAGCACAGCCATTAGTCAGTCACCCGTGATTAACAGGGTGGTGTGCCACCTGGAGGTCCCACCAGTCACAAAGACGTGACTGCCCTACAGTTAAGAAAAGGAAGCGCCTTACCTCGGGCCAATCACTGGAATAAGTAAAACATCGGGAAGCTCCGGGTGTTGCAGGATGGAAATCTCACCAGTGGGGAGCGTCTTCAGCTGCTGTAAGAGACAACACATCACCGCTCCGTCAAACACAACAGCCAGCGTGGGGCTTTCAAGACTGCTTACAGACGTATGAAAAGCGGCAGACGTCAGCCTTAAGTAACAAATGACCCCGAAATGGGAATCAGCAGACATCTCGGAGGCTCCATTGACGAGCTGTGGTGAAAGTGAAGCCCACCACGCCAGCACTGACCCACCCAGCTTTGACACAAATGAGCGTCTCCATCGTGGCAGACAATGCAGACACAGTCGTCCTCCATTCATAAGGAGACACAAGAGGGCCGCACTATAAATGACTGACATGAGGAGTGGCCGTAGAGAAGGAGGTGGCCAGGGGTCCTCAGGAGAGCCTTTGACCATCGGGCGTGGATTGAACAAGACATTCAAAGCAAAGGCCAGGAACACAACATGTCCCATTACTTCAGGAGTCTCGTCACCGTGACCAGGAAGTCTAGAAAAGTCTATTCTATATCCTATATATCCTGGCGCACATTACGATAGTGAGGGTTACAGTTAGTCTTAGGCCAGCAAGGAGTTCATCAAGAGAGGCCATAATTCATTTTAGCAAAAGAGGGTGGCACAGCTGGCCTGCCTGCTCTTTCACTTGCCGTTTTAAATTTCTGTGAATTGAGGGCGGTGTGTTCTTTGAGATTTTGTGTTAGGAACTCAGCTGCTGGGCCTTCTGTCTGATATAAAAGATTAAACAAGTTTCTCTAAGCATTCAAAGGTTAATTATGGGAACACCTTAGGCAAGCGTTTATGTTAGTGCACATTATATATATATATATGGAGTTAAAGGAGCATTTAAGTTTACTAGGGGGCTTCGCTCACCAACCCCCGTGTTTGTTTTTCCGGATACACACTTTTAAGATTTTTATTTTCTTTGAATTGTTGCTAATTCTTTAGTTTCACTTTTATTTCTGAACTTCTGTAAAAACAATATTTGTAATCTTTGGAGTCCCAATGTGCTGAATCTTTTAAACGAGGTCAGTGAGATGTGTGTTTAATGACTTTGTACCGTAATGCAGGACAGGTTTCTCCATTTGGAATTTCAGCACAGACAAAACGATCTTCATCATCATCAGCAGTTCATCATTTTTTTTTGCAAAGTAACCAATAAATGCATGTGAGGTAAACCCAGTTTTTGAAATTCAATATTTCCATACTTCTGACATATCACTTGTGTCCATATATTCGATCTCTATTCGCCTTTTCGTTATTTCTCTTTCTTTGTGCAAATGCGATCTTTACTTTCTTTGTTGTGACACTGTCGTTTTTTTCTGCTTTCCTATTCTGTATCTTGCTCTGCATGTGTTTTGCACCGACTTTTTTTTTTTTTTTTTGAGTCTTTTGAATTCCAGTCTTCATTATCTCTAACCTGCTCTGCATGTGTTTGGCCCCCTTGTAGTATGTCTCGTGATTGTCACTGAGAGAATCAAAGTGGAAAAAAAAAAAAAAAACCCACTAACTTTGAGAAGTCTTATAAATGTACACCAGCCGTTACAGACGTAAATCAAATGTATGTGTTTATTGTATCACAGTAACAATAAGAGCAGCTCACTACTCAAAATGGTAACTGGTGGAGTGACCTCTTGATTAGGAGTCACCACCCCAGCATTCATGTCAGCGGTGTACACCAACTTGATTTCTTCTTCTTCGGTTATATTCTTGACTAAAAGCGCACTTGTTTTGTTCTATTTGGATCTTTTGTGAAAGTATTTATTTGATAATTGGTCATCAGCCTTCACACATTATACACTTCATGTCTACATTTCGTCATATATTATTAAAACATGAACAACGTTTCTGTTTTAACAATGTGTTTACAGAGATCTTTGTAGACACAGAGCACACATGAAACGTATGCATTCCAAATGATGACGTATTATTTACCCAATACACTTCTAGGTACCTCACACCACAATAAAGAGAGTTGAGCTCTAATGAGCTGCATCAGTGGGAGGACTGGACAGCAGGCTGCTTGTGCTGATCGATGTATTTACAAGACAAAAGAGGCTGATGAGGAGGTGCGAAGGGATTTAAGGTGGGCCGGGATTACCAGTTTTTTCGTAGATTTTGGCAAATTCTAGTGTTAATGAAGAAACAGACAGTGAAGGATAAATTGTTATGGGAAAGTCTATGACGGCAGGATATTGTTGGGAGAAAAGGTGCAGAGCGAGGTCATCATTATTAGAAACTCTGTAAAGCAGATGATGGGATATTGTGTGATAAAAATTGTAATAAATTTGAAGCTCAAAGAAAGCTCGGGGCTCAGGTCATCTCAACTGGGGCCGTGTGTGTAATAAAGCCCGACTCTGCTGCCTGTCCTGAGACTCCGAGTGCCTGGGCTGAGGGTGCCCGTGCTGCCTAATCTGTTTAAGCAGAAGCACAAAGCATTAGGGCACACTCACTGACACATCTGGTCCTTTCTAGCTTCATGACATGACAACGGCCCACTGACAGACAGGCACGGGTGCAACGTGAATGTGAATGGAGCCTTTCAGTAACATTTAATTTCAAAGGACATGGCGTGTGCATCAAAAACACACCCCACCCCATTGCTCTCACACAGTATAGATGACAGACGCCTTGGACTCATGGAGTTAGGATTAGGGTAGGGGCTTAGAAAGACTGACAGGGACCTGCAGCCATCTGAAATGGAGATAAGAGCAATCTGTGCTAGAAGTATGGATACTCCCTTATCACATCCTGTTAAGACTGTGGCTGCTACTTCTGGCCCCTAAGCCACCACAGTCACACTGTCACTCACCTTTGACCAATCAGATTGAAATTTAGTCTCAGACATCATAAAGAAGGAATTTAATGCTGGACACTTTAACAGATTCATGGAGCCCACTGTGCCATCACATCAAGATGGCACATACTGTAGCTGATGAAAACATACAGCCATTTTCTAGTGATGCTGGACAAAACAGACTCACAACCATACGTGCAAGCAGACATGAGGCCGCCTTCATTTAGGAAGCTACAGATGAATTCCCTGCATTTGCCTGGTATTGATGGTGAAAGACTACACTTGCAGCAAATAACTCCAGAGGTAATGGGGGACCCAGGGTGGGCAGCTTGGGCCACAACGAGAATGGCGATCGAAACACTTGACCTCATGAAATGCATTTGCCTTTGCTTCTCTTGATACCGTCAAGCCGTCACTTGTTATCCCCAATTGATGAAACCCGTTCTTGGTGCCAGCGTGGAGAAGAGAAGCTGCAGGTTTACAGGCTCGTAGAAACTGAATATATCAACTTGGCCCTTCTTCTGCTTTTAGCATTTTCTAACTTTACAAGCTTTACGAGAAGTACAAGAGCTTCACAAAGCAATCACTTGTCAGGCTATTTAACTGATTAGGATTCTCTAAGTACATGCAGTAAAACAGCTGATTAACAGTGTATGAGGTAAGGAGCTATGGCGGCGAGTGCGGACGCAGCGGCTCGGTGCTCTTTGTTTCAGTGTTTAGTGTGCATGTGTGTGTGCTGGTATTACTACTTGTTTTACAAGCATCTTGTCCAGCCGACAGGAACTTCTCAAGATCGGAGTGCGCGGCGAGGGGAGTGTTTCACCAGAGTTTCTCCGCTCCCACGACATTCCTGCAGACACAGCGAGGATTCCCAGCTCTCCGTGGATTATCATCCCCGCGGGCAGGCGACGGAGGCGGTGTAGAGACAGAACACAAAAGCGAGGCTGCAGGGCTGGCGGCGTTAGCGAGGTTACGTAGGCAGCCTGTTAAACCACCGTTCCCCAGTGCTTTTCTCACCAATGCCAGATCTCTCGTTGACAAAATCGATGAACTGAGGCTACAGGTGACAACAAATAACATCGTAAAGACCAGTTGCTTTCTGTTGATCACAGAATCCTGGCTTCACTCATTGATCCCGGACTCTGCTGTCCAGCTAACAGCGCCATGACAGGACCAGTGACTCCAGTAAGAGCAGGAGGGTGGCTGTGTGTGTACGTAAATAACAACTGGGGTACAAATACAGTGACTGCTCCCCGAATCTGGAGTACGTGACTGGTAGATGCAGACCCAGATATCTCCCTAGAGAGTCTACTGGGGTCTTCATTACCGCTGTTTCCATAGCACCGGACGCTAATGCAAACTGGGCTATCGAACTTTTACACCGCAGTATTAGCACTCAGCTGACCAAGTACCCTGATGCTGTGTATATCGTTGCTGGAACTTTAACCGTGTGGATTTAAAACCTGTGCTCCCTAAATTCCATCAGCACGTCAAGTGTGCCACCAGAGGAGCTACCACTTTGGATCAAGTCTACACAAACATTAAACAGGGCTACCACACCTGGGCCACTCTGACCACACGTCACTGTTTTTATTTCCGGCGTACATTCCACTCAGGAAAACTACCCCTAACACCGCAAGGACAGTTCAGACTTGGCCAGATGGAGCCTCTCAGCAGCTGCAGGACTGTTTCAGTAGGACCAGCTGGGACATCTTTGAACACCCAGACCTTGAAGTGTTCAGTGACAGCGTACCGTGTTTTATTAAGAACTGCACAAACAAACGTATCAGGGTCTACCCCAATCAGAAGCCCTGGATGACCAGGGAAGTCCAGAGGCTGCTGAAAGAGAGGAACACTGCCTTCAGATCTGGTGACAAGGCCCTCTACAGCACAGCCCGTGCCAGCCTAAAGAGGGGCATCCAAAGGGCAAGTCAGACTATAAAAGGAAAATCGAGGAACACCTGGATAGCAACAATGGCAGGCTAGTGTGGATGGGTGTCCAGCATATGACCAACTGCAGGACCAGTCCTGGAGCTGTGGGAGGTGATTTATCGCTGGCTGAGGAACTGGAGGAGCCAGACCCCATCCAGATACCAACAACAGCCCCATCTTCACAGTGGGTGAGCATGAGGTGAGTAGCACGCTGTGGGCTGTCAACCCACGAAAGGCAGCTGGACCTGACGGCATCTCAGGGCGCGTGCTGAAAGACTGTGCAGACCAACTGGCTGAGGTCTTCACCAGGATATTCAACCAGTCTCTGTCTCAGTCCACTGTGCCATCCTGTCTGAAATCCTCTGTCATAGTGCCTCTGGCCAAGAAACAGACCATCACCAGTCTTAATGACTACAGGCCAGTTGCACTGACCTGTGTGATTATGAAGTGCTTTGAGAAGCTCATCAGGAACCACATCATGTCATTCATGCCTCCCATGCTTGATCCGCACCAGTTTGCCAACAGAGCAAACAGGTCTACGGAGGACGCTGTGGCCACTGCTCTCCACGCTGTTCTGTCCCATCTGGAGCAGCAGGGGAGCTACACACGGCTGCTCTTCATAGACTTCAGCTCTGCATTTAACACCATCTTACCCCACAGACTGGTGACCACACTGTCAGACATAGGACTTCCACACTCCACCTGCCTTTGGATCAAGGACTTCCCAAGTGGGCCCCTACTTCTCCACACCCATCAGCCTCAGCACTGGCTCTCCACAGGGTTGTGTGCTGAGCCCCCTGCTCTATACCCTCTACACCTACGATTGCATTCCTGCCCACCACAGTAACACCATTGTTAAGTTCGCTGACGGTAACACGGTAGTAGGGCTAATCTTTGGGGGGGATGAGGTGGAGCGGCTGACAACGTGGTGTAAGAATAACAATTTGCTCCTAAACAGAGCCAAGACCAAGGATCTCACCGTGGACTTCAGGAAGAAGGCAGACAACATCCAGCCACTCATCATCAATGGGGACTTTGTGGAGAAGGTCTCAAACTTCCACTTCTTGGGAGTCACCATTAGGGAGGACTTGACCTGGGGAACACACACTGCTGAGGTAGTGAAGGCCCAAAAGAGACTCTACCTCCTGAGGATGCTCAGGAAGAACAACATCCCTGAGAAACTGCTGGTGTCCTTTTACTGCTGCACAGTAGAGAGCATCCTGGCCTACTGTCTCTACGCCTGGTTCTCCAGAAGAAAGAGCTCTATAGGGTGATTAAGGTCGTCCAGCGGATAGTCTGAATGGTGCCGAGTGGTCAGTCTGACCGAGTGCTCCTTCATGTTTACAATTCAGCTCTAAGTTAACATTGAATAAGAGACAAGTGCAATATGACGTATTGTGAGAGATGGCCAGTAGTTTATCCCGGCCAGCACTCCCAGGCCGCTACATGGAGTCCTCCCTACACCATGGGGGTACCCCGGATTCCCGCAGGGCATCATGGGAGATGGAGTGTGACACCACAGCCCTGCTGGGTGCCGTGGGTGCCATCGGAGGACGCTGCAGGGAGACACAGGGATTTCTGTTTTCCCTATAGCCCAGAAGTACTCCCAAGTCACGGGGACGGAAGAACTGAAGTACTTCCGGGCTGAAGAAAAATAAGAGTTTTCATCTGACCCGGAAGTGCTATGGAATCACATGGACAGAAGCACGTCCGGGTTGAGGACTATTTAAAGGACTGTGGAAAACCCAGCGGACTGAGCCGGAGTCGGAAGGGAGTGTGACAGAGCTGCTGGGAGGAGAGGAGGATTCATTGTATTGATTATTGATGATGATTTGTGTACTGTGGAGGTGCTTTGTGGACATTATTGAAGACATTTCATTCATTTCTGATACTTTGAACTGGTGTCTGGACGTGTTGTCTGCGGGTTTGGAGGAGCGACAGCGCCCTCTACTGTCACAGTATGTATAAGTGGAAAGCAGTGTTTGGCTGTTATGGACTATTTTGGTCCTTATTTTATTCCCTTTTTATTTAAGTTTTAACTTGAGTAATTGTGTTTTGTTTTTATTTTATTTTTCTACAAAATTGCACCTAAAAATTTTGTTCTATGATGTCTCATTGCTACAATGACAATAAAGATTTGGATTGATTGAGTTACAAATCAGTTGTTTGATGTCAAATATTACTTTTTGCATTAGAAACACCTGAAGAACGCCCATAAATGCTGCATCTTACTTGTTGTCCTTCAAAATCCGTCTCAGTTCGTTGTTCAGCGAGTACCGCTTATCCAACGGCTTCAAATCCGTGTTGTCAGACTGCACAGCCCAACCGCTGGGCTAAAAACAGTGCCAACAGCAACGCTCGCATATCATCGGCTCAGCTGTGTGGGCACCGCCGGGCCCCCCCGGCCTTTCATTTACAAAGATGGCACAAGGAGTGAAGTTGTGACGACACAAATCTAACGTAGTGGAGTTCAGCAGTAAAATACGAACACACAGGAGAAGGACGTGCAATTACATTCAATACAAAAGGCACAGGCAACTGACCCCCGAGTGCCATGCTATGCATGCCAATGTTACAACAGCCATCAGCAGGAAGACCTAACGTGGCTCCCATATTACTGATTCCAAAATGTAACAATGCAGAATATCTACCGATGCAGATTTGTGTATTCTTTTCAGAAACTGAAATCTCATTCCAGAGCAAGCGTGCAGCTGATGAAGTGCCCACAGTCTGCTGTGCGACTTGACACCAAGGCTGCTGTGCTCGTGCTTTAAAAAGAAAAACGCCTTCACGTTAACACAATAATCTCAAGTTCACGCACTGCACATTACACACAATGAGATTTCTCAGGGGTGGAATTGAGACGTTTGAGGTGAGGCAGTCGCACTCGCCAATGACGGTGCCAAAGAGGGTGATGACTGGCACACACAAGTAAGAATAAGGGGCCTACAGACCTACACCTGGGTTAACGCCCTAGAGGGCGATGATGTGCCACTCTCCAGTGCCACTGACTTTGTGTTCACAGTTTCACTGGACCCTAGGAACCTCTAAAAGAGTTCGATGTGGTGGGACGGACTTGGACCCGACTTCCCACCTGAAAGGCGAGTGTGCTTAGCATTACACTACCACACCAGCCTAAATGGCAGTGTCCACATGCTCAGAGCTGACACGGTACAACTGTCTGCCACCTTCTCTGAGCCCAAGCAGTGGCAAGGCCAACATGAGACGTGGTAAACCTGACTCGTGGAGAGAAGAACCCGAGTGCCAACTTTCAAATCTGTGGCACAGCAAAACAAAGGAGTGCAGAAAGAACACAAAACGCGAGACTGTGCTTTAAAAGTACAGAGATGATGATGATGATGATGGTGCTGCTGGTGCCTGCTAGTGTACCACTGCCAGTCAATAAAGTCTAGCCAGTCTATTATCTAGCACCTTTGTTGCCAATCTCTGTATGCATGACCCACTCATCCTCATCATCTCACCTTCTTCACTGTGTAAAGTGTCTTGGGACTAGTGCCGGGAGGTATACCAGTTCGTACCGAAAACCGTTTTTTATTTTTGTTATGATATTGATTTTTCTTATACCGCAATACTGGTTTAAATAGCCTAAACAACGTTCGGAACGTGGCGCAGCGGGAAACTGTTTAAGGGGGGACCTTTTTCACTGCTGCACCGCTAAACACGTGTGTTAGTGGAGGTACTGAGCGGTGAAAATGGGCAGAGAACAATCCGGAACTGAAGCAGTAGAAGACGATAAAGTTGAACGTGATGACACAGAAGAAAAAAAAAAAAAAAAGGAGCCGTGTCTGTTGTCTGGAGATACTTTGGTTTTAAAAGATCAGATGTGAACCAAACAACTATTTACTGCAAATGCTGTCGAGCTCAAGTTGTCAACACGAGCAATTTGCTGCACCACCTCAGCCGCAAATATGCTTTGGAGTGCCATGAATGTACAGAACTAAGACTGGCACCATCCACGTCCTGAAAAAGCGAGAGGGCACTCGAGTCAGACGTCACTTGTAGACGCGTTTGCTGGAGGAACTGCCTACGACAGAAAGAGCAAGCGACGCCATTACAATCCAGATAGCTAGCGTGTCAGTGGACAGAGATTGTTAACATTAACAGAAAGTGCAGTTGGTTTACAAAAATATTTACTATTTATTCCTTTTCTAAGACGTGTTCAGTGCAGTACGATGTTTGACAAGCGCCTCTGGATATTTTAAGTCTATAAATGCCTCAGTGGATGGTTGAAGATATGTTGTCAGAATGATAGTTTAAGTTGTTTGCAAAATTTGTTCAATAAAAAGGTTCTACATTTTGACTGCATCTGTCATGCAGCGTGACGCCTTCTCTTTATGGGGCCATGCAAGCCTGTATTAATACTTGTGTGCACATTAAAATGGTTTTTGTACAATTCTCATGACAGTGGAAGAGGTTATTGTTAGCCAGTCCACTGCACTGCATGGGGAAAAAAATACCGTCGAATACCGTGAAACTGGTATAATCTTGAAAAATACCACCCAGCACTCCTTGACTGAATGACAGTCCTTGAGACGCCCTGTGTTGATTGATTGATTGATTGATTGATTACCTGCTGGATTTCTTCAGATAAGCGATCTCTCGTCCACTCCACTGATGCCAGGTGGGTGTTCACCCGAAGTGTGGTAAACGACGGAGGGTGCGAGAGGCGACTCAGCAGCTGTTCAAACCTTCCATTCGCCTCTTCATGGCTCAGCGTATGCAGGAGCTGCAGAAACCCAGAAAGCTGCGCTTAGACTGGCACTTCAAGTCTTTTGACTGTTGTATGCTGGCAGAGATCAGTAAAGGGCACTGCAGCATAACTTACACCAAAAGAGGCTCCACTCACCTGGTGGGCATGGAGCTCAGGGACACTGGACGCACAATAAGATCCCCGACTGTCACACAGCCAACCTCCTGTGACAGTCAAAGGTGAAACCCATGATGCCATCTCTGGACTCCGAGGCCACCACTTGTCACAGGGTTACACTGCCGTAACCAAACGCTGCGTCATTTGTCAAGGAGTTGCTTTGCTCAGGTCGACATGACACACCATGGCAGCGTCAGGGGCAAAACAGAAACCACCACTGAATGGGATGTCAGCCATCACAGGGCCCACGCTTAGTGGTAAGGGACCAGCTGGAACCCCAACACACAGACTGGAACCCAGTCGCCTGGAGCACACGAGGCTGTGGCCGCCCCGAATGTCAGCCCGATAAACAGCTCTGTACTGGATACACGGAGCTCTCAAGGACAGACTGGCGGGTCACCAGGTGGTCCTCTTGGTTAGCCAGTCGAGGCTACAAACACACAAAAGTCTAAAGGTTTGGTCAACGGGTCTGGCCAGCCGTCAGCACTGAAGCTCTCTTACCTCTGCATTTCTAAATGTGTTCCTTAAGTGATCTTCAACTTCAGGCCGCAGCAGTAGCTTGGGAAACACGTCCATCGCTCCCCTCGTGGCCTTCCAGCTAAAAGGGAACATGAAGAGAGTCAGAGATCGGCTGACGTAGGAATGCAGACGCGGAGGGCCGGTGCTTGGCGTTGGACTTTAAACCACAAGGCCCTGCCTCAGAATCACCACGCGGCTCCCACCGTACTAAAACGTCTAGGGTGGGGAGCCACCGGCCGAGTACTTGGTCATTAAGGACATAGAGGCAAGCAAATGTTCCATCTGTGCGACATTCAGCTTTTTGTAACGGCCGCTTGTTCAAGTCGTACGGGCAGATGTCCCAATGCCAATGACGGACTTTAGAATCAGCCTTGCTATTTTACCAGCCCATCTCGGACCCCCCAATTACTACAATACAAAACAGTTTATTTTTGTGTAGCCCAAAATCACACAGGAAGTGCTGCAATGGGCTTTAACAGGCCCTGCCTCTTGACAGCCCCCCCCCCAGTCTTGACTCTCTAAGAAGACGAGGAAAAACTCCCAAAAAAACCCTAGTATGGAAATAAATGGAAGAAACCTCGGGAAAGGCAGTTCAAGGAGAGACCCCTTTCCAGGTAGGTTGGGCGTGCAGTGGGTGTCAAAAGAAGGGGGTCAATACAACACAATACACAGAACAGAACAAATCCTCAATACAGCATAAAAATACAAATTTTAGAAGTACGGAGCAGAATTTAACAGCAGATGATATCACATAATATGATTTGGATATTTTTAGAGTCCTGGAGACCTCATCCATCAAGCTACCTCCCCCATTTGGCCATTCAACGGCTGAAATAGTGCTGGGTCAGCCAATCCGATGACAGGACCCCTCTATCCCATGATTCCTGTGATCCTCCATCAGGGATGACTTTACCCTTAGGCAGGCAAACAACTTGGCAGGAGGGCCGTGGCACCAAGTGGCACATTTGAGTACCGAGAACAGAAACAGAATAGGTGAGGGTTAGTGACAAATTCTAACTGTCATGTTACTTCTGTTTTAGTGCTAATGACTAACAACAGAGATGCAGTCTGTACAGTTCATCAGCAGCTCTAGTCAGGGTGTGCTAAACTGAACTTGTGAGTCTTCAGCCAGGATTTAAAGGCTGAGACCGAGGGGGCATCTCTTATAGAAGCAGTTTAGGGGCCCTGTAACTAAAAGCTCGACCTCCCACTGTTATTTTATTAATCCTTGGATTACTTGGAGAATTACTGGGAGAAGATTTTATGAAAAACGCAAACAGTCAAGTTTTATTGCTGTGTTAAGCCACAGGACATGCAGGTAAGAATTTCACACGTGACAAGGTGACAACCACAAAGTCAGCCTGGGATTTATTCTCAAATTGTGTCCCCATGGAGCCCTTTAAACAGGAGGCCAGCTTACTGCAAACTGAAAAACAGAGCAGTGATTGTCGATTCCTCAGAGCTCCTTCCAGTTCCTAAAGCCTCCCGCCTCAATGAGGAGTTACATTCAGGAGAAGCTGTGTCACCACGACACGACACGACAACACAAACATCCATCCTGGACTCTCCCTCTGCTCTGGCCTTAGACTGTTCAATCCTGTTCTGTCGCCATTTTGGATTCCTTTCATGTGTAACGGAGTTCAGCAGGGGGCGCTAGTGCCACAGATGCGCCACTAAGGGCCCGTTGGAACGCGGACGCACATGCATCATTCATTTAACGCGTCCTCTGAGCACGTCCTCAGAAATGAACGCAACGCATGCGTGAGTTGCAGTGCCAGCAAAAAGTCAGTGGGAGGCGCAGCGTGATAAAAGTCGAGATGTGACGTCAGGGTCTCTTTGTCTACTATCTACATGTGACAGAGAGCTGCTTTGGGATCGATGTGCGCGCTTTGATGTTTGATGAACAGCTCGATGTGGTGAAGCAAAATGAAGTTGTGGTGCTTTGATATTCCAGCGTTGCGTATTCCCCATTGTAATGACGCGCACATTTTAATTTTAAATTTTATTTTCGTTTTTTCTGCACCTTCACAACATGATCAGAATGTATGGCGGCGTATTTGAGCCACAGAGAAAAAAAAAAATGAAGGACGCGGTGAGAAGCGTATTTTGTGATTAAAGTGCAAATGTCCCCTTTAGTGTGCAGTTTGTCATACAAAAGAGGAACACAAAAGGAAGGACCAGTTTAGCACATCCATCTGATTTGTCTGTAGGTAGTGAGTGACGTAACTAAGGTACTTTTAAAAGGAACGTTACCCAGCACTGGCTGTCAAATGAGCCATCATTTAGACCAAATTGCTCACAATTAACAATAAGAACGAATCTGAATGTGGATTAAAGATACCGGGTGCCACATCTAACGTCTGCTTGTACCACACGCACTTTTTTAGATTTGTGTTATTTTGATTTTTCTGTTCAGGGTGCGTCCGTTAACCGTCAGGCAGTTAAGACTCGTGTTCTGCTCCTTAAAAGTCGCCGGTGAAAACCTCAGCTTTATAACGACCGAGGACAAAGCGACAGAACCAACCGGAAAGCAGAGCCGGCACACTCTGGAGTCTACAGAAGAGGCGCCTGCGGTCATTCAGCCGCGCTCAACACCATCACTCGTTTTTATTTTTGCTCCTCGAGATCCACAGATGCCCAGTTCTCTACCCATCGTCGGCCTTTAATTTAAATCAAGGGACACCCTAAGCCTGACCCTCACTCCCAGCACTCCACACACGGAGGGACTGAATGTGACCTTTCACTGTTTTCTCGTCATTATCTTGATTTATCTCACGGCTACTAAATTAAAGAGACGGAACAAAAGCTTCCAGAAAAGCAGACAAAGCACAGGCTGGATGGAAGGGTTAAAAACAATGAAGTTGGTGGGCGACTGAAGGGCGTCCCTTGAATGAAGGAGAGACACGGCAGGTCGTGCTAAGCTGGCGGTCCTCGTCCCCTTTTGTGTAATCCTAGCGGCCCGAGGGGTTTCTTACTTCTGGTAAAGAGAGTCGAGTCGAGCCACCAAACTGTCATCTGTGTGTTAAGCCGAGCCGGGCGAACACGAGGACTAAAAAGTATTAAATAAAAAGAAATAAATGATTCTGAGAACGAAGTAAATGTCTTAATTATTAAATAAAAAAAAATAAAATAAAATAAAATCACAGAAAGCAGTAATAGTAGAGTAGGAATAGGAAGATAAAATTGCACATATTAAAAATAAAATCACACCAACCTTAACAAAAGAAAAACAAAATAAGTATTACAGAGGAGACGAACTAGAATGTTACACATTTCTCAGTAATAATAGAGAAAAAATAATATCAATAATCCTTTATAGACAAAATGTAATGAGATAATAATTAAAGAAATGCCCAGGGTGTCCCAAAATTCACGCAAGAAGTAATTTTGACAGAGAACACAGGTTTTTAATTAAAAATTGTACATTTTTAATTGCTTCATAAAGTATACAGTATAGGGTTATGTATGGAATAGCATATCGGGTAAATGGCCTCCACGGCTTTGCTGGCACATACGCACTCTTTTGTCGAAATTTTCTATGACCGTTTTGCATAAACGTGGCTGAATTTCATTGATTCAGCGCTCAATTTCCTCCTTCAAGGCGTGGGAGGTTGTGGGCTTGACGGCATAAACCTTAGACTTCAAAAAACCCCAAAGAAAAAAGTCCAACGGCGTTAAATCGCCTGATCTGGGCGGCCAATTCTGATCACCAAAACGGGAAATTACAAGACCAGGAAGTGACTCGTGCAGTAATTGAATTGTTTCTCGGGCTGCATGGCATGTGGCACCGTCTTGTTGAAGCCACATGTTGTCCACATCCATATCTTGCAATTTAGGCACAAAAAGCTGGATTATCATGTCGCGATCGCGAGCACCATTAACTGTTATTGCCTGCCCAGCTGCATTTTCGAAGAAGAACGGTCCGATGATACCTCCAGCCCAAAATCCGCACCAAACCGTGACACGTTGTGGATGCATTTGTTTCTCAACAGTGGATCACTCGTGGATTTTCTGTACACCAAATGCGACAATTTTGACGATTAACGAAGCCATCAAGATGAAAATGAGCCTCATCGCTGAAGATGACTTTGTTCGATAAAGTTGAAGTTAAATCACTATTCCGACCATATTTTGTATGAAAATTGCGAACTGTAGCTGCCAAACCTTCATTATTTTTAAAATATTGCTCAACAATGAAAGCGCGTTGTTCTTTCGTGTAGCGCTCCATTTTTAATAACCCTGAACTGTGAGCTGTCACGCTGTCTTTTTTTTCGTTGGCAACACTTTACCACACAAATGGCGCCAAATTCAAATCTTGCGTGAATTTTGGGACACCCATTAAAATCTTTTTTTAAAGTTTTACTTTTCTTGCCTTTAGTCGCCGCTTACTAGGGTGAAATCATACGAGTGTATTGAGTGAGAGCGTCCGATGCAAATCGTCACTTTGTTGAGGTATTTGACAAACATTGCAGCATTCATCTATTTGGCTTTTGCCTTTTACAATTTATTCATTTTCGTCAATCTGGCGCCCTTCCTTTCCCACTGTTCACCCGAGGCCAGTGCCTCCTTTGCCTCACCCTTGTCCCGGCCCTGCCGTTAAGTGCAGCTGGGCTTCTAAAACGGGCAACTGAAACGACTCTTTACAAAGGTGATACAACAACAATTTGAGGAAACTCCAAAGTATGGCAGTCATTTTTCATTTCTGTTAACCCTGATTCAGTTTTGCTTACATGAGCTGATGGGCCCAGAGTTTGAATGCTGGAGTCTGATTTGTCTAGAAAGTCACACTTCCTCCATTTGATGTGATTTTCCGTCGTAGCTCTGGACTGAAAAGTTGGATTTCGTGGCGTCTGGGGAGCCTGCTGCCAGTCCACTTTCTAATGGAGTCGGCTCACTCCAAACACAGTTTTGTCCGCCAGACACTGACGTTGGTAACTGAACGGCCCGAGAGCTTCTGCGTTTCAGGCGCGACTCCCCTCCTGGTCTCCACATACACGTTGGGTAGGGATGATGGCGTGCGGCCTTCCAGCTTTGATTTCTGTGACGTCCTCAACTTAGAATGTCACTTCTGACCCTCTCGAGGGGGCTTTGCCGGTTATTCTGAACGCGCACGCGCACTCACACAGGCAGTAAAGTGCGACGACCAACATTTTGTGAATCACAACTTCAAGCAGCGACCAAAAGAGATGGGGCTTTCACCCCTGGCCATTCTGCTCCCACAGACAGCAATCTCAGGGGAATTTTGTATGGGCGCCCCATCCGATTCCGCTTGTTGCTTCGAGATGTGGCGCCCCTTGGGCAGGCTGGTACTTGTGTGACACTGTGTGACACAGTGTACGGTGGCCTCTTCCTCTCGCGACTGGGATGGGGTTTGGCAGTAGGTGCAAGTGGCACTGCAATTCGGGGCCGACGGCTGCAAACAGGTGCCCGCTGGCATTGCCTTCTACCCTCAGCAGACCCACCGCTACTACCGGCGCCTACAAACTGCATCGACCCGGGGCTGCCAACAGCGAGCCGTGAGCGACCTAAAAACAAGACGTGGAGACCAGGACACCGCGAGCTCTCCGTTAAGTGGGTATGGAAGGCGATGGCTGTACTCCGACACACCTAAACATAAAAAGACGGTTCAAAGATAAACGCGTCGGGAAGACAAACCGGCTTCGCAAAATGAAGAATCAAAGAGCGACACTGCGGGCCACCCGGCCGACATATCGCGCTACACACGGAAGAACCGAAGAGTAGCATTGAAAGCACGGTAAGCCAACACATCAAGGAGAACGCAGACAAGCACAACATCACAAAAATAAGCACAAAGCAGCCACTTACTGTGTGAAAATTAACAGCGAGAAGACGAGCGCTGGAGACGATAAAGACTGAACATTTGAAGAGTCCCGCTTACGTCTTTCTCCCCATTGGACACACAGCCGGAAATGTGCGCCGTTTGTTTGCATGGAGTTCTGGGTATTGTAGTTCTTTGTCCGTGCTCATTAAGCGGAATTCTTTCAGGCGTTCACTTTCAGACTTTTCAGGGTCGTCCTCAGTAGGATCCGTGATCACCTGTTCATCTGCCAGTTTGGTGTTACACCCAAGAAGTCCACCATCGACCACATCCTGGCACTGAGGGGTCTCAAACATGAATATCGGCTGATTTTTTTATTTGTAGCCTTTGTCGATTTTCATAAACCATTTGACTCGTTTGATCGAGCCGCCCTGTTGGAACCCCCTTGGACTTTGCTGGTTGACATGGCCGGCCTGTACACTGGTACTGGGAGTACTGTGCGGACTGTGAGGACTGATTTAGAAACCTTTATGTTAGATAGATAGATAGATAGATAGATAGATAGATACTTTATAAATTCACATACTCCAGCAGCAGCATACTGATAAAGAACAATATTAAATTAAAGAGTGCAGTTATAACAGACAATAACTTTATATAATGTTAGGTGGAATTGAAGAGTCGCATAGTGTGGGGTCTCCTCAGTCTGTCAGTGGAGCAGGACGGTGACAGCAGTCTGTCGCTGAAGCTGCTCCTCTGTCTGGAGATGATCCTGTTCAGTGGATTCTCCATGATTGACAGGAGTCTGCTCAGTGCCCGTCGCTGTGCCACGGATGTCTAACTGTCCAGCTCCGTGCCTACAATAGAGCCTGCGTTACTCACCAGTTTGTCCCTCTTCTTTATGCTGCCTCCCCAGCACACCACCGTGTAGAAGAGGCCGCTCGCCACAACCGTCTGATAGAACATCTGCAGCATCTTATTGCAGATGTTGAAGGACGCCAGTCTTCTAATGAAGTATAGTCGGCTCTGACCTTTCTTACATAGAGCATCAGTATTGGCAGTCCAGTCCAATTTATCATCCAGCTGCACTCCCAGGTATTTATAGGTCTGCACCTCTGATGATCACGGGGTCCATGAGGGGCCTGGTCCTCCTAAAATCCACCACCAGCTCCTTGGTTTTGCTGGTGTTCAGGTGTAAGTGGTTTGAGTCGCACCATTTAACAAAGTCCTTGATTAGGTTCCTATACTCCTCCTCCTGCCCACTCCTGATGCAGCCCACCATAGCAGTGTCGTCAGTGAACTTTTGCACGTGGCAGGACTCTGAGTCATATTGGAAGTCTGATGTATGTTGGCTGAACAGGACCAGTGAAAGTCCAGTCCCCTGTGGCGCTCCTGTGCTGCTGACCACAATGTCAGACCTGCAGTTCCCGAGATGCACATACTGAGGTCTGTCTGTAAGATAGTCCACGATCCACCGATGCCACCAGGTATGAATCTACTCCCATCTCTGTCAGCTTGTCCGTAAGGAGCAGAGGTTGGATGGTGTTGAAGGCACTAGAGAAGTCCAGAAACATAATTCTTACAGCACCACTGCCTCTGTCCAAGTGGAGAGGGATCGGTGTAGCATATAGATGATGGCATCCTCCGCTCCCACCTTCTCCTGGGATGTGAACTGCAGAGGGTCGAGGGTGTGGCGGACCTGTGGCCTCAGGTGGTGAAGCAGCAGCCGCTCCATGGTCTTCATCACATGTGATGTCAGAGCGACAGGCCGGAAGTCATTCAGCTCACTAGGACGTGATACGTTTGGGACTCGGGTGATGCAAGATGTTCTCCAAAGCCTCGGGACTCTCCCCTATTCCAGGCTCAGGTTGAAGATGCACTGTAGAGGACTCCCCAGTTCCAGCGCACAGGAGTCGTGGCAATATTCCATCTGGACCTGCTGCTTTGCTGGCACGAAGTCTCCTCAGCTCTCTGCTCACATGGGCTGCTGTAATTGTGGGTGGGGATGTCTCACCTATGCTGGTATCAGCAGAAGGATGGTTGGAGGGTGCAGTACTCCGAGGTGAGAGTGGGTTAGGGTGATCAAACCTATTAAAGAAGTTGTTCATTTGGTTTGCTCTCCCCACATCTCTCTCGATGGTGGCACCCCGCAGCCAGTGATAATCTTCATCCCATCCCACACTTCCTTCATGCTGTTATTCTGCAACTTCTGCTCCAGCTTTCTCCTGTACTACTCTTTTGCCGCCCTGAGCTGGACTCGGAGTTCCTTCTGTACGCTCTTGAGCTCATGCTGATCACCACCTTTAAAAGCCCTTTTCTTCTCGTTCAAAAGGCCCTTGATTTCACTTGTAATCCATGGCTTGTTGTTAGCATAGCAGCGTACTGTTCTTACTGGAACTCCAATGTCCATACAGAAGTTGATGTAGTCAGTAGTGCAGTCAACGACCTCCTCAATGTTCTCACTATGTGACCCCAGCAATATATCCCAGTCTGTAGTTCCAGTCTCTCAGAGCCTCCTCTGCGCGTCAGGATATCGCACATTAGTCGAGGTACAGCTGCAATTCTTGATAGACGATCTACCAGAAATTATTGCAGGGACCCGAGTTCAAATCCTGCTCAAGGCACATTGCCGTATGAAAAAAAAAAAGCTTTCTCTTCAACAAACGGTGCTTTGAATCCTACATTGCAGATGTAGTTGTTTATTTTTCTTTTTTGATTAAACGAAAACTGTTTAGTGAATGATTTGTCAAGGAGCACACGGACAACAAGCAAAGTTAAAAATCACACTTAAACAAACTGCCTGCCCATTCTATTGAATCATAATTATAACAAATAATAATGCATTTCACTTCCTTATATAGCGCCTTTACTATGGTCTGAGACGGCTGCACAGATAATCAAGAGGGATACAATAAAAATGAAAGCACAATAAGAATGAATAAATAATAATAGTGCACAGCCTTGTGTTTGTATGTATTTATAACATTTGGGAAGTAATATATTCTAGTTAATGCTGACATTTAATTCATTTGAAGTAGGTAAAAATAAATATTTGGAAATATTGCAAAGGGAAATGTTTATATACTTAGCGCAAAATAACTACATGTGTTCTAGCAGACAGCATACACACCACTTAATTATATATATATATATATATACAGTATATATACTGTTCTACAGCATGATTAGAATCGTCTGAGTATTAAAGGTGTAGTATACTTTATAAGCATAATTTATAACATCAATGTTAATATAGAGTATAACTATAATTATTATTATTCTATATTGGCCTTGATATGAACGATTTGTGAAATTAGTGTCAAGTATTTAAAAAAAAAGCATACCAGTCTCTTGTTTTTACAGGTACATATATATACACAGTATATATATATATAATTTTTACTGCAGTAATTCATTAACAATCATTGGTCTTTTTATATTAGAAAGACTTCCCAAGGGTCTTTTGTAGTAAATATGTACACATAGTTGATTTTCTCTATGATTTGTATTTTTATAATTATAGAGCACTTCATATTATTATTTTTAAAGCTCACTCTGTAAAATTAAACTATGATTATACAATTCAATGTTTATTATATTTATACATTATTATATCTGTCGTTACACGTGTTGCGCAAATATTTAGTAAATGTAATAAACTCAACCAAGAATGTTTAAAAAAATCATTCAAAAAAATGTGTAGGTGAACGTAAATATATCTGCACAAACCGACACTAGTGAGTAACATTTTCAGACAGTTCAAAAAGCAACGCAAATCGCAAAGCGTCTGTGTGCCGACTCGAACAAGCTTTTGCAGAATACAGTAACTGACAAGAGGCTGGCCCGCCCTCTCCGAGTTTTGGTAGTTGTGATTCGTCAATTCTTGGTAGCCGAGCGAGCCGCCATTGGCCAATTCTTGGTAGCCAATACGGGCCGCGATTGGTCCGAGTGTTGGCCAGTCGACACGATACCTCAGCGCGTCCGCCCTATTGCGGGTGGGAAAAGTGCCAGTTAAACTCATACAGGTAGACGTAGAAACCGGGTTTTCTGATGAAAAAACAATAACGTTTAAAACAGCATCGTTTACATACCGCAGATTTTGGCAAATCGTTTACATGCAATTATTTATATTTATTTATACACTAGTAATGACAATTATTATAGATAATAATAATAATAATAATAATTCTTCTTCTTCTCATTATTATTAAATAATTCCTCCCATATAAGTAACATTATGGACTGCCTTCTTCCATCTCCTAAACATTTCTAGACTTTGTCCTGTTCTTATACAACACAGTACTGAAGTATCGGTTAATGCCCGAGACACCTCACGTGTAGATTACTGTAATGCTATTCTAGCTGGCATCCCACAAAAACAGATCCATTACTTACAACTTCTTCCAAATTCTGCTGCCAGGATAATAACCCGCTGTTGTAAATCCACTGAACATATCAAACAGATTCTCTCTCTTAACTTCATTGGCTCCATGTTCACTACTGAATACGACACACAATCCCGCTCTGAATATTTAAAGCTCTCCACAAACTCGCTGATCTCCTCCAGACTGGCACTCCTCTCGCTCACTCGGATCCTCATCTGCAGCTCAACTTTCTGTACCACACGTCAGACTCGGTGCTATGGGAGCTCGAGCGTCTCTCCTGGTGCTCCTCAATTCTCGAATTTTCTTCTTTCTCATATTCGTCGGCTCAATTTAATAACACATTTTAAAACTGCCCTCAAAACTTCTCTTTTCAAACTGGCATACCAATTGTGAATTTGGCACTGTTACTGCCAGTTATCTTTGTTTGTTTGCTAATTATTGCTGTTTGGTTTATTATTCTCTTGTTTAATTTTACTAATGTTGTTTAATTTTATTGTAAGGTGACCTTGGGTGCTAAGATTATAAAATGGGATTTTCTAATGGCCAAATATAACCAAAACAATCGCTCAGCCTTACCTATGAAGTGTAATCCCTGTGATCTGGTTTGGAGTGTACAGCGGTTTGTACAATGCCAAGCAGCACATTATTATTATTATTTTTTTTTTTGTATCAGTATACTGCTGCTGGATTATGTGAATTTCCCCTTGGGATTAATAAAGTATCTATCTATCTATCTATCTATCTATCTATCTATCTATCTATCTATCTATCTATCTATCTATCTATCTATCTATCTATTCATTACTTCAGTCCACAGCAGTGCCACTCGCAATATGGCGGCGACATTGACGTACGAGGCTGCTGGTCATGCGCCGTCTAGTAATCCTCTGTCTATGGTGTCGGAAACTATACTGTACCACGTGGAACTCGCCTCTCTAGTGACATCTCCTGGCCATTTACATGAACTCGCGGTCAACTTCAGCTTTTATTACTTTTGTGTCATCGCTACGGATCGGCAAGGAGAGGAAGCGTTCATCAGCGGCTTCCAGTGTCTAATGTGTACAATAAAAAACTAACAGCGGCAGGCGGCATGTACTCCACGACAAAAAGAGTTCTAAGAAAACAAAATATGACGCCTCATTCATGGAGCCCCTGCTCTTTCAATAAATATTCCTCTTTGACAATACCTTATTATTATTGCTCCTGTTATTGGTATTATTCACTTTTTTGAGCTCGCACTTAATTAACCGTCATTTGGGGTTCCACAGCTCTAACGCTGTAGTTTTAAAAAATGAAAACCGAGAATACGAGATTCCAATGGGAGCCATCGCCGGGCCCCTCAGAGTTGGGGTGAGTGAGACGCCCAGCAGCAGAGCCCAGAATGGGAGAGAAAACGCGATGACATCGCAGCAGGCCAGCATGGCTGTGATCAAAGCTTGGGCTGCAGTCAAAGGTGGCCGAGGTCGGGAGAGATTCCTTAAATGATAAAGAGAAGTTGGAACAAATGACAGAGAGGAATCAAATGTCGCAGCGGGAGCAGAGATGCCATCAGTGAATGACCTAAAATCTTAGCCACATTCACAGTCCGGCTTTGAACTCCTCATCGTTCAGACCACCAACAAGAGCACGAGCCGGAAGGAACGCGGATTATCCTTCCATATATCTGAGTGTCCTCAGCATAGCAGTGACAGTCCCAGCCATTGTGGGAACTACTTGACATCAGGTCAGGTCAGGTCAGGTTTGGGGGGCAGGCACTGGTACAGCACCCACCACACGACCAAACAGCTCAGGATCCTGCTTGGCAAACGCGCGGTCCAGTCCTACTCTCACAAGATGACCCTCTACCTGCCACCGCCTGGTGCTACGTGGGCGTCCCCCTTAATGATAATAATAATACATTTTAGTTATTTGTAGGCGTCCTTCTAAACACTCAAGGACACCGAACAATAAAAAAACACAGATGACAAACAAAACTAAAATCCAAAAATTAAAATCAGAAAATCAAAGAGAAAAAGCCGTCTGAAACAAATGAGTTTAAAGTTTAGATTTGAAAAGTGAAAATGATTCGATATTTCTAAGCTCAGGTGGTAGTGAGCAGAGCAACTGAATGCCATGGTGGTAAGACGGGCAAAGGGGACAGTCAAGTGGATCTGAGGGTGCGGGAGGGAATGGCAGCATTGAGGAGGTCAGACAGATATGGGGGGCCTTAAAAGTTAACAGGAGAATTTGGAATTGAATTCGGAACTGAGCTGGAAGCCAATGACGCTGCTGCAGGCCGGGAGTGATGTGGTGAACAGAGGGGGTCCTACTGATGACTCGGTGGGCAGCTGAATTCTGGACCAGTTGAAACTTAGAAAGAGATTTGCGAGAAGCACCAAAGAAAAGGGAATTGCAATAATGGAGACGAGAAGTGACCAGGCTACGAACGAGGATAGCAGTGGTGTGGGGAGTGAGGGACGGGGGGCAAATACGATTAACGTTACGCAGGCCGGGAGACGTTACTGATGTGGGACTGAAAGGATAAAGTACTATCAAGGATGACACCTGTCGGGAAGGGCAGACAGAGGAACGATCAATAACAAAGGACCAGTGATCAGTTCTGGATAACCAATGAGGAGAACCTCAGTTTTGTCACTTGTTGATTTAATTTAAGAAAGTTTGAAGAAAACCAGGATTTGATTTCTGCTGTGCAATCAATATGTGAGGAAGGTGGAAAGGAAGCAGAAGGTTTACTAGTGAGAAAGAGCTGGGGGTCATCAGCATGACAGTGGGAGCTCATGTTATATTTAGGAAAGGGGAAGGAGGTAACAATGAAGAAGAGGGGCCCAGGACAGAGCCCACCTGAAGTCACAGTGGTGGGCTGGGATGTGAAAGTTTTAAGCTGAACAAACTGAGTGCGGCCTGAGAGGTAGGATCTGAACCAGTCTAGTGGAGTGTGGGTAATGCCTTCTTCTTCTTCCTCTTCTTCTTTATCTATTGGTTGCTCCCGTTAGGTGTTGTCACAGCAGATCATCTTCTTCCATATCTTCCTGTCCTTGTCATCTTGCTCTGTCACACCCATCACCTGCATGTCCTCTCTCATCACATCCCTAAACCTCCTCTTAGGCCTTCCTCTTCTCCGTTTCCTTGGCAACTCCATCCTTAACATCCTTCTCCCAATATACTCAGAATTTCTCCTCTGCACATGTGCAAACTAATGCCATCTCACCATCCTGACTTTGTCTCCCAACCTGAGCTGACCCTCTAATGTCCTCATTTCTAATCCTGTCCATCCTCATCACACCCAGTGCCAATTTTCGCATCTTTAACTCTGCCACCTCCAGCTCTGTCTCCTGTGCCACCGTCTCCAGCCCATATAACACAGTTGGTCTCACTACCGTCCTGTAGACCTTCCCTGTCACTCTTGCTGATACCCGTCTGTCACCAATCACTCCTGACACTCTTCTCCACCCACTCCACCCTGCCTGCACTCTCTTCTTCACTTCTCTTCCACAATCCCTGTTACTCTGTACTGTTGATCCCAAGTATTTAAACTCCTCCACCTTCACCAACTCTACTCCCTCATCCTCACCACTCTGCTGACCTTCCTCTCATTCACACACATGTATTCTGTCCTGGTGGCCCTACTGACCTTCATTCCTCTCCTCTCATATCTCCACCTCTCCAGGGTCTCCTCAACCTGCAGATCACAATGTCTTCAGTAAAACATCACAGTCCACGGGGACTCCTGTCTAATCTTGTCTGTCAGCCTGTCCATCACCATTTCAGATAAGGGACTCGGAGTTGATCCCTGATGTAATCCCACCTCCGTCACTCCTTCCGCAGACCTCACCACGGTCACACTTCCCTCGTACATATCCTGTGCCAATCTTACGTACTTCTCTGCCACTCCCGACTTCCTCATTCAAGACCACAGCTCCTCTCAGTCACCCTGTCATTTGCTTTCTCCAGGTCCACAAAGACGCAATGCAACTCCTTCTGTCCTTCTGTCTACTTCTCCATCAACATCCTCAGAGCAAACATCTCATCTGTGGTGCTCTTTTAAGGTTCAAGGTTTAAGGTTCTTCTTTTATTTGCCATTTGTGCATAAAACCAACAGTCAAAGCACATTGAATTCTTGTGCAGCGCTCTGTCTGAGACATAATAAAACATTAAAAAAAAATTTAAAAGCAGTAACACAATATTATCTATACTAATAAAAGGCAAAGCCCTCACTGACTGACTCATCACTAATTCTCCAACTTCCTGTGTAGGTAGAAGGCTGAAATTTGGCAGGCTCATTCCTTACAGCTTCCTTACAAAAGTTGGGCAGGTTTCATTTCGAAATTCTACGCGTAATGGTCATAACTGGAAGCTGTTTTTCTCCATTTACTGTAATGGAGTTGAGCTTGAAAGCCGTGGGGGCGGAGTTTCGTGTGACATCATCACGCCGCCCACGTAATCACGTGAACTGACTGTCAACGCACTATGTAGAAAACCAGGAAGAGCTCCAAAATACGCTGAACAAAACATGCATTATATAATTGAGAAGGCAGCGAAACAATAAGAAGCGAGCGAGTGACATACTACCATATTCATCAGTACAGCTACTTCGGAAACAAAGCAAGGTGTAAACCTAAACTTTAAATTAAGTTAATAGACAGGCTGCCGCTGGCGTTTTCCATGCCCACGGGTAATGCGGGATACAAGTTTAATGAGAGGACGCAGGATATAAACGAGAGTTTTGATCACTTTGTAACTAAGTTAAAGGTGAAGGAGTGTGCTTATGCAAATTCCAAGAGACTGTGTTTGTGGAGGATTGACAGTTAAGGCGGGTGGAGGAGTCACGTCATCATATCCCCTCCCATTCACCTCATTTCGCTCTGAGCTGAGCTCCGCGGATAACGCCGTCTTCCGAAGTCAAAACTTAAATATATAAAGTCAGCGTCGGAATATATAAACTCAGCGCTGGAATATATAAAGTCAAATCTTGAATATATAAAGTCAGCGTCGGAATATACAAAGTCAGTGCTGCAATATCCATCCATTTCCCAACCCGTTGAATCCGACCACAGGGTCACGGGGGTCTGCTGGAGCCAATCCCAGCCAACACTGGGTGCAAGGCAGGAACCAATCCTGGGCAGGGCAAATGCATCATTTTCAAAACATTAACCGAACAGTGTTTTTTTAATTTATTTTTCTGAATATGTTTTTGTTAACTTACTTCAGTTCAGAGTGGTTTCAATCAATATATTTTGACTTTGAGTTTATATATTCAGGAATGAGTTTATATACTCCGACGCTGACTTTATATATTCAGGTTTTCACTATATAGATATATATAAATATGACAACAACACTCATGTCAATGACAAAACAATTACATTAACAATCATGTTACGTTATTTTTAAAATTTTTCCTTTTCTTTTTCATAACTTCTTTTATACACTACTTCTCCGCTGCGAAGCGCGGGTATTTTGCTAGTGGTAAATAAATAGGAAACAAAGAAACAGATATCCGCTAGCAGTCAGCGCACCGCAGCAGAGGAGCCGAGAACCAAAGGCAGCGATTCTCAGCCTTCACGTATTTGAGACCCGAGTTTTAATCGCGGCCCCTAACGTTTTATTGAAAGGAGCCCACTAATGCCAATTTGCTCTTTTTTTAATTAATGATTTATCATAGACACATATTTTATTATACCATCTTAACTTTTATCGACATTTATCTAACTCTAGATTTCTTTTTCTAGTATCAGAATGTAAGTTAAGTTCATTTGTTTTGGTGTCAATTGATGTTTTTTTCATATTTTCGATTCTTGTTTTCTTTTTTTTCACATCTTTGCGCCCCCCTTTTTGTTACTTTGTGCCCCCCTAGGGTGGTTGAGAACCACTGACTAAAGGTGATCTGCAGGTTGGCAGGGTGTCAGTGGGTATGAGACGTTGCTCCTGATAGCCGACAGCCTCCAGGCCTGCTCCTACAACACAACTGCTCTTACTGATGAACGTCTCCAGTCTGCTGACAGCTGCTGTTTTAAAGAGCACACCTGGCACCTTAAATTCAGGCCACATATGCAGAGTCATTCTACTCATGCCAAGTGACCTCAGCAACCCTTGGAAACACAGTTAGCCAGTTTTGTGTATCGTCTCAGTGATGGCAGCCCAATACGGATTGTGTCCAGTTACGTCCTTGGGTATTAATACACCTACTTGTTGGATTAAGGAATCGGTCAGTCCCAGTAGTAGACCACCACCTCTTCTGGTTTGCTGACATTAAGCTGCATGTGCTTCCTCATTCCTCATCCGCCAGGCCTCCTGTACAGCCCACATTGGCACATCCGCACAAGAATCTCAGCAGTTAGTCTCGGAATATTACAAAAGGGTAAGCAGGAAGAAATCCGGGAGTTCTGCAGAGAGTCCCTGTGTCGCTTACCAAACATTTAACCTTACACACTGTTACTGTTATGGAGCCTCAAATATTGTCAAGACGCGCAGCAACCTCCCATTGTCACTGATCTTAGCTTATATTACAGTAGTGTTGTGAAAGACACCGCAAAGGTCACAAACAGGGGCCTCAAGTCTGAATGCCCGATCCAAATAAATGAAGGACGTGCACAACGGATCGATGTCGCCTGCACAAACGAGCATCTAACAGGCAAAGTGCTTTGGATGAGGTGCCGTTTTCACCGCATGTCTGAGGTCGGCAACTTCAAGTGTTTACGTAGTTTTCATGATGTGAAATGTTAAGGATGCATGTCTGTCGTCTTTCAGTTTAATACGTTCCATTCTGAACTGCACAATAAAACTCAGGTAATGAAAGTCAATTACGACAATAAATTCAATGTACCTGAGAGGTGATGTGGATAGAAACACACAGTATGGAGCTCCTCCTAACAGTAGACTAGGATGCCAAGCCTTCTCATCAGAAACAAGAGTGTAACCATGGAAACAATGCCTGAAAAGACAAAAAACATTTCTATAAGTAACATATGGGGCCATTCTAACCCTAACCCTAAGCCTAACCCTAAGGAGACAGACGAGGCCCTTCCTTGAGTTTAAGGATCCAAAAACCCACCAAAGACTTTTCTAGTCTGCTGCACCGGGTGGTCTGTGACACCCTGACAGGATTTAACACCACTTTACAGCAAGAGCTTACTGAGTCTGGAGGGAGGCTGGTGGTGAAGGTTCAAACTGCAGGAGGGAGAAATTACAGAAGGGAAGAGCGGGAACCTTATTTGGGTGGTGAGGGCGAACAACTCCACAGTTACACCGGGGGTCCGAACTTACATAGGCAATGCGTTTAAATGGGTTATTAGATTGGACCACCAGAAGACATGACAGCAACACAGAAAGGACACTTGGATTGGATGTCAGTCTTTTACAGGCTGGGCACACACACATACACACTCACTCACACGCACACACTCACTCACACACACACGCATACACACTCACATGTACACACACACACGCACATGCACACTCACTCACACTCACACACTCTCACACACACACTCTGGCACTCACACACACTCACACGCACACACACACGCACACACACTCACTCACACTCACACACACACACGCACACTCACACACACACACACTCACACACACATTCACACACTCACACACTCACACACTCACGCACTCACACACACTCACACACACTCACGCACTCACACAATCACATGCACACACACACACGCACTCACACACACTCACACACTCACGCACACACTCACACTCACACACACTCATGCACACACACACTCACACAATCACATGCACACACACACTCACTCACACACTCATGCACTCACACATACTCACACACACTCACACAATCACATGCACACACACACACTCACACACACGCACTCACACTCACACTCACACACACTCACAGACACACGCATGCACACTCACCCAAGGCCAGCTCAGAGTTACCAATCAATATGATGTGTGCTATCAGGCAGCAGGTATGAACTTTAATTCACTGACAGACATGAAGAAAACAAACATTTTTTTCAAACAATTACTCAGTATAATGTTGTGCATTGTTGTCAGATATCAATTTATTTGGATTTAAAACAATATTATTGAGCACTTCACCAAAAATATTAGCAATTATAAATTGTATCACACGTAACACTTCACATTATTCCTGTACAAATGACACATCACTTCCAGTTTGTTTGAAGTTAATACAAACAGTAAAAACTATCATATTTGATTTCCAACTTTATGAAACAACATTGTAATAATGACAATTGTAGTTAAACAACACAATGTCGTTTCTGAAATCTGTCATTTTAGCAATGTGTGTAACAAATAAACATGGAAAACTGGAAATGTTTATCTGAGATTATTACAATAATGTGCCTGTGATTTTCAAACCCTTTCATCGTTCTGAAATCTAAGTATCTATTATGTGTGTTTCTTTCAACACTGCAGTTTGCAGAAGCAGGCACCTGAACTCAGTTACTATATTTAAGAAAAATAAGAAACAATCCCCACACTGTCATTGCAAATCCTTCATCCGAACACAAACAGAGCTCATTTCCCGTCTAAATTCCTGCACAGAAGTGTAAGTTACAGACGTTTCTGTTCTATGGCTGCGTGTGTGTGTGTGTGTGAGTGTGCCGTCGGTCTACGCTGTGTGCCACTTCGTCTATTGAAGGACACCCTAATCCCATCATATGGCAACAGTGGGGAGCCAGTTACAAACTGAAGAAATGTCATCGAGGTCCAGTGACTTGATAAAGTCACGCAGGTAGTAACAGACTACATCTTCTTCAGGTCTTGAGTCAGGTCTGCATGTAGTAAGTAAGGCCGTGTTAAACACGATCGTCAGTTGGCATCTCCTTCCAGTACAAATAAGACATGAGGTCTGCGTCTAGCTGTGACCAGAATATCTCCATGTGTACTTCTGGTACTGATGGCCGAATGAATGTATTCAAATACGTTGGCTTAATAATAAGTTCATTCATTTTGTGCAACTAAAAGCAGCTGACTTTTAAAATTGGATGTAGAAGGAAGAGTACACATGCCATGAACTGAAAAAAAAATGAAGCAGGTCGTGTTTTTCAGGGGCACTGACTGCAGTAAAATCTGTCAAAGCTTTCCACAGTAGGCAGGCTACGCTCTGCTGTTGTTACCTGCAACAAAAAATCATCTAAGAGTATCCGACTGTCTATAGCGCAGGCGTTAAACACAATGGAAAGCAGCTGACCAGCACTACCGAGGTGGCATACAATGGATGGGCTGACACATACTGTGTGTGCCAACAACAGAGACTATGCCAGGAGCTTCAGAGAACTGGCTTATAGGAAGACAAGGAACAAGGGCGTCTTCCCCTTTAAACCGTTCAGTAAAAGCCTTATTCCAAAAGGAAGAGAAACGGTCCTTTGTTAAGTCATCGCCCTCCTCGTCCTTAAACTTCACACGTAAACGTTTGTTCAGAATGTCCCTTTTACTGTAGATTGCTTGAACGTCCTCGAAGATTTTTTCTCTTCTTATGCTGATACAAATTTCATCTTCAACAAGCAGTTCCAATTCAGAAAAACATTCAAAATAATGTGGAAAGTGCATCTGAAAAAAATAATCTGTTTATTTCTTACCTCATATCTTCTATTATTTGAAGACTGGCTAGAAAAAGTTGTGAGTTGCATAAGAAGGTGACAGCATCCTGAGATCAGGAGGACGTGGTGAGACGACAGAAGACGGCACAGAAGATGGCACAGAAGATGACACAGAAGATGGCACAGAAGATGGCACAGAAGACGACACAGAAGACGACACAGAAGATGGCACAGAAGATGGCACAGAAGACGGCACAGAAGACGACACAGAAGATGGCACAGAAGATGGCACAGAAGATGACGGTATCTTTCAAGGTTCATAATTAGAACTGTGACTGCGACTCAGACGGTGTGAGGTCAGAGGTCATCTGGTGAACCCTAACACTAATAGATCTAGTGATACGCTGGAGTTGATGTTACTTGAAAATTAGGGTTATTAGAAAAATGACAAGTCAACTAAAATTACAGAAAAACAGTATAAACTAAGGTCTCTGAAGACATTTTTATTATTTGCTTTACTACCTTTGTCTTCTTTCTTTTATCACTCAGGAGCTAAAAGACTTTGAGTGACTGGTAATATTACAGCTCCTTTCATCAGAATGTGACTGGTGGATTTGGATCTTAAATAAATAAATAAACTGATAATGCAGACCACACAAGAAGCAGAGTATTAATTATTATTTAATAACCGCAGCTCTGATGGAAAACTAACCTCCAAACTGCACCCTACAGCCCTCATAATTCTTTGTTTTTGTAAATTTACTACACGATGAGTTACAAGAGTGTATAACTCTCCTTAACAAAAAATGAATATGCTAAAAACAAATCACGTCATTTATTAAATATAGTTTTTTCTTCTCTTTTATAAAAGACCATTTAGTTTATCGTGGTGCACTAGAAAACACGGCAGTAGACAAGAACAGAATGTGACGAGAAAAGGGGACTTGTGACCGTCCTGTTGGAGTCCCAGTGTCACACACGCAGAACGAGAAGGACGGTGGCCTCAGCAGTCAGAGAGAACGACTGAAACTAAAACGTAAAGCCCAAAGTCTACCTAAAGTCGAATGCTTTATTAATAAATCCTTGTACTTCTAAACGTTAATAAAGAGTAATAAGAGACTAAATGCTGGAAGCCACAGAGGTGTTATAACGGCACCAGAGTTTCGGAGCGTAAAGACATGCAGTACAGTACACAGCGCCTCTCGCCAGAACTCACAGTATTTTGCCTTTGGTTCCAGCATTGCAGCTCCTACTGTAAAACATAATCCTATGGTGTTATTAAAAGATATTTTTTTAATTTATCCAGTTAAAGAATCCTGAAATTCCTCTCTGTCTTTACATTGAGGTTTACATCACAACACAATGTGAAAAAGTTTGTCTAGTTATACTCAAGTGATTTTCAAATTAAACTTGCTTTAGATTGGTAAATTTGTACAATTCTGTAATATAAGCAGGCGCTATGTTTTTATCATATTCTTTTATATTTAAACAAAAATGTGAAAAGGTTTGCCTACTTCTGGTTGGTTTGTGACATCTGCTACTCTCTGAACTGACTCTTCTCTAACTTCAACATCTAAGACAGGAGTCGAAAAATAAATAGTGTATATAAGCAGAAAATACATTTTTGCTTTACTAAATAAATAAAATTTTAGAAAAATGCAGTCTAGGTATAGTAAAACACATTTGAATTAATTACAATATAACATTCACCTTGTAATGCTTCATCTGTAAAGAATACGTAAACCACACTTGTATTCTCCATCTAACAAACACACAAGAGACGTCCTCTTATTAATCTTAGAATTTGAAATAATGAATCCTGGTATTTCAGTAGAGAGAAACGTGTGCAGCTTACGAGGCGGCCCTGACTAGCCGGTAGTGTCCAGGGCCGGCCAGAACTTTAGGTCACAACCTTTACTTCCTTCTGCAAATGAGCCTCTCTAATGCTGTACAAGACGTCTACACGGTACGGGTACAGATACACAGACTGGCACACTCCTGCTGTCAGAGTACATTCACCTGCAGACACATTTTAGTGGCGCCTTCGCCTGGTGAACTCCTGCCAGCTGCTGGCACACTTTATCAACTTCTTAAACAAGTACTGTGAAGTGCACCCTGACCTCATGTTGGGCAGGATTGTCTTCTATGGTCTGTACATTGACATTGAGCCTCTCCTGGTTGTTCCCTACATGATGAGTTTCTGAGCTCAAAGCATCGCACACGTCTTCTAATTGGGGCTGACCTTCATTTTGCAAGTTGGTTTCAGGTCTGTCAGCAAACGTAACTGAGGACATTCCTGCTTCTGTCACCTGTATGGCAATATAAGAACGACGCTAGCAGCCTACTGTATATAATGCATGTACATGGTTGTGGATAAACAGGCACTTTATGAAACAGAGAGATAGATAGATTAAGGGTGATATACATAATAGACAGAGATACAGACAGACAGACAGAATTGAAAGGCACTATATAATAGATAGATAGATAGATAGATAGATAGATAGATAGATAGATAGATAGATAGATAGATGTGTAAGGCACTATATAATAGATAGATAGATAGATAGATAGATAGATAGATAGATAGATAGATAGATAGATAGATAGATAGAATGAAAGGCACTATATAATAGATAGATAGATAGATAGATAGATAGATAGATAGTGTGGACACGGCCTGGACACAGACAGGCAGACATGTTGTTAAACACCACCACACGTTTATTTTCACTGTTATTTACAATGTTCACAAGTGCACACAAACCCCAAACACAGTCCTGGCCACACAATGCCTTCCTCTTCGGGACGCCTCCACTCCCTCTTCTCCTGCCTTGTCCTGCCTCCACCCGACTCCAGCCTCAAATGAAGGGAGACGGCCCCTTTTATATCATCCCGGACGAGCTCCAGGTGTGTCCCGGCATTCCTCCCTGGACACGCCCCAGTGTGGCGGAAATGCCGGCTGTTCTCCCGGAAGCTCTGCGGGTGTCCCTCTTCTTCTTCCCCCCCAGCACTTCCTAGTGTGAGGTCCAGGGTCCCCAAGGCATTGGGGCACCCCCAGGCGGTGACCACGGGTCCCTACAGGGTTGGGCTTCCAAGCCCTCTACCCGTGGCCCCCCAAAAAAACCAGGAAGGCAGCCCCCACGTGATCCAGGGTGGGCATTGACCCTCTTCTGGTCCCTCACGGTGTCCCAGCTGGGTCGTTGCCCCTGGCATCCCTGACAATAGATAGATAGATAGATAGATACTTGCATCATTTTCTTTTAACAGACAACTTTAATGACATAAAGACATCAGGATCACATATTACATTAGCTGTTGGTGACAGACCTGCAACTTTGTACTTTCAATGAAATAATTTAACTGCCTGTTGATTTCTTTTGCAAAATGTTACTGTGAAAATGAAACAAATAAAAAAAAAATATTCACACTCATATTATCAATATTCATTTATAATACAAGTTTGCTTCCAAACCTGAACTGGTAGAGGTGTATCTCGTCCAGGAACTACACAAATCTTTTCTTTTCCAATTTCCAATTCTAAATCATCTATTGTTGTCGCAGCAAGTTTGTTTCTGCTTTTGCAGAGGTGAAGCCGGTCAAATGTAACGGTGCTTCAGGAGAGCTATCCTGTACAAACTTCTCAAAACGAGAAAAATCCCATTTCCTTTGAATTATTGATCCTGAGCCGTATCTTTCAGGAGAACCAGGCTGTTCATGTTTAGGAACTCCTGCAATATTTGAAATTGTTAACTACAGCCATTTCTTTGTAATGTTACATTTTACAACACTTTTGAGGTTTTAGTTATAGACTGTGTAATTACAGATGTTGAAATCACTTCATAATTAATAACATTTATACTTTATCTGCCAAAATGTAGACACCTATAAATTAAAATTACTAACCTAGACCATTGCTTGTCAACCTGGCCATTTCTAACGGTGGAGGGACAAAGTCTTCATTATGTTTTTGTAACAGAAACAAGTTACTTTTCCAAATATCGCCTCTAACCCGTCCTTTATATTTTCGGCCTGTAAGAATACAGTGGGAGGTTATGTTTCACGAATTAGTTTAAAACGAATACATCACATGTTTGTTAGTATACGCTCATTATAATTAAAATACACAACTCCCGTGACCCTGTGTTAGGACATAGCGGGTTGAGTAATGACCGACTGACCAACTGACTGACCGACTGACTGACCGACTGACCGACTGACTGACCGACTGACTGACAAACTTGCAAAGGAAAGTGGATATAAAGTTCCATCATGAATTAATCGTGATAAACGGGCAATTTTTAATTATGTAGTGAATTATTCTGTATCACGACTTGGAAGTTATTTAGTCATCACCTCCTCTTCTGTGACTCGTCTCTGCAGTTGAACGTCTTTGAAATAAGGCTCTAGTTTCGCAAACCAATGCGGCTGCTTCAGAATGTGCAGCCGAGTTCTGGCCCTCCATGTCTGCTCCAAGTTCTTCTTCTGCTTGATGTCCGACTGTCAGCGCCTGGGCTAACACTCGCTGGACGTCACCCCTCTCTCTGGACATGTGATCTGCAAAAGGAAAGCTAAACAGAACACAGAAGCACAAATTTATCTAAATGTCGTCTACGTAGGAAAGCCGCATGATAAACATGTTGAAATTGCCTTTCATATAAATAAGTAAATAACCAGCACTGAGAGCAACTTACACACAGCAAACATAAACGGCGCAAAGAATCGCTCTCATATTTCATATTCTACACACATGGACAAAAAAATATGGAAAAAAATCCTAATGCCAAGATAAAAAGGTAAACTATCGAGGAGTCGGACTGGAAACAACCGCCTTTATTTGAACTAAGAAACCCAAACGTGCGGCACCTGCCATTGATATTTTGCGTGAAATGGTGCTATATATGATTAAAACTGTAAAAAATTACTATAAAATGAATTTTGAGCATTATCTCTGGGGCGTGATTGTGAGACTGCACTATTTGTATGTTGGAAAACAGAAATACAAGTAGATTTGTAATCTATATATATATATAATTCACTAAGGGAGCACAAGACAGAGAGCCACGTCCGCCAACTCTAACCCTCCTACCGATGTCATGGGACACGCACGCCAACTGTAACCCTCCTCACGTGTCCAGCGTCGCTCTCGAGGCATGTGCACTGCCTGCTCATGTGCCCGCACGCAACAACTCACCAAACACACCCTCATTTGCTTTCGTCCGTACAAAAGTCCACATGCGCCTCTGAGCCATGTTGACTTTCCACCGCACGCAAGACAGAGAGCCCCGCCCACCAACTCACAGAGCCCCGCCCAGGGGTTAATGGCACTAGACTTTCTGTTACCAGCATTCACCACAATGTACTGGAGTGTAAGACTATCACATCTGCTCAAGCAGAAAAGCCAAAATTTGCTTACGCACAGAAAAATCCAGATGCATGAATCTGTGCGTTCGCCAACTTCCACGTTCTTCCGCTACATAAATCCTGGTCAGTGTGAAAAGTAACCCTCGTGCACACGCCTGCTGTCCCGCCCCAACTTCTCCCAGAATTACGCCTCTTTGAATATGCAAATCAATATGAATAGCCCTTAAGCTCAGCGTTCTGTGAAAAGACAATGGAAAAAGCATAAGGGAATATGGAAGAATTTCAGCGAATACCAAGTGGAGGCAAAGAAAAAATGTACTATTTGTTGATTTAAACAGTGGGATAAACAAGAAAAGGAAGTTGATCGAGTGACATAGCATGTCGGAGAAACTCGAAAGCTCAAGTTCACAAAGTCGCACAGTGCCAGAAAGAAAAAAGAAGTCACATACAGTGCATCCGGAAATTATTCACAGCGCTTCATCACTTTTTCCACATTTTGTTATGTTACGGCCTTATTCCAAAATGGATTAAATTCATTTTTTTCCTCACAATTCTACACACAACATCCCATAATGACAACGTGAAAAAAGTTTACTTGAGATTTTTGCAAATTTATTAAAAATAAAAAAGTTGAGAAAGCACATGTACATAAGTATTCACAGCCTTTGCCGTGAAGCTCCAGATTGAGCTCCAGTGCATCCTGTTTCCCCTGATCATCCTTGAGATGTTTAATTGGAGTCCACCTGTGGTAAATTCAGTTGACTGGACATGATTTGGAAAGGCACACACCTGTCTATAGAAGGTCCCACAGTTGACAGTTCATGTCAGAGCACAAACCAAGCATGAAGTCAAAGGAATTGTCTGTAGACCTCCAAGACAGGATTGTCTATAGGCACAAAACTGGGGAAGGTTACAGAAAAATGTCTGCTGCTTTGAAGGTCCCAGTGAGCACAGTGGCCTCCATCATCCGTAAGTGGAAGAAGTTCGAAACCACCAGGGCTCTTCCTAGAGCTGGCCGGCCATCTAAACTGAGCGATCGAGGGAGAAGGGCCTTAGTCAGGGAGGTGACCAAGAACCCGATGGTCACTCTGTCAGAGCTCCAGAGGTCCTCGGTGGAGAGAGGAGAACCTTCCAGAAGGACAACCATCTCTGCAGCAATCCACCAATCAGGCCTGTATGGTAGAGTGGCCAGATGGAAGCCACTCCTTAGTAAAAGGCACATGGCAGCCCGCCTGGAGTTTGCCAAAAGGCACCTGAAGGACTCTCAGACCATGAGAAACAAAATTCTCTGGCTTGATGAGACAAAGATTGAACTCTTTGGTGTGAATGCCAGGTGTCACATTTGGAGTAAACCAGGCACCGCTCATCACCAGGCCAATACCATCCCTACAGTGAAGCATGGTGGTGGCAGCATCATCCTGTGGGGAAGGAACTGGGAGACTAGTCAGGATAAAGGGAAAGATGACTGCTGCAATGTACAGAGACATCCTGGATGAAAGCAAACACGTAAATGTAGAAGGATTAACACTTTAAAAATAGCTTGCCTTAATGCTAGAAGTATCAAAAATAAGGTAAGTGAGTTGGAGTTGTATGTAGCAGAGCATAATTATGATATTATAGCAATAACGGAAACCTGGCTAAATAACAAAGATGGAGATGAGTGTAACATAGAGGGATACACATTTTTTAGGAAGGATAGACAGAACAGAAAAGGAGGTGGGGTTGCTGTTTATGCCAAACAGGGTTTAAATGTAAGTCCTCTTCAGTTGGATGATGAGCCCCATCTTAGTGAGGACATGTGGCTTCGCCTGGAAAATATTAGGGAAAGAGGTCTTATTTTAGGAGTATGTTATAGACCACCCAATTCAGACAATAATTTCAACACACATCTTTAGTAATATCAAAAAGGCAAGTTCACAGGGGGATATTATAGTCATGGGGGACTTTAATTATCCAAATATTAACTGGGATAACCTTGCAGATGGAGGAGCACAAGAGCAGGAGTTTTTAGAAGTAATCAGCGACTGTTTTTTAACACAGCATGTTAAAGTACCAACACGGGGTGAAGCCTGTCTGGATTTAGTATTCTGTAATAATCAGGATAGAATTGAGGGTGTAGAGGTAATTGAACCACTAGGGTCACGTGACCATAATGTAATACAGTTCTCAGTATTTTGTAATAGTACGGATGCAAAGACTAAAATTGTTAAGTTGAACTTTGGTAGGGCTAATTTTGAGAAGATGCGACAAAGTCTAAGTAGGATAGACTGGGATAAGCTTTTAAGTGTGGAGACAGTCGAGGAGCAGTGGAACAGGTTTAAAAATGTTTTACATGTAATGCAGGACAGATACATACCTAAATTTGGAATTAATAGGAAACTAAAAAAAACTCCACGATGGATTAATAAAGATTTAAAAAAGAAGTTGCAAAGGAAAAAACTGCTGTATAAGGCATATAAGACTAATGACTGCAAAGTGAATCGTAGAGCGTATGAAAATATGAGAGCAACCATTAAGAAGGATATCAGGGAGGCTAAAAGACAGTTGGAGAGGAATATAGCAGATAAGGCGAAAGAAGACCCCAAGAGATTCTTTCAGTATTTTAGTAGTAAAAGAACAGTCAAGGAGGAGGTCAAGTTCATTAGGAATAGTAAAGGGGAATTAAAAGATACAGACAATGAAATAGCAGATGCCCTAAACTTACATTTTTCGGAGGTGTTTACAAGTGAGCGAGTGGATAACCTCCCAGAGGTAAACGCAACTACTAAGGAGGTACTGAGGGATTTGGAAATTGAAGAGGGAGAAGTGCTGCTCAGATTAAATAGGCTGAAATCAAACAAATCACCAGGCCCAGATAATATTTATCCTCGTGTTCTTAAGGAGGCTAGTGAGTACATATATAAACCCTTGACACATATTTTTAGGAAGTCACTGAGCACTGGAGAGATTCCGAAGGACTGGAAAATGGCAAATATCATTCCATTATATAAAAAGGGTGACAGGGCAGATCCAAGCAACTATAGGCCAGTAAGCTTAACGTGCATCACAGGAAAATTAATGGAAGGAATTATTAAGGATAAGATTGAGCAACACATGGCAAGGACAGGAGTTATTCTGACCAGTCAGCATGGGTTCAGAAGAGGGAGGTCGTGCTTTACTAACATGTTGGAATTCTATGAGGTTGCAACAAAAGCATACGATCAAAGTGGAGCATATGATGTTATTTATCTGGACTTTCAGAAAGCATTTGATAAGGTGCCACATGAGAGGTTGGGCATCAAGTTAAAAGAAGTGGGAGTTCAGGGTGATGTTTTTAGATGGGTGCAGAATTGGCTCAGACACAGGAAGCAGAGGGTGATGGTGCGAGGAACCTCATCAGAACTGGCCGATGTTAAGAGTGGTGACCAGCAGGGGGCAGTGCTAGGGCCGCTGCTGTTTTTAATATATATAAATGATTTAGATAGGAATACAAGTAACAAGCTGGTTAAGTTTGCAGATGATACCAAGATAGGTGGATTAGCAGATAATTTGGAATCCGTTATATCATTACAGAAGGACTTGGATAGCATACAGGCTTGGGCAGATTTGTGGCAGATGAAATTTAATGTCAGTAAATGTAAAGTATTACACATAGGAAGTAAAAATATTAGGTTTGAATACACAATGGGCGGTCGGAAAATCGAGAGTACACCTTATGAGAAGGATTTAGGAGTCATAGTGGACTCTAAGCTATCAACTTCACGACAGTGTTCAGAAGCCATTAAGAAGGCTAACAGAATGTTAGGTTATATAGCACGATGTGTGGAGTACAAGTCACAGGAGGTTCTGCTCAACCTTTATAATGCACTGGTGAGGCCTCATCTTGAGTACTGTGTGCAGTTTTGGTCTCCAGGCTACAAAAAGGACATAGCAGCGCTAGAAAAGGTCCAGAGAAGAGCGACTAGGCTGATTCCAGGACTACAGGGGTTGAATTATGAGGAAAGATTAAAAGAGCTGAGCCTTTACAGTTTAAGCAAAAGAAGATTAAGAGGTGACATGATTGAAGTGTTTAAAATTATGAAGGGAATTAGTACAGTGGATCAAGACTTGTATTTTAAAATGAGTTCATCAAGAACACGGGGACACAGTTGGAAACTTGTTAAGGGTAAATTTCACACAAACATTAGGAAGTTTTTCTTTACACAAAGAACGATAGACACTTGGAATAAGCTACCAAGTAGTGTGGTAGACAGTAAAACGTTAGGGACTTTCAAAACTCGACTGGATGTTTTCTTGGAGGAAACAAGTGGATAGGACTGGCGAGCTTTGTTGGGCTGAATGGCCTGTTCTCGTCTAGAATGTTCTAATGTTCTAATATAAAACCTGCTCCAGAGCGCTCTTGACCTCAGACTGGGGCGACGGTTCATCTTTCAGCAGGACAATGACCCTAAGCACACAGCCAAGATATCAAAGGAGTGGCTTCAGGACAACTCTGTGAATGTCCTTGAGTGGCCCAGACTTGAATCCGATTGAACATCTCTGGAGAGATCTTAAAATGGCTGTGCACCGACGCTTCCCATCCAACCTGATGGAGCGTGAGAGGTGCTGCAAAGAGGAATGGGCGAAACTGGCCAAGGATAGGTGTGCCAAGCTTGTGGCATCATATTCAAAAAGACTTGAGGCTGGAATTGCTGCCAAAGGGGCATCGACAAATTATTGAGCAAAGGCTGCGAATACTTATGGACATGGGATTTCTCAGTTTTTTTATTTTTAATAAATTTGCAAAAGCCTCAAGTAAACTTTTTCACGTTGTCATTATGGGGTGTTGTGTGTAGAATTCTGAGGAAAAAAATGAATTTAATCCATTTTGGAATAAGGCTGTAACATAACAAAATGTGGAAAAAGTGATGAAGCGCTGTGAATACTTTCCGGATACACGGTATCAAAGTCGCCGTTAAAAGGCGAGTCGTAGCCCAACGTCTGAGTGTCGTATGAAAGCTTATTAGGGTTCAGACAAAAAAAAAAATAGGCACACAGTGGGAAAAAAGCACAAAATGTCAACTTTAATCTCGAAATTCCCACTTTAATCACGTAGTTTATTTTGTCATTAAAGTAGAACATCATAAACTTCATCTTAAATTCATTTAATTAATCAGTTTCTCAAATCACATCGTAACTAAAGTAGCACGTTAAATGCTTTGTTTTGTATGTGATCTTCTATGTGCTCTGTGTGTGTGACTCACTACGTGCTTCTTAAACCGGCTCTCTTCCTCCGACAGGACACAGAATCCATGACATTTGTGATATTACAGCTTTCTGAATAACTAAAATACTGAGATGTATACGTCATATCTTTTTCATGATGATAGGAGTTAAAGCTCGTTATTAAACATGGGAACACAGTGGCAGTCCTGTCTCTTTCAAACGTACTAACCCCCAGTTCCTGTCCTTACTTTTCTTTCTCCAAATACCCGATCGCCACACCATCAGCTCTGTAACAGACGTTAAGCCATCTGTAAGCTTAGAACGACGAGTCTTCAAAACTTTTAAGGAACATTGAAATATCTTCCTGCGGTGGGTTGGCGCCCTGCCCGGGATTGGTTCCTGCCTTGCGCCCTGTGTTGGCCGGGATTGGCTCCAGCAGACCCCTGTGACCCTGTGTTTAGATTCAACGGGTTGGAAAATGGATGGATGGATGAAATATCTTCATAGTACGTGTTTAATTATTCTATCCGCCTAGCCTTCCAGTGTCGCGCCAGCCTCAGCAAATATACAGCGCACAAGGCAGGAACAATACGTGAACTTGCTAGCGCTGCAGCACCGTATCCTCATGTTTAATTATTAACAATACAGATTATTTAAATGAAGTTAAAGTTTTATCTGTATAATATAATCAACATATTTTGCTGCATTTCATCTTAAAAATGATATCATCATCATATGTAAATACGTGCTTTATAAAGTGGCTCAGGTTGTGTAATATTATAACTGTAGTGCAAGTTTACAGTGGGGTGATTGGACTTATAAGTACAAACAATTCTACAAGGAGCAACTGATTGAGTGCGTTTAGAGTTCTTGGGATGAAACTGTTTCTGAACTGCGAAGTCCGTACAGGAAAGGCTTTGAAATGTTTTGCCGTGGCTGAACGGCAAGCGTGTGCTTGATGCTGTATACCGATAATTCTCTTTCCGATCAGCTGCTGCTGTGATTCCCACTCAGATACAGTGATATAAATACTCCGAGTGGTGCAGTGAGAGTAATATGGAAAAAGATGATCCGCTGTGGCAACCCTTAAAGGGAGCAACTGGAAGAAGAAAAAGAAGAAAATGGTGCAGTGAGAGTAACAACGCTAAAGCAGTTCTGGTATTTGGAATACTATGGCTATTCCCCCGGCCATTATATTGTTACAGGTAATCTACAATCAGATGCATTACACTAATAAACAATATGCGCTTAGTTTCAGTGTATTTATAAAGCCGCGTCAGAAATGTGGTTCTAAGAAATAAAGGGTAACCACACAGGAACAGTAGCACTGCTTTGACGCTGGGTGCCGCCAGTCTGCAAAACCGAGCGCAGCACTTGTGTACGACAGGGTATGAGGTACCGTGGAAAAGTGCGCGGCTTCACGCCAAGTGTAGGTTTTATACATCGCGATTTGAACGTGGAAACTTTCTTACACAACATTTCTGTGCGTACGCACCGTTTATACATGAGGCCCCGGGCTTTTTCAGTATTGGGGGTATTGCAGCAGTTTTAAAAGAAGAAGGAACAGCAGCAGTAGTGAGAGAAGAGTGGATTACTGCAGAGATAAGGGGGACCAGAGAGGGGAGGCAGGCTTTGACCAGAACTGTAGGGCGGGGGTCCAGTTGACAGGTGGGGGGCTTAGACTTACAGACGAGATCTGAGATTTCTGAGAAGGTAGGAAGCTGAAAAGAGGAGATTGAGTGAGTTGGTGGGTGAAATTCAAATGACGTACTGGAGGAATCCGTGCAGAGAGAGACTGGGGAATCTTCTGGATTTATTCATTAAAAAAGGACATAAGGGAATTGCAAAAATCAGTCGAGTAAAGGTGAGGCGGTAAAGAATCCGGGAGTTGTGTGAGATTATTAAGTAGTGAAAACAATGACTTGGTGTTTCCTTCATAATGTGAATATAATAGTTAGATTTAGTTTGGGCAATACAGTCCTCGTAATAAAGCGTACGGTTTTTGTACATCTCCAGTTTTTTTTTTTTATATAACCGTTCAAGTTGCCGGCCTTTGGCTTTCAAACGCTGAAGTTCAGGTGTGAACCAGGGAGCAGAAAAGGAGAAAGAAACAGATCTAGTTTTTAATGGAGCGACAGAGTTAAGAATGCCATTAAGTCCAGTATCCTAGTGTGAGACCAGTTCTTCAGAACTGGATAAATGATCAATGTCCATAAGGGAATCAATACTGGAGGAAAGAGAGTCAAAGTTAATATTCTTAACACGAGACGTGAAAGCTTAGTGTTGGAAAGTGCAAGTTTAACACTGAATGAAACAAGAAGTGATCAGTTATGGGGAGTACAATCAAGCAGGGTGACTCCAGAGCAGCAGATCAAGTCCAAGATGTGTCCTTTGGAGTGAGAGGGAACATCAGGGTGCTGCTGCTGGAATCCAACACTCTCAAGGCAGGATGTCAAGTCTCGAGTAAGAGGGACATTGATCTGAGATATCCATATGTATACTGAAATCCCCCAGAAGTGTTATGTTTGATGAAACAGTAGATACGTGTGTGAGGAAAACAGCAAAGTCATTCAGAAAGTCACTATTTGGTTTAGGGGGCCGGTGGGCAGTAGCACTAATAGTAGGAACAGGACCAGTAAATTAACACACAAGAGATTCAAAAGAACTGAAGGCAGGAACAGACAACAGCAGGACTTTCCACTTCTCACGATACATCAACGCGAGTCCAGAGCCACGGGGTTGAGCGATGCACACAAACCCCAGGGGAGTGGATTCATTAAGTTGGGAAAGAAAAGTCATGGGGTTGCTGTTAGACAGAAAAAGTCAAACTTACGATCAGTGAGGAGATCGTGGATGAGAGGCCCCTTGCTCGTGAGTGAGCAGATGTTCAGCAGACCAAAGCCGACAACGGCGTTATCGCATTTAGCAATGGTGTTAGCTGACTGGGCTAGACTGGCTAACGCACTGTGGTCAGCGACTCTGCCTAAATTACGTGGAGGACGTCGAGAACTGGACCAGCTGGAGTTTATTATTTTCGAAGTGCCAGTTTGGATACTCCCGCAGGACCCGCGGTGGATGTATCTCCGACGGGGGAGGCATACGATGTCTGGGTGGAGATACAGCCCAGTCGGTGGAGGCTCGGGCAGGTGGTCCAGCCGCTTGGGTCCTCAGCAATGAGCCAGGTCACCCTCGGGCCACATGGCTGTAACTGACACTCCCTCACCGTGCAGGTCATGTGCCTCATTTGGGACTCCATGAGCAACACAAAGTCATAACCGGGGTTCCAAAGGACACTCTGAAGAGACCCAGATGAAGAAGTGGAGTCTTCATCTCATGTCACTGAAGAGCAAACAGGCAGCACCAGGACTCTGAAGACTTGGACCTTCGTCCTTTAGCAGAGATATCGGGAGCGCCACACACCCCTTTCCAGCGACCTCATGACCACCCCATGCTCTCCCAATCCGTCTACTGACTTCATAGGAAGAGTCAGCAGAGTCACATGAATGTCACTGCCAAGGTAAGTAAACCTCTCAACGATGAGGTCGACACTCTCTCCGCAGACAGACACACTGCCCAAGAGGTCATTAAAGGCCTGGCTCTTGGTTTTTATCAGGACCCTCGCAAGCCCAGACACTCAGACCCCACACTCAGTCTCTCGAGAGCCCATCAGATCCTCCATCGACTCCATGAAGATCTTTGAATCTTTCTTCACCAACAGATGTCCCCCAGCCGCTGGACCCCACGACCCTGCCCAACACTCCTGACGGACCCCAGAATCACCTGGGAAAAACTCAGAGGTTCTGCCACCACTCTGCACAGCACGAGTGCCATAATGGAAGCAGATAAATGTTAAATAGTTGAGGCTCCGGAACCAAACCAAGCGGCACACCCAGAGACACAGGAGACATGGAAGAAAAAGAAATTTTGGATCAGAGTCTTCAAAAAAAAAAAAAAGAGTCCATGATGGCCTGTTCTAACTAGGAAAAGAAAATCCGAGCACATCTCTCCAGTTTTAATGTCACTACACTGGTTACCCGTGTCATTCAGAATTGACTTTAAAATTCTGCTTATGGTTTATAAAGCCTTAAATAATCTCGCCCCATCTTATATATCGGAGTGTCTGACACCTTATATTCCAAATCGTAACCTCAGATCCTCAAATGAGTGTCTGCTTAGAATTCCAAGAACAAAACTTAACAGAAGTGGTGAGGCGGGCAGGCGGCCTTCTGCTGTTACACACCTCAAATCTGGAATAGCCTGCCAATAGGAATTCATCAGGCTAATACAGTGGAGCACTTTAAAACACTGCTGAAAACACATTACTGTAACATGGCCTTCTCAGAACTTCACCTTATTTTAATCCTGATACTCTGTATGTTCAATTCTTCATAATAACTATTCATGGTGGCTCTAAAATCCATACTGACCCCTACTCTCTCTTCTGTTTCTTTTTCCAGTTTCTCTGTGGTGGCGGCCTGTGCCACCATCACCTACTCAAAGCATCATGATGATCCAACAATGATGGATGGATTAAAAGGCAGAAGTCTACGTGACAATCATCATCAAGTCCTTCCGTGAGAACCCTAAATATAAAGAGGACTGTTTCATTGATGTGAGGTAGAATGCCCAGAGGGGACTGGGCAGGTGGTCTCGTGGTCTGGAATCCCTACAGATTTTATTTTTTTTCTCCAGCCGTCTGGAGTTTTTTTTTTTTTTTTCTGTCCACCCTGGCCATTGGACCTTACTTTTATTCTGTGTTAATTAATGTTGACTTATTTTATTTTCTTACTGTGTCTTTTATTTTTCTATTCTTCATTATGTAAAGCACTTTGAGCTACTTTTTGTATGAAAATGTGCTATAGAAATAAATGTTGTTGTAAGAAAGTGGCTGGACTTAACACTGGCAGTCCACTGGAAAAGTGAGCCCGACCGACGTCAAGAAGGGATTCCCTTTATAAAATGCCCACTCATACAGTCAGCTCCCCGCCCTCGGCGACATGAACAAAAGTCCATTCGCGGCACACGCGCAGTGACCTTCAGCCGGGAGTGGAGGGGCGGAGTCATGCAAATACTTGGGGGGTTGAACACCGGTGGGGCGGTGTTATGTTAATACCACCTCGCCCTCCTCGATCTGTACGGCTGCGCAGGACAGGATCGCCGACGTCACTGGGCTCTGCTGGAATGGAGACGACGTGCCGGGATTCGTGCGTGGGAATGTAAATAGACGTCGCGTGCGGCGGACCGGCTGGAGAGATGCGCCTGCACACAAAGAACTAACGGGGCCTGCGCTGCTCGAGAAACGCTGCAGTTTTGAACTGCCCTCCCCGGGCCTTCATGGAACTCGCAGACCGAGGCTGAAACCCCCCCCCCCCCCCCTCCCCTTTTTAATTTTTGACGTGCACCCCCAACGGAATCCGCGCAGGCCATGGGGCTTCTATTCGCCAAACTTTCGAGTTTCTTCTGTAATCAAGGTGAGTACCGTCCGCCGTTAAAATCGAGCTGGGCAGCCGGCTGGGGCTCCAGCGGCGCCGGGCACCGCTGCTCGTGTGCAGCTTTCCTCTGCTGAAGACGGAGGCCTCTGGCCGCCCTTGGGTGAACGTTGAAGGCCCCCTGTGCGAATTAAAAGGTTAGAGGGGTGGCCGCCACGGCGTGCGATGCAGCCGGTCTCCAGAAAGTGCCTCAACTCGACCGGTTTATACAGTATGGGGGCTACGTGACCTCGAGCGCAGGCAAGAAGTTTGCAGGCGTCCCGCCGGATCGGCCAAATTTGCGCCAAGTTCGACTTTCGTCCACCGAGTGGGCCGCGGGGCTCGTTTGTTGGTCGAGGAAGGCGGGGGCTTCATATAGCGCCTTTCGTTCGGAATGGGAATTCGGAGACGTTGTCTGACGAGCAGAACGTTTACACGGGGGGAACCAAGCAGCGCATGACCGGTGGGCCACGGCAACAGCCCTGCGTACTGCGGCCGGTCATTTATATAGCGCCTTATGGATGGCATGGGAGTTGCTTTGTCGCTCTTCTTACGGGTTGGTTCGTTTTCCGTGACGTGGAGCCCACTTTTTTTTTTTTTTTTATGTAGCGCCTTATCTTTGTCCAGCGCCTCATCTGTGCAGTTCTGCTTTGATATAAACAGCGGTGGGCTCTCAGTCTAGGCAGGACCCCCTTCTCTGCCTTAGCACTGATGCCATTGTGGTTGTCATTGTTTTAAAGTTAACTTTTTGTGACGCTGATTCCGTGGCTTTGGTGGGTCTGTCTCGCTTGAGTTACTCTTGGGGGTCCTCTAATATGAAACTGGCCCTGTCGTGTGTGTGTGTGTGTGTGTACATACACACGCTGCGCATCTCACACTGTCATTCTGGGCTCTGACTCCCCCCACTGTCTCTGCCATCCTTTGGCCTTGAGGGTCCGTCCGGCTTCTCTTGCCAAGGACTCTCCGCTTTGCTTTTAATGTGGCTCTTGTGGTGTGTTTGTCACCTTTGCTGTTTTCTTACTCGGTTGCTCCCAGCTGTTCATGGCACCACATCAGGGTGGCCACAGCTGGTGTGTTTTGCGGGGACGCTGCAGTGTGACTCGCGCAGGGTGACGCCAGCCGGGGTTTTCTTGTGCCCGGCGAGTCCTCAGTCTCGGTTTCTGCCACACGTGGGCCACAGGAACGTCAAACACGAGTAAAATGTTCGCTAGAAGAGACCTCTGGATTGGAGTTCGGGGTTTGTGTGGCTCTCCCTGTCTGAAGCGTCGGGTCGCGGGACTCCACAGCCGTTGGCACCTTGAACCTGGAGCTGCCGACAAACACTCAGCCGGGGTCTGCGCCGCGAAATTCAGCCTCCGCTCAAACGGGCGCTCAGTGGAGGTTGGGAGGGTCCTGCGTTCTTTAAGACCCCAATGCTAGGCCTGGCAGCGAGAGTAGATGCCCGCTGACAGATGCGGTCTGACCTGGCATGACGTGCCCTCTTCGGCCCCTCGCTACTCATTCTTCTTTATTTCTCGTCTTTTCCTTTTCGTTTTGGTCTTCGTTTCTGCTGCTGACTCCCTTTTAAGCTGTCGCAGGTAGTGCTGGGCGGTTTGACCAAAATTCTGTATCGTGGTGTTTTTCAAAGTTCTATCGGTTTCACGGTATTGGACGGTATTTTTTTTTTTCTCATGCATGAGTGGATGTTAACCACATTTTCCACTGCAATTACTGGCCAAGAATAACCTACTCCACTGTTACGAGAATTGTACAAAAAGACATTTTAATGTGCACACAAGTATTTATACAGGTCTGCATGGCCCCATAAAGTGATCTGTAAAGAATAATACATTTAATGTACTAAAAAAAAATAAGGCAACAAATTACAAGCAATATTTTTGAGTAGATTTAATATACTGCACTATTGAGTAAACTTCATTTATTCATTTACTCAAATTGACCTAAAATAACTGAGTTTGATTAAATATAAGTAATGGCACTGTGGTGGGCTGGCGCCCTGCCCTGGGTTTTTCCTGCCTTGGGCCCTGTGTTGGCTGGGATTGGCTCCAGCAGACCCCCGTGACCCTGTAGTTAGGATAGAGCAGGTTGGATGATGGATGGATGGATGGATGGATAAGTAGTGGCAGAAAAGGTTTTATTTTACTGATTTTCATTTGAATTACTCAAAAAACGGAGTAATACTACAATGCTGGACAGTAGTGACTGTATAACAAATAAATGCTAAAATTCCATATCTTTATTTGAATGTGCACAGATAGTCACAACAACGGACTTATATTTTCAAAGGAAAATTAAATCAGATGTCTGAGGATAATTTTTACTGAATTGCTGACGTTCAAATGTCTTTTTTTAAACTTACACAAAGTACAGTATCTCTCAATCAAATAATGTCCCAGGAATGAGAGGTAAACGGGAAGGAGACGTCGAGAGTGAAAGAGTGAAGTCCTGCGGCAGATGGCGCTCTTCACACACGCTTTTCCACTACTTTTCAGTATGCGATACCGAAAATCCTGAAATCAAATAGGACGTAGGAAATCAAACATGCTAAATAAATCACAGTGTTTTCTTCTCGCCCAACTTGTGCCCGCCTTGCGTTTTTTTGAGAATTTTAAGTTCAGGTTTGTGTTTGTTGTGCCTTTATTGTCTTTTGTGGAGCCCCGCAGACCTCCCCATGGACCGAAATGATGATGGAGGAGAGGGTGGTCCAGGGTGGTCTCTCCTGCAGTAGGGGGCATGTTAGAAAAAGGACAAAGTCCAGAGGAGAGCATTGGGCCGGGACTGGGAGGGGACACCAGGCAGCATCCTGAGGGGGCGGAATTCACGCAAGTGGCACAAACGCCCAGCAGACACGGAGGTCTTCACTAAAACCGGGACGGCGTGAGCTGGCACTGCCACTCTTGTATTGTAAAGGAAGTGATGTCGTTGCATCATCACATCGAGACGAGACGACACAGGAGGACCGAGAGCAACACAAGAAAACCCCAATGGCTTCTGGGAATGCACCGTGAAGGCTTCTGATCCATGAAATGACAGACTGACTGACTGACTGTACGGCTTTGGGGGAGTCGTGATGGAGCCCACCGGGCCGCTCTCCAGAATGTCCTCATGCGCTGCTGTGTCTTTGGCTTTCTCCTGTTGAAGATGGCGGTGTGTCGTGTTTTTAGAGCTCGTTTCGCTTGTGCAAAGACTGCAGACGTGGCGAGGATGGCATTTGTGGAGCGACGCGCACTTGGTGTGGAAGGTGGCAGTGGGCAGGCGCGGGGGTGTGTGTCATCGTGTTTGCTTTTCTTTTCTCCAGTTTGACCCCAGCGTTGCTCTGCCGTGTTTCTCTTTTGTGTCTCCTCGCAGAACATAAAGTGATCATCGTCGGGCTGGACAACGCGGGCAAGACCACCATCCTCTACCAGTTGTGAGTATTCCTCCCCCTGGTTTAAGTCTCTGTGCCCACCCTGGTCACCCCCTTAGGTCCGTGCTGTGGTGTCCCACCTCTGACTCCCACCGCTGATCTCCTTGGCCCCTCGCTTGGCCACCCGTCCGGTGGTACTGAAGTCGCTGGCCTTCAAACGGCGGGGCTGTTGGTTCCATTCTCGCCTCTCCTTTATGCTGGGACCCCCGAGGCAAAGCCCCCTCTTCCAGGCACAGGCCTCCTGTTTGTGGGGGGTGGTGGCACGACGGCCCGTCACCATGAAATGAGCCCAGTGGATCCTCCTCTCTTGTTGGAGCCCATCCACATAAGACCCCCACACACCTGCATGGGCGTCCTTTTCGTTTTGTTAGGTCTGGTGTGGCGCCTCCGGTTTTAGTCGTCTGTCCAGTTGCCATTCCAGGTGGGCCCTGTGGTGGTCTGGCCTGCCACGGTAGGCCGAGACCCCGAGTTTGATGAGGTTTAAGGGTGTCTGCTGATGCTGAGGGTGACTTGTGTTGACCCCCCCTTCGCACACTGGACAGGAGTCTCTCTTTGAGCTGCCTTTCCTTTCCTTTCCTTTCCGGAGGTTACTTCCACTTTGTCTTGGGACTTTTTCCTTGTTTTCTGGGCTGGCGGCACAACAGTAAGTTAATTGTGATGCTGACTGCCCTGGAATTGGATTGTGGCGGCTAAGAGGGTCCCAAACTAGTGAATAGACGAGCATCCCGAAGGGGGTCCACACTCGGCTTGTTTGCTCTCTCTGCTAAGAACAAACGACGACGAGGTGACGAGGACCCAAGGGGGCTCTTGGTTTGAGCTGCTGATTTGTGACTGGGCAGTCATCTTGTCTTTGTTTGTGGGCCGACTGCTAGATTCCTCCCGGGTGGGATGGCATTTTGATGATTCGGTCCTTCCCAGAATCAAACGGCCCACTCCAGACCACCACAGTCCAGCCCCGCCCCGCCCTCACTGCGTTTCCATTTTTTTTTTTTTTTTTTTTTTTTTTTTTTACAGTCGGCTCCCACTTGGCCTGAGAGGCCCCCGGCTTTGGTCTAAAGGCCTTCACCTGCCCGTCCCTCTGTCGCCCTCGGCAGGTCTGAAGCGAGTGAGGTGACTCTCCTGTCCCCGTCCCCGTCCTCTTGATGTTTTGTGTTTTATCTCCAGCCTCATGAATGAAGTCGTCCACACGTCACCGACGATCGGGAGCAACGTGGAAGAAATTGTGGTGAAGAACACTCACTTCCTAATGTGGGACATTGGGGGGCAAGACTCCCTGCGGGCTTCGTGGAACACGTACTACTCCAACACCGAGGTGAGCACGGTCACGGTGGTCTTGGGGACGCCCGCCCGGCCTTCTTCACGGTCCTTTATGCTCTGATGTGGCCTCTGGTCTGCCCATTCACTTTGTGGTGCTTTGGTGAGTGCCATGTGAACGTTGGCACCGCCGCCCTCCTCTTCAGTGACCTTTGGGGTTGGCCTTCCTTAAACTCTGAGAACTGCTGATGGGCCTTTAGCTGTTGTGTGCATTTAGTGGATGGGGCCTTTTTATTGAAACTTCAGTCAATCGGACCACCAGAATAAAAAGCCTGGAGGAAACCCAAGAACAGCGAGCTCCGTGTCTTCACTCGTCGTCTTCAATGTGGGTCTTCCTTTTTGGAAGAGAACTTCAGGAGACACGAGAGGTGGGGGTCCATTGGGACCACCGGCGAGAAGGTCTTTAGAGATTCATCTTGAAGCTGCTTGGGCTTCTGGTTTGGACATTTGACAACACAGGGGACCCTCGGCTGCAGGTTTTTGTTCTTCCTGGTTACCCCAATTGGGCGTCCATTTTTTTTTTTTCCCAGTTCATCTCATTCTTTGATTTGCTGATCTTACCGTGAAGTCGACATTCCTAGGAGATGCTGAGACCTGGGGGGGGTGTAAAATGGCACTGAACGATGAAAGACTTGGCAGCAGGACCCTCCAGTGTGACCATAGCATGGTTGTGGAAGTCGCTTTGTGAGGGTTTGCTTGTGTTTTTATGCACCTTCATCATAATCATCCTCGTGTTAGTTGGGCTTTACCCTAAAGCTGCTCTGGTTAAGGGGTCTCCTCATGCCCGGTTGTCGGGTGTCATCCCCCCCCCCAGATCACTCTAAAAACACAAAAGAGCGGAGACCTTAAGACGAGGGCAGAAACTCGAGTGGCACCCTAACCCTCGAATTGCACGCCTGGGTGCGGTGAGGGGATATGAGCCACTGGAGTTCACGTGCGGCCCCCTTAACTTCAGGGACCTCTCGGTTTGTTTCAGCCGCCTGCTCCAGGATGCCAGAGCCGCTCCATTTCTCCCAAGTCGTCTGAAGGTCCTGTTTGATGCCGTCAATACGGTGGTCCCTCCCGTGTCCCAAAGTTGGGCCCTTTCTCCTCAAATGGGGACTCCGCTTGTCTCCCCTCGCACTCGGCCGCCAGTCTTCGGGGGACTCGCCTGATGACTTCTTTGTACTGATAAATGGGATGAAGGTGTCCTCCTGCCTCCCAGGGTCTTCATTTCAAAGTGTCACTCGTCCTGCTGGCCCATGTGTGTGAGGGGCTCCTGGATTTCTGGTCTTCTCTTTGACCGAAGCCGCATCTCGCCGGTTATTCGATTTTTTTATTATTTTTTTATTTTTTTAAACTACCTTGTGTGGCGGCGGCGGCCTGAGACGCAGGTTGGTGTCCACCGACTTACCGCGGACCTTCAGTTACACTTGGACGTCCTCTGCTGAGACGGCCCTCCTCGGGGTCTCCAATGGGATGCCGGTGTTGAGAGGTCCTGATGGGGCCGACTGGAGGACTTTGGACGAGTGACGGTGCCCACCCTGGCTGCTTTCCCAGCCCTTTGGCGCTGCCGGTCACTGCTGTGTCCTAGTGGTGGCTCCTTGTCGTTTGCCTCCCCTCAGTCATACTTGGAGCCCCCTTTTTTTAAGGGTCTGTCGTACCTCTGCCAGCTTAAGGACGCGTCACCCTGTCCTACACGACCGCCTGACTGGTAAAAGTTGGGTGGCAGCTGAGCACTGAAATGAGTTTGCCAGCCTGGCAGTTTTTCTGGTCTTTTGTGAAGCCCACCGTAAACTGCCGAGACTACCCAGCACGTCTCCCATCAGACCCCGTGCAGAGTTCATGTGTGAATCCCGATTCTCTCTGTTGAAGTCCAACACGGTCAGACCCCTGGTCAGACCGTTAGCCCCCCCGCACAGCAGACAGAGAAGTGCAGGAGATGAGCAGACCCTCCATGCTGTGCTCCGTGCTGTACGTCTGTCTGTTTCATGTCGGCCCCCCCGTCTTCTTGCTTCTCTGGTCTTCTGCACTTTTGTGTGAGTGACTCTGGTGACCATTGGGGGAGCACTTGGTGACACTCAAATAAGATGGCTGAGCCGACTAAGCCAAGTGGGCACTTCAGGGTGGTCCGGCGCTGCTTCTCTCACCGGGAAACCAGGAGGAACTCATCCTGCAGCCACGGGGGTCTCAAGGACTGGGACAGGAAGACCCTCAATTGGGTATTACGCTGGTTAGTTATAAATGGGAGCTAAGTTGGGTGGTCCGGACCCACAAGAAGCCAATGATGTGCCCACAGTGCAGGTGATGGCCCACTCGTCCGCCTTATTCCCTTGTTTGTTGCCGTGACGCCCAGAGTCTAACCCTAACCCCCAAACCCCACAGTGTGGTGTGTTGAAGACCCTGGCAGCGTGGGCCTCTGTTTAGTGGGTGAAACCACAGGGTGGGCCGCCATGACCTCTCTGGCGTTGCGTTCGTCTTCTTGAGGACTCCCTGGATTTTCTGCTTTGCTTTTTTTTTTATTTTTTGCTCATCTTTTGGATTCTGATTTTTGGTCACAGACGGGACCCCCTGGCCTGTTTATGCGGGACTCTGAGGGTCTCGTTTTCTCAGGCCTGAGCTTTGACAGGTCACCCTCTGCCTTGGAGGGCAATTCTGTGTATTTGGCTCCTTTAAATCCAGTTTGTCATTTTGTGCTGCGTGGGGCGAGGTGGGCCACTGAAGGTCCTGGCCTGGTTTGGAGGTCTTCCTCCGTGTTTGTGTCCCCATCTCACTGCAGCCCACCCTGGTGACTTCTTACTGGAGCAGACCAGACCCACATCAGTGACACCTTCACAACCTTGAGTGTCAATGAATGACTGAGTTAAGTGAAGGGGGGGGGGGGGAGAAAATTGGCGGGGGTCTCGGGCCCCTCTGGTACCTCACGGGTTTTGTTGTTTTTGTGTTTTGCAGTTCGTCATCCTGGTGGTCGACAGCACTGACCGCGAGCGCCTGACCATCTCCAAGGAGGAGCTCTACCGCATGCTGGCACACGAGGTGAGTCCCGGGCCTTCTCCAAGTGCCTGCTCCGTGGCGAGATCTGGAGGTGCCAACCTGGCTCCTTGTGCCACAGCCAATCTCCCAGCTCTGAGTGGGGTGCAGGCAAAGGGGAGGACATATGGGTTTAAATGGCCCAGGAGACTGATGTGCATGTAGGGAAACGCCACCCACCTGCTGGGGGTGAGTACAAAGGATTCATTGCCCCCTACAGCCAGCCAGGCACAGGACAGATTGGCAGCACATGTGGGTGGAAGAATCTCACTGTGGGGAGCTGCTTTTGTGGTGCCATAGATCAACAAGTCAAGTGCCAGCAAGTGGCTCTGATCTTGTGTGTGTCCCCCCCCCCCCCCCCCATTTTTAATTGGGAGGACGAAAGCTTCATTGGGTCCTGAGGGCTAAGGAGGAGGAGCCACGGCCTGGCAAGTGGCACGCTGTGGACAGTTCAAAGTCCTAGCCCACCCTGTCCTTGGTATGAGGGGGCTGTGCGGCTCACAAGGGTCTTATGGATGGCGACGGCCACATGAACATCTCGCTCTCTCGAGGTGATTGTTGGATCCGTCGGGTTGGTCTGACCTTCATTGTGAGAGACCCCCACATCGCCTCCTTTCAGTTGGAGAGCTCAACGGGCACCAGAAGTTGTGTGGCATTTCAGAGAGAAAGTGGTGTTGCTGTGCCGTCCGATTTTAAAGTTTGAGATCCTCTGGGTCTCTTGGGAGATGAGAGAGAAGGTAAAGGAAGTTGGGGCGATTGGCTGAACTCCACAAAATATCGGGGTGTGGGGAGACCTGGGGCATCAACAGCCCTATGAAGTGGTGCCAAGGAAAAAACTAATTAGAACATTAGGACATTAGAACATTCTGGACGAGAACGGGCCATTCAGCCCAACAAAGCTCGCCAGTCCTATCCACTTGTTTCCTCCAAGAAAACATCAAGTCGAGTTTTGAAAGTCCCTAACGTCTTACTGTCCACCACACTACTTGGTCGCTTATTCCAAGTGTCTATCATTCTTTGTGTAAAGAAAAACTTCCTAATGTTTGTGCGAAATTTACCCTTAACGAGTCACCAGCTGTGTCCCCGTGTTCTTGATGAACTCATTTTAAAGTCACCGTCTCGATCCACTGGACTAATTCCCTTCATCATTTTAAACACTTCAATCAGGTCACCTCTTAATCTTCTTTTGCTTAAACTGTAAAGGCTCAGCTCTTTTAATCTTTCCTCATAATTCAACCCCTGTAGCCCTGGACTCAGCCCAGTCGCTCTTCTCTGGACCTTCTCTAGTGCTTCTATGTCCTTTTTGTAGCCTGGAGACCAAAACTGCACACAGGACTCCAGATGAGGCCTCACCAGTGTGTTATAAAGGTTGAGCAGAACCTCCTATGACTTGTACTCCACACATCAAGGCGCTATATAACCTGACATTCTGTTAACCTTCTTAATGGCGTCTGAACACTGTCGGGAAGTCGATAGCTTTGAGTCCACTATGACTCCTAAATCCTTCTCATAAGGTGTACTCTCGATTTTCAGACCCCCCATTGTGTATTCAAACCCAATATTTTTACTTCCTATGTGTAATTCTTTACATTTACTGACATTAAATTTCATCTGCCACAAATCTGCCCAAGCCTGTCTGCTGTCCAAGTCCTTCTGTGATGATATAACGGATTCCAAATTATCTGCTAATCCACCTATCTTGGTATCATCTGCAAACTTAACCAGCTTGTTCCTTGTATTCCTATCTAAATCATTTATAGATATTAAAAATAGCAGCGGCCCAGCACTGCCCCCTGCTGGTCACCACTCTTAACATCGGCCAGTTCTGATGAGGTTCCTCATACCATCACCCTCTGCTTCCTGTGTCTGAGCCAATTCTGCACCCATCTAAACACATCACCCTGAACTCCCACTTCTTTTAACTTGATGCCCACCCTCTCATGTGGCACCTTATCAAATGCTTTCTGAAAGTCCAGATAAATAATATCATAAGCTCCACTTTGATCGTATGCTATTGTTGTCTCCTCATAGAATTCCAACATATTAGTAAAACACGACCTTCCTTTTCTGATCCATGCTGACTGTTCCTCATAACTCCTGTCCTTGCCATGTGTTGCTCAATCTTATCCTTAATAATTCCTTCCATTAATTTTCCTGTTATGCCCGTCAAGCTTACTGGCCTATAGTTGCTCGGATCTGCCCTGTCACCCTTTTTATATAATGGAATGATATTTGCCATTTTCCAGTCCTTCGGAATCTCTCCAGTGCTCAGTGACTTCCTAAAAATATGTGTCAAGGGTTTATATCTGAACTCGCTAGCCTCCTTAAGAACACGAGGATAAATATTATCTGGGCCTGGTGATTTGTTTGATTTCATCTTATTTAATCTGAGCAGCACTTCTCCCTCTTCAATTTCCAAATCCCTCAGTACCTCCTTAGTAGTCCCTGTTACTGCTCTGAGGTTATCCACTTGCTCACTTGTGAACACCTCAGAATGATGTAAGTTTAGGGCATCTGCTATTTCACTGTCTGTGTCTTTTAATCCCCTTTACTATTCCTGATGCTCTTCACCTCCTCCTTGACTCTTCTCTTACTATTAATGATCTCTTAGGGTCGTCTTTCGCCTTATCTGCTGTTCCTCTCCAACTGTCTTTTAGCCTCCCTGATATCCTTCTTAATGGTTGCCCTCATGTTCTCATACGCTCTACGATTCTCTTTGCAGTCATTAGTCTTATATATCTTATAAAGCAGTTTTTTCCTTTGCAACTTCTTTTTTAAATCTTTATTAATCCATTGTGGAGTTTTTTTTAGTTTCCTATGAATTCCAAATGTAGGTCTGTATCTGTCCTGCATTACATTTTTAAACCTGTTCCACTGCTCCTCGACTGTCTCCACATTTAAAAGCTTATCCCAGTCTGTCCTACTTAGACGTTGTCACATCTTCTCAAAATTAGACCTACCAAAGTTCAACTTAACAATTTTAGTCTTTGCATCTGCAGTGATAGAAAACACTGAGAGTTGAATTACATTCTGGTCACGTGACCCTAGTGGTCCAATCACCTCTACACCCTCAGTTCATCCTGATTATTACAGGATACTAAATCCAGACAGGCGTCACCCCGTGTTGGCTCTTTAACATGCTGTGTTAACAAACAGTCGCTGATTACTTCTAAACTCCTGCTCTTGTGCTCCTCCATCTGTGAGGTTATCCCAGTTAATATTTGGATAATTCAAGTCCCCCATGACTGTAATATCCCCCTGTAAACTTGCCTTTTTGATATTACTAAAGATGTGTGTTGAAATGACTGTCTGAATTGGGTGGTCTATAACACACTCCTAAAATAAGACCTCTTTCCCTAATATTTTCCAGGCGAAGCCACACGTCCTCACTAAGATGGGGCTCATCATCCAACTGAAGAGGACTTACATTTAAATTCTGTTTGGCATAAACAGCAACCCCACCTCCTTTTCTGTTCTGTCTATCTTTCCTAATAATGTGTATCCCTCTATGTTACACTCATCTCCATCTTTGTTATTTAGCCAAGTTTCCGTTATTGCTATAATATCATAATTATGCTCTGCTACATACGACTCCGACTCACTTAACTTATTTTTGATACTTCTAGCATTAAGAGAAGCTATCTTTAATGTGTTAGTCCTTCTACATTTTCGTGTTTGCTTAGAATTTACATTACTATGCATTTTTATTTCTACACCATTGTTTGTTCTTCCATGTGTAGATCTAAACCTGGCCTGTCCTAAACTCCCTGCCCCCCTAATCCTCGACTAGCCTACACATACGCCTCCCCAATACATTGGTGCCCCTCTGGTTCAGATGTAACCCATCACAGTCTAACAGGTCCCATCTGTTCCAAAAGGAGTCCCAATGCCCCATAAGCCTATACCCTTCTACCCTGCACCAAGATTTGAGCCACGCGTTAAGCCTTCTAATCTCCTCAATCTTACCTGGACTGGCGCGTGGCACAGGCAGAACTTCAGAGAAGACTATCTTGTCAGTTCTGCTCCTCAGCTTGGTACCTAACTCTTTGAATTTGGATCGCAGAACTGACAGACTACCCTTATGTATGGCTGAAATAGCTGAACGTCTACTTGCACGTAATATGGAGGGGCTCGTGGTGCTGCCCCCCTTTGCCATTAAGCCTAGTGCCCCAGTCTTTCATGGTCCCGGCAGGTCTTGGGTGCCCACGAGTGCTCATGACCTTGATTTTCATAGGTGCCCATGACTTGAATACCACCAAGGCTGCCTCCAGTGGCGTCTCAGTCCTTTTGTTTTCCCAGATGGCCCCTTGGCTCGGCGTCACACACGGACATCATGTACAGGTATGATGTCATTATTTTCCCTTGGAACGCTGGCATACGTCAGTCACACACACACACTCTCTCGAGGCTGTGGGCAGGAAGCCACTTTGTATCCATCCTGGGCAGCTCTGCTCACAAACCGATCCTTGGGATAGAAACTCATTTTTATTATGATGCCCCCTGCCGTGGTTTTCTTGCCTATGAATAATCTAAAGTGCTGCTTCGGGTTGTTGGCACTGCCAGTAAAATGAAGGGAGGCCGTGACACGGGTGGCTGTCCAAACTTACTGCCAGACTCCGCAGGAAAATGCCACTTGTTAAAAGGACCAGGACACTTTAGCCAGCTGGGGAAATATAATGGGACATCCCGCCAAAGCCACACGCGTGTCACTCCACACAGTAAACGGTTCATAAAGTGACAGGCCGTCATACAGACGCGGCCCTTAAGGCTTTGGGCTTCAGATCCCACTATGGCCACCAACGTGTGACCCTGAGCGAGTCACGTGACCTGCCTGTGCCCTCCAAGTGCCCAACCACAAAACTGCAAGCCACCGTGTCACAGATGGTGTAATGTGGCGGGCAGCATGGCAGCCGTCACCACTCATGAATCTGTCGCTGCCTCTGCACGTGGCACATTTGGAAAAGGCATAAGGATGGCACAAAAGGCCTCCAGGGAATGACAGTGCTGTGTTTGTTGAGTTGTGTGCCCCAGCTGTGCCATCTTGAAGTGTGGCCTCACTCTCAGCAAAGTGGCCAAGTGCCACCATTTATATTAACAAAGCAGAGTGCCCGCCACGCCACCTGTCTGTTGGTACCAGAAACCTGTTGATTCTTAAAAGTCAAATAAAGAATCCGCCATGGGTTGAAAATCCTTTGAAATTTGGTGAGGAAGAGGAGGAGTTCTGGACTGGATGTGCTGATTGGGGTCGCAAGTCGGGGTGGGGGGTATCTGAGGGTGCCGTTGATTTGTTCTTAGTTAATCCCACCAGCTTGAAGCCCACGTGGGTGTTGGTTCTGTCATTTGAGTCCCCCTTCACGTGACGTTAGTCTTCAAGTTGTCCCCTTTGTCTTAGCCGGCATCCCCTTGTATGTATGTGACAATGCGGGGGTGGGGGGGTTTGGCGGATGATGACTGTGGTGGTCCTCCATCTCCTCCCCTGCACTCGCCCATTGTGCCGCTTCGGTGGGTCTTTGCCCATTGTGTCTTGTGGTTGGGTGACGATGGCACGTCTATCCCTTCAGTTCAGCACCCTAGGAGTGTGGAGTGTTGATTGACTGGCATGCCATGTGTGCCACACGTGTGCTCAATGCTTTTAATATCCGTGTCTGGACGTGCTGCCCGCCACTCATTCCTGGATGATGGCTGTGCCAGCTGGCTGGCCACTGAGCTGACTTGTGTAGCCGAGGCCTCGTCGTCTTCCTCTTTGTTTTTGTGCCCCACGTCAGGGACACCTGCATGTTTGTTGTCACACATCCGGTGGCGCTGCACATTGGCATGTGTTGACTGGCATTCCAAATAAGTAATTGATAGTGAGATGTTTGGGGAGGGGGGGGTTGAATTCCAAGCAGGCTTGAACAGGTCTGAACTGGAGACAGCGGGAGGGCACCTCTAGGGTTGGCATGCGAGCCCACTGGCTGTCCCAGTAATTTGTTTACAGTGCTTGTGACGATGTAAATATGGGGGGGGCGTCTCACGTGTCAAAAACAATCAAACAGTTACATTTTCAGATGCACCGCCGTTTTCTTCAGTGCCAAGGCGAGTACAGCCTGAGAGAACAAGATGGCGGGTACAAGCGACCGAAAGGAGATTCTTGTGGATGGTCACTGGTCACACTTGTGGTGACAATCGGGGGCACCCTGGCAGAGGCGGCTGCCATCCCTCTGTTCAAACAGAGCCAGTCGAGGTGCTGTGGCCATTTAGATACGCTGAGCATGTGGCATCCCCCCGATGTAGTGCAGTGGGCACCACAGAGGGGTACGGTCTTGGGGCTGTCCTGGAGGAGGTCCCAAGGAGCGGGCAGGGCTGGCCAGGCGAGGTTAGTATGTCATGGCGGTGAAGGCTGGCACTCGTCAGCACAGCAGTGCCACACAAGCAGAAATGTCACTCGATTCCAGCATGAGGCGCGTTGGCATTAGAGGAGATGGCCAGCGCCAGCTCAGTTTCTGCTCGGCCTTGTGAAAGATGAGGGGTCAACGGCCCAGAATACCAAACTGCAGCCCACTTTAGCACACCTCCCAAACCCCCTTTGCTTCCCTTGGCCGTCCAAGTGTTTGGGTCACCCATCTGGTATCCTTGGCACCACAATGTTTGCCAATAAGAGTTGCCTGCTTCTAGCCAATCTGGTGCGAGATAGGAAACACCTGATGTGCTTGCTGCTCACCTGATTGGTTGGTTTGTCGTAACCAGTCCAGGAATCTGGGGGTGTCTCAGTTGCCCAGGTGAGTGCCACTCGGCCAGACCTGTCAAATCTGTTCCTGCCCCATGCACAGTCACCATAGGACAGGGGGGGGTGCTTCTGCATGCCTCGGATTGGGTGGGGGGTGCCCATGCCGACTGGACATGTCACAGCTGAGGTGTCACCACCTTGCCAGCCCCTTTTGAAGGTGACACTTGCCAGCTCCTCTTCACCCTGAAGCTTTTGCTGATGCCAGCTGCAGAATGTGCTGCATTTTCAAGGACAGAGTGTGACAATGGCACAAAATGGCAAAGACGCCGTTCTGTAGGTTGGTGTGAGCCCCTTCAGTACAGGATGTGCCCCCCGTCTGATTTTTAAGGGCACCTTGGGGTGGTACAGAGGTGGTCCTCTTAAGCTGGGGCAGGTACGATGGGGCACTGTAGTGCCAGGACTTGCCCTTTTTGAGACACTGGGGGTCTGTACCATGGGGATGATTGACTGCAGACTGCACAGTGGGGCGCACAGTGGGGCTTACTGGACTTCAAATGCTGACTTGGCGTTGTGGGAGGGGCACCATTTAAATCGCGTGTCATATGATGATGAAGATGATTAGGCTCCTCAGGCTGAGTGGCCTGTCATCGTCTAGATGGCTCAGGTGACAAGTTAGGGCTGAGCTGGTGGAGCACATGGGCAGGAGCGGAGACGGGCATCTAAGTGTCATCCTGGGTTACCAGGACCATTGATGACAAAAGTCCGCCATCGTATAGAATTTAAAGAGTTCCAGGATGCCAATGAAATGGCAGGGGGTGCGCAAAGCAAGTCTGTCCAGCGTTTCCACACCCACCCCCTCAAAAGTGGTGCCATGAGGACAAAGCCCTTGAAGGTCAAAGAATCCTTAAGGTGGCACAAAACAAACCCCAGAACGTGGGACCCCAGCATAGTGTTAGTGTGTCTGCTGCACCCCCAGACCCCGTTGGGTTCCACTGTGATGTCTGCTGCCATGGCAGGGTGGCACTGCCAGTCTTCCTGTGTCTCAGGCTTACATATCTTTAGCATCCAACAACTACTCGCAGGGAAAAAGAGTCAAAAAAGACCACCTCATCAGAGGGGCTTATGCAAACGGGGGGTGGGCATTCACTAAACCGTGAGACGGAACAGCAGCCCCCTCGGCGTGCAGCACCAGCACGTCGGCGGTCCGGTCTCATTCTTAAAGGCTGTCCCATTGTCACGTTAAAGGGGACCGACAGAGACCACTCCGTTGGGTGGGGGGGCGCGGCGCTGAACCTTGGGCTGCCTGCTGTGCCACTTGAGTTTTATTGGTGGTCCTCACTTCGACTGTGCCTTCCTTTCTGTTTTGATTGCTCTGCCGTTTGCAGCCCTCCATCTTCATCTTCCTCTTCCTCCCAGCGGCCCCCACCTTCCTTTCACTCCACTGTTACCCAATGTCAGGTGACTTTACCTCCTCTGCCTCGCTGGCCGGTGACTCCTGAGGTTGTCCCTTTTCCCGTCACTCAGATGTCCTCCTCTTCCTCCTTCGTGTCCGTTGCAGGACCTGCGGAAGGCGGCCGTTCTCATCTTTGCCAACAAGCAGGACAAGAAGGGCTGCATGTCGGCCGCTGAGATCTCCAAGTCTCTGACCCTGAGCTCCATCAGAGACCACCCTTGGCACATTCAGTCGTGCTGTGCGCTGACCGGAGAGGGGTCCGCGGGCCGTCATGGGGGTGCGGGGGGGGGTCTCGTCGTCGTCCTCCTCTGACTCCCCTTTTGTCTTGCAGTTTGTGCCAAGGCCTGGAGTGGATGACGTCGAGAGTCGGAGTGAGTTAGCCGGCCTGGAGACCCCCCTCGTTCTGGGACTGGCTTGTCACCTCCTTGCAGAAGCCCCTCGGTGGGCGGTCAGTTTGGACTTTGGACCTGGTGCTACTCACACGTGACCCCCAAAGGGGCTGCGTGTGATTTTTAAAAAAATTTTTTTTTTTGTTTCACAGACTGCACATTTTGGGCCCCGGCCCCCCGTAACGAGTTTTATGCTAACTTAGGACTTTGGCTGGAGAGTCGCTCTGAGCAAAGCGCCCTGGTGGGCTTCTCTGTGGCTTTGGGATTTATGGATGTGGGCTTAACTCAAATAAAGGGGGACAAAAGAAGGGACACCGAGGACCATGGCACCTTTGTCTTGTCACTGCGCTCCCCCTGCTTAGGCTGCCAGATGTTGGGAGGGGGACCCTAAATTGGAGGGAGGGAGTGAGTTAGTTAAAGGGCATTATGGGATGTGTGCCCAAGACCCCAAGGCCAGGGGTCCTCATTCACTGCCTCCCATTGGGTGCCCTTTGACCTCCCCGTGCCGTTTATAGTGATGAGCTGCAGCACCTGCGGCTCGGACCACCAGTGACCCCAGGTGCACCCACAAGCTGCCCCCCCACCCCTCTCATTTTTACTTTTGGCCTCAGCTGTACATGTCACATGACCTGCTGTGGTAGCCAATCGGTGAGCTATGCCTGGGCAGGACTGACCAATGAATAAGAGGGGCAGGTGGTCTTGTGTGGCTTGAGCCTTTGCTGCCCCGCCCCCTGTGAGGACATCTTCAAAGGAGTTTTGGGGTCTCTACTCTCAATGCCAGCATTGGGGGGGGGGAGGGGGCAGTCCCCACCATGAGGGTCATTTCCATGTCTTTAACGTTTCTTTCGTTAGTTTTTATTTTATTTCATAAAGGGGGGCAGGCGGCCACACCCTCAAACGACCAGCAGCCACTTCTGGAGGCTTTCAGTGGTCGCTTCAGCACAAGTTGAGGGGACGTCGGGCTTTTAGCGCCCATCATTTGACTGGTGAAGCACACGTGGCCAGCTGGTTAGCCGTGGTGCCCACTCTTCGTCTTCTTTCTGGGCACCTCACGGCTCTTATTCTGATGGTGGGCTATGATGCACTCGGCTGAATGCTTCAGGTTTTCATTTTCCAAACACAGTGGACGGGTCTTGTATGTTGTCAACTTTAGGAGTGCTGAAGGGCGGACTCCAAATGAAGACCCCCGGCATCAGTTGTAACAAAGAAGAGCCATCCAGCGACACACAGAGGAAGAATTAAAGGTAAAGCAAAGACCACTGGGCCTCCGTGTCACCCTGCCAGTCTTGTCAAGTGGCTGGTCTCTGTGCCCCCCTCCCAATCCACTCTCGTGTGTGCCAACTGCTGAGGAGGTGGTCAGGCTTTCCCACACGTCAGCCGGGTGCCATGAAGTGCCCAGATTTTCTTTGCACCGTAGTACTGTGTGATTTGGCAGGTGACCTTGACTTTCAGTTGCCCCTCTGCCAGTGGGCTCTCGGACATTTATGGTGTGGGGTGGTCCTTGGGCAGGTGAAGCTCAAGCAAGGTGGATTGGGGGGGGCTCCTTATTTTTAATATTCAAGCTCCCCAGCTTTGTTCTCATTAGTTGACTTAAAAGGAAACGGCAGCAGTTTGAGCTTCAGCTGTCAATGCATACGATCGCCAGCAGAGGGCACCATTGCACCACACAGAAAATTAAAATGACAGCAACGAAAATAAAGTGCGGGGCTCAAAGGTCACAATGTCAGGGCACGGTGCCCACCGCTCCGATTATCACAAACCTCGGGGCATCTCCTGGAGGCCCCGCATGTCAGTATTCGTCCTCCCCAAAGTAGTGACCGGATATGGTGCCCATTCTGACAGCCTGCGGGCACAATGCCACCTGACCAGTAACTCCCCACCATCTGCTTACTGCAGGTGTCTTCCATTTGCCTCAAAGCTTAGGACACTGGATTGTCACCCGAAGGCTGTTGGTGACCCTGACTAAAGGGATGAAGTTTGGTGACAAAAGACACAATCTAAAGGAAATGTGAGTTGCAGTGCCCCAAAGTCGGCTGTGCTGTGCCCATTATGTCCCTGTTGTTTTTCATGTGTCCCTCTACTCCATGAAGTGATACTGTGAAAGGCGCTATATAAAATATGTCAGTGCCCAGATGTGTGGCAACAAGAAATCACCAAAACGTCTGCCCTGATGTTCCTCCTGCCACCTACAGGTGGAATCCTGGCCCCAAACTCTGTCAGGGTCTGAATGAGTCTGCGTGGAAGAGCAGGCAGGGGGCGCCAGAGGGACTGCCGGCTGCTTCAGTGTGTGAAGGCTTCTGGGTAATGAAGTCCTGGGGAGGGCCAAGTGCTCTCTGGTGCCAACCTGGCGACTTGTGGGGAAAGCAGAGGCGGGCGCTGCACACTGAAGATGTGCTGTGGGCCTCAGGGGGCTGTCCAGTCAAGCCCACCAGTCCGGTGAGCACAGAGGTTTTCAGTTTCCCGTCGGCCTTAAGCATATTAAAGGTGGTCACCAAGAAGATGGGCACATTGCAGCCGTGAGGGTCCCAGTATGGCTGGAAAGACGAGACCTTCAGCTGATAAAAGCGTCAACAATGTCTGGTGGTCACCTGCTGCTGCTGCTGCTGCTGGGGTAGAGACTGAGCCACCAGGCTGCTGCTCCCGTTAGTGTCCTATGGGGGTGCTCACAATGGAGGAGCAGACTCCAGCACGACCCCCCCCCCCCAGTATGCCCGATGGCTGGAAACCTCACCATGGGGTCCAAGTATCCCCCGTCGGGGTGATGCCATCAGCCTTGTTGTCAGAGGTTTGTAGATGTGAGATGTAAAAGGGCACTTGGGTGTCCTTGTCCCTCCTGCCATTGTCATGGTGCTATGGCGCTCAGACGTTCAGGGAAGAAGCTTTGGGACCAAAGATGAGACGAGTCAAAGTGGTGACGTGTGTGACAACCAATAAAAGACACTGAGCAGGAGTGGGCCAGTGCGGCATGACATGGGGACATCGAGCTGGCTGCTTATTCCTTCATCGATTTCCTTCAATGACACCTCGCTGAACACGAACCTCACCAAGCTGGCCATTCAGATGTGGTAACCTGGTCACCTGGTGACATAGTCCATGTCCTGGGGACCCTGGAAGACAGCGGGCATGAAAGGGGTGAGCCATTGTGGTGCCATTAATACCCCACCTCAAGCTCTTCAATGTGGCACTGTGACCCTGGCACGCCGAGAGGTGTGTGCCCACCATCCTGTGGTGCTACTCCTGTGCCCACTGCTGCCAATGGCAGGTTGGCAGCCCATCCCTTACCCCTTTAGTTTCATGCTTCTGATTCACAGGCAGTGTGGCCCCCCTAGTGGCCCGTGGCTGGCATTGCCACCCCGAGCTATCTGCGTTCACCATGGCAAGGCACTATATGTCAGCACTGCCCTCTGTCATGGCCTTCTTGCTGTCATCAACCTGGCAGATCAGGACACGAGTTCCATGTCACTTTAAGTGGCTCTTTGACCTTTACACCCCTGAAGTGACCCTGAGTGGGTTTAGAGTGTATGGGCACCTGACTGGTCAGTGAGGCTGGAGAATGTGTGTGCCCTCCAAGCGGGCATGCTGGAGACTACAGGAGCCCAAGTGCCCTTCTGCACATCATTTCAAGTATTTTTAGGTTGTAAATGTTACTGTTTGATGCCATTGCTGTGCCATGTTGAGCCATGGGCACTGCCAGCTTGTGCTCTTTTTAGGTGGTGGCAGCCTTCTGATTGTGATGTCATCTTATGAACCTTGTTAAGATGGGTGGGATTAATCTGCAAAGGGTGACACCACCAGGGCAGCTGGGGGCTCATCAGCCGAGTTGGGTCGGGACCCCCGTTGAGTTGACTGTCACTTCTGTGGTTTTCTTTTTGATGCCCCCCTCATTTCTGCGCCTCACTTTTGTCTTCCATCTTTCTTCTCTCTCCCTGAAGTGGGGGGTTAAGCGGCTGATTGTGAGCCATCTGGACCCCGACTGGGGGTCTCCATCCCTAAATGTGCCAATGCAGGAGGACCACGCGGGGGACTGACCAGGACTGGGGGTTGGAGGTCGGGTCTGAACCAGGATGAATGTCTCAGCCCCCCCACCTTCACTGCTTTCAATGGGACCCTTAAAGCCGCTCGATGTGCCCACTTTGTCTCCAATTTAGAGGTCCGCTCTGCCATGATGGCCTTCATTTTTCAAGCTGACAGGCGCTGAGTGGCCATGAAGAGTGGGCAGCGGGAGTCAAGTGACAGAAGGGCTGAGGCTCGCTTTATAGCGCCTTGAGGTTGGGGGGGCTTCATCAACGAGCCTAAGATTGAAAGCAGATGACAATGGTGGCGGGCCAGAAGGGGGCGCCCTCCTCGTTTCTCTTTTGCTCTTCTCGTTAACTTTTGTTGGTTCTTTGATTTTTCAATAAATTAACTGAATAAAGAAAGCTATGCCTTCCCATCTTAGGAAAGCCCCCCAAGTACAAGGTGGTCCTTTCTGGTCCCCAGTAGTGACCCTGGGTGACAAAAGGAAGAGCCAGTGTAGCACTGAGACATCCAGGTGATGTTCACTTTGGAAAGGCGCTATATAAGGCCATCATTAAAAGACAAATCAAAACTGCCAATGCTGACCCTGGCATGGTGCTATATACAGAATGCCACCTCCAGAATGGCGCCCCATCAGGTCTGGCCGGACAGCTCTGACCTGTGACGTGCCAGCCACAGGGAGACAGCAGTGGACTCTGGTCAAGTGGGCAGGGCTGGGCACCTTGGCACCATTGGATGTGCCCTTCGGCCTGGTGCTGAACTACAGGATCAATGGGGTCCGTTGTGGGCGGTGGTCCGGTTACTCTTTTTATTATTATACTCTTACTATCACCAGTCATGTGACATGGGGGGGGGGGGGCAGTCACATGACATATCAAGTCATCTTGGCTTTGGACAGAAGACCCCTGAAGGCCGATTTCCATGCTGCTCTGGTTTTGTCTTTCTGCTGCCCCCTCATTTCCCATTCTGTCACTGGTGGTCTGGCCGAGCTCAGTGAGGAGCCCCTCGGGACGGACCCTGTTTTTAGAATTACCTTCCCAGTGATAGACTGGTGCCCAGTTTCAGTTTCTGTCTTGTGCCCAGCATCTGGACTGGTTGAACTGGTTGGTTTTTGTTCTTTTTTTTATCCCAGTTATGTTGGGGGGCCGTGCTGAGCATCCACTACGCCAAAGATTCCCGGCCGTGCCGATTTCGGTCTCCTTTTCTCAGTTCGGAAAACTCCGGAAAGACCAAAAAAGTGGCAGAAGGACACCTAGTGGTGCCTCCTCTTAGAGAGCGGGCCGAGGGGGCCGAGGGGGCCAAGCTAGGCGGCCAGAGGAGATTCCAAAATGGAAGGCCCCCAGTGGAGGTGACCGTCACAAAGCTCCCCCAGGTGACTTTAAGGCCCCCAGCGGAGGTGACCGTCACAAAGCTCCCCCAGGTGACTTTAAGGCCCCCAGCGGAGGTGACCGTCACAAAGATCCCGTCTCGGCCCCCCCCCCACTCCGCTGCTTCCTCTTATCTGAGGCGTTTTATGGCTGCTGACTCACACAGATAAGAGGCGTCTGCACCCGGTGAGCGGGCGATGGGACACTCGCTCACTCGTGCTGGGAAGGTCGACAGCTTTTCTGGGTCTTCGTGGGGGTCTTCAGGCCAGATGCCTCACTCTCGCGTGTCTCCCTCAGATCGGCGCTGGCTTCTTCTTTGGGTCATCTGTGTGGCGCCCGCCGCCATCGCCAGACCCTGTGCAGAAGACGAATTCACCTGTGCCACGGGCACCTGTCTTCCTGCCAGCCACATCTGTGACTTTACTGAGCAGTGTGACGATGGAGGTGACGAGCGCCACTGTAAGTACGGCTGTGGGATGGGGGGCCGCGCCACACCACACCTCTGGCTTCATTTGTTCAGCTTTTAACCTCAAGCAGCCCTGCGGGGGGCGCCTGTCTGGGACAGGCAGACTACTGGGGCATCCATGTGGACCCCTACAGGCCAGTGACGGTAAAACTGGGGGCTTTCAAGGACTGGGCATTGGTTGATTGCCATCACCATGTTATCTCTGCTACAAATGTTGTGTATGGTCATAATGAAAGCAGCTGGGCATGAGGTGCCAGTGGCCATTAGGGGCCATTTGATGCACCTGTCACTGTGGAGTGAAAATCTGAGGGTCGCCCACTCGGAGCCTGGCACAGGGTCAACCCAAGTGCCACTGTATACAATAAGTGGCAGCTTACTCACAGGTGACTCAAGCAGGAAAGTCCTGAGGATGGCAGGAATGCCACCAGGTGGACACAAGCCTCAGGTCAACTTTGGTTTCCTCTTCTCCCTTTGCTCCTCCCTTCTGCTTCATTTCTTGTGGCCTTTCCTGACCACCAGAGTGGCGCTCTAACACGTGGTGCACATGGCTGTGCAGAGTTAGAAAGTAAGAGTCGCGGCCTTAAGACATTATGTAACACCTTGCCAGCGTTCGGGGGCTTCTCTGGTGCCTTCAGTGAAACACTGGGGGGCCTCGCATCCTGCTTGAGTTTGAACCCGGGCATTTCAGGGGCTCCACACACTGAACTTAGGAAGGTGAAGCCCCGAGACGTGGTGATGATTTGTTGTCATCAGTTTCGGTTCAGGGAAGCTGCTCTGTCATCGTGACCTCTGGACTTTGTTATCGCATGAGCTCCCCTCCCCCACTCGTTGTCACAGCCAAGTGACCTTTTACCCCTCAGCCTGGGCAACACTCAACAAGCAAGAAGTGGCAAGGTGGCAGAGGGGCCAGGAGTGCCCAGCTTTGGATGGTGGGACGGGGACCACGAGGGTCCTGAATGAGCTGGCTCAGTGAACTTGCTATCACGCATTATGGGAGCTTCATGGACGGGGGTGGCACATGAACGAGGGGCTCAGTCATACCAGGCCTGGTGCCACGAGGGGCCTCATGGGGGTCCCCTGTTGGATCATAGAGCCCCAAAGACCACCATGCTGCACAGGGTCACACAAGAGGTGGTCCGACATGCAGGCAGCCTTTATGTTGTATATTGCCTTGCTGTGAGCTCCAGCCGAGAACCACCCAATTGGGGTCCCACAGAGAGGTGGTCCATGGCGGGTTGTGAGGACCATCACGGGGTATCCATGACAACGGCCTCCATGTTATTAGAACGTGAGCAGCAGGTGGGACGTTGCACAGTTCGTTGCTTTAGCCACTAGGGGGCAGCACTCTTTGGGACAACAAGTGAAGAAGACGTCAAAACAAACAGACTGAGCTGGCATGGGGGTCTCAGCACGCGGGTTCAGTTCAGGCTGACTGTCCTGTTTGGGGGGCTTCCCTTTATATTTGAGTTTAACTTCACTTCATGGGGGCTTCATTTGTGCTGGCCCTGTAATCGTCCCCTCCTGGTCCACTGCTGTTGTCCTAAGCTTTGAAGCCCCTCAGCCCAGCACACCAAGGGGGTGCCAGTTGCAGTCAGTGAGTCCTAATTTTATATAGCGCCCCCTGCTGCTGTAACATGAGGTACCACCTGGAGTTTCGCTGCCTCCCTGTGGCCGATTTGGGAAACAACTTGAGCTTCTTTCTTGTGTTTTATGCCAAAACAGAGACGAGGGCGCCTCCTTGTGGTGGGCTTGATTGTTGGTCTGCTTCTCCACTCTTTCCCATTTCATTTCAGGCTTTGACTGGGACCGCTGTGACTTTGAAAGCGACTTCTGTGACCTGACACAGAGCGACGATTCACAGTTCATTTGGGCCAGGAAAACGGGCAAGGATGGCATCGTGCCGAAGCAGGACCACCAGGACAGCCAGACAGGTATGGCAGAGCCCAGCGGTGTCTGATTATCAAAGCAGGAGAGTGGCTTCCCAGGGCCTGAGCCCCCCATAGTGGGGTCTCTTACTCTATGGCGCCATGTAGCTGTCCCCTGTCAGCTACCACTGGTGGTCTCACTCACCCCTGTAAGCTGAGGTGCACCACAGTGTCCCCCCATTTGGAGTTCGGCGGCTGACGATCTGTCCATGTGCCACATTGAGGCTGTAGTACCACCTGCTGACTGTAGTGGGCGTTCGGTGAACAGTTTGCTGGACCCCCTGACCATGTGGGTGGAGGTGCTGAGTGGGCTCAGATCAATGAAAAAACTCACACTTCGAGTAATGACGAGCTTCCTGTCGGACCCCCAAACATCCCCTCGCCCAAAAAGGCTGATGTGAGCGGCGAGGAGCAAAGGCCGCTTTCTGATCCCCTCCTGAAACCCAAGTCAGCCTGGCCCCAAACTCAAGAAGCAGGCTGAAAACGAGGAAGAGGGGAGCCTTGAAGGACCCCCGGCCCACCGTTACAAACAGCAGGGTTAAAGGGTTAAAGGGGCAGGCAACCCCAGGAGTGACGCCAAAGCAAAGATCAAAAAGACCCAAACAATGCCAGGTGACCCAATGCCTCAGCCACCAACACACGGGTCAAGGGGCGGGGCCACAGCTGTGACATCATTAGACCCCGCCTCAGTGTTGAGTTGGCATATAAAAGACAAGGAACAGCCAGAAAATACACAATAATATGCTAACACACCGAGGTCTGTGGCCCACCCACTTTAGGTGGGCTCACCTTTTGCCTCTCGACCCCCAGGTGGTGGTATCTTATAGCGCCTTCTTCTCTTCATATTCACAGCTCATTTCTTATCGATGACTTATAAGGGTGGCAGGCAGCCATTGGCCACCTTGAGAAGTTCCTTTTTCCTTCCAACGGGTGTGAGGCAGAGGTGCCAGGTAATAACGTTGGTCTTATGGGGTCTCCCCACTGCTGCCCCCCACCGCACAGCACCCGTTCAGTTAATGCTGTGGTCACCCGCAGGTCACCTTTTATTACCACCTGCCACCACAAGATGGAGCTCTGAGCGTCGGACTGCAGACTCACCAGGGGGGTCCTGTGCAGGAGGTCTGGAGGCAGACGGAAGCCCAGAAGGAACGATGGACGAGGACAACGGTGACAATAGAGAGCCGCGACAGATTCCAGGTGTGAGGATGGCGGAGGTTCATGGGAAGAAGACGAGGGATCGTGAGACACTCATGCGAGAGGGGAGTGGGGAGGTGACAGAGGAGGTGACAAACGGGTTCAAAGGAGAACAGAGACCGCTGATGGAGAAGATTGTTAGAGTATGGAGTGTCAAGAAAGGGGGTCCTGGGGGTCCCTTAAATGAAGCTGTCATTTGTGTTGGGGTGGCCTCCAGCCAGTCGGTGCCACTCTGTGAGTTTTTTAGGTTGTAGTCCTTTCATTCTCAGGCAGTTTCATATAGCGCCTTTCATCATAGCCATTTCCAGAACATTCTGCTCAAGGCTCACTCCTGTCATATAAAGTGCGTCATTCTGATCAGTGGCATATAGCGCCTTTCAAAGGTGGCATGAGACCATCAGAATGTCCCCTCACACCGCAGTCAGCACTTGACAAGAGTCGTCTGTTTTATATAGCGCCTTTCATGGTCAGCGTATCAAAGCATTTCACAGACGTTTACTTTATATAGCGCCTTTCATTGTTTACCTGCCCCTTCCATGGAGGCCCCCGGTCTCTTTTCCTTCCTGTTTCTGCTGCTTTTCCTTTTATTTAGTTTTTAGGAACACTTTAACCTCTGGCCTTCCATGATGCCCTGTGCCATGTTTGGTGCCCAACGTGGATATTTTATCTGGAATTAGAAATTCCAGGAGTGAACATCTGGATCTGGTCCTAGAATGGCTTAGGACGGGGGCTTAATATGTGCCCCCCACTAGACCCCCAATGGGGCTCACTTACAGCTGAGCAGCTACCAGCTGACCTGTGGGGTGGAGCTTCATAAAGGTGCCAGCTGGCCAAAGACTGCTAGATGGGCATTTCAGTGTCTTAGAAACAGCAGTGCAATCTGGGCCATTCAGGCTGCGGGCAAAGTGTGGCACCACCAGGACACCAGAGCAGCCAGCAGCTGTGAGGGTTAGTCAGGGGTCACTGAGATTGGGGCGAATGTCCATGGAAAGGGAGCTGTCCAGGTGTGGTGGGTCTATCACCCTGTTGATGCCATCTCTGCTATTACACCAATCCTGCTGAGAAAAGTCACCATGGCACACAAACACAGAGTGACATAATCCAGGAGACCCCCAGGATACCATCCTCAGTCTGTGCCAGTGAATAAGAGGCCAGGGGGTCTAGTAACCCACCATTTACCTGTTTGTCTCCCAAAAGCTGCTTCTTCAAGGAAGAAGATCCCAACTCCTGCCATCATCAGAGACCCTTGCCATCGACGACATCTCCTTCAGTAACGACTGCGTTCCTGAGGTCGGTAAGTTGAGTGCTCACAAGGCGCACAAAACACTCGGTGTGGTGAAGCACAGGTGGGCATCAGGTGACCGCCGTGCCAATGCATTCATTAGTCTGATGGGAAACAAATGCTGTAAGGAGTGCGGGGACCGAGGGGACTAACAAACTGACACACCAGGCCAGACCTGTGGTCTTGACGCATAAATGGTGACCAAGTGACAGAAGGTGGCCATGGGTATGGGGACCAAAAACCAGGACGAGAAGCCCACCTGATCTGCTTGTAATATAGCGCCTTTCACTCTCTATCTATCTATCATATAGTGCCTTTCACATCTCTCTATCTAGCACCTTTCATGTCCACCTGTCTCTTCTGCAGTATTTTTCTTATTTATCAATCCATTCACAATGCAGTGAAAGTGTTTGCCCCCTTGCTGATCTCCTCCATTTTTGTCACAATGAAGGGCATCATATTATCTAAAGGGGTCCGAGTAACACAGTGCTACTAAATCTATTATATAGCGCCTTTCATATCTCTCTATCTGCGCTGACCACGTGGTCTGTAGACCCTAACTTGACCTGGCCAGAGTGGGTGGGCAAGTGTGTGTGTTTGTTTTATGGTGGTCAGGTCTCTTGTCCTGCTCTCCATGACCCTGAAACTGGACAGGTGATGGTTTGCAGCAGAGAGACCCCCGAGCCCACCATGGTGACCTATGCCCCTCCTTCCCTTTCAGCCGATGCCTGTGACTTTGAGTCTGGCCTGTGTGGATGGAGCTCTACAGGCCTGGGGACACAAATCCAATGGCACCGCAGCAGAGCTGGCGACAGTCCACTTGGGGGCGCTGCACCTCTGAATGACCACAGTGTGAACTCCTCTGAAGGTGAGGGGCTCTGTTTGGGCCGTCTAGCTGCTCAGAGGGTCCTGTGAGTGGTTGTGGGGTCCCAGCCTTGGATGTCTCTTTGCTTGATTCTCTCTGCTCTGCCCGTGTTGTCCTTTTGTTTCCCTCACAGGTCCATTGATGTCCCCCATAACCTGACAGGCTGCTTTCTACTCCGTGGTCTGTAGTGGGCGCCATCCCATTTATTCCTCTTTATGATTTTATATAGCGGGGGTCCAGATGGAGCTGTTGCTCCATGTGCAGCCATAATAACTCAAATGATGCAAGGCTGAGATGTGAAGTGGACAGTTGGCTGACCGGTCCTTGTCTTTCCGGCCTCGTGACCCTCATTGCCTGCTCTGCTCGCTTTTCCCAGGTCACTTCATCTGGATGGCCACCAACAGGAGCTCAGAGCCCGTGACCGCTGGCCTGGAGAGCGCCACCTACAGTGCCGGGGTAAAGTGTGCCCTGAGGTTTTACTACAGCATGGCGGGAGACAACATGCTGAGGGTCTGGGCACAGACGCCACAGGTGAGCAGGTGCCGGGAGTGACCATGGGCTCCATATAGCGCCTTACACAGCAGGTGGGCAGAGGGATCTAGCAGGTGGTAATGGACGAGGCACTTGGGCGGGGGGGGGCTTTGTGTCTGTCGTGACTGTCACCTGCTTTTAGGATGGTGGTTCTAGAGGACCAGTCCTTATACAGTGCCTTTCACCAGAAGCCCTGTGTTAGTGGTAACTTTAAATCTCAATGTGTTTATAGCGCCTTTCATCGTCGCCACTGCGCCACTGTGTGTTTATTTTACTGCCCACCCCACTGGCTGCGGCTGATCTCCTTCTTTTAAATGTTTGTGTGTTTGTTGTCTCGTCCTCTGTTGATGATATCCTCACTCCGCCATTTTGGCTTTGTGGTTGCTATGACTGCACATCACGGGGGCGTGTCCCTGTCGTTAGAGGCGGAGCCTTCCGTTGTGAGTTTTTTGTCATTTTTCCATCCTGACCATTCGTTTTTTTGCCTGGGGGTCTTTTTTTTGTGTGTTTGCCCCTTGACTTGCCAGCTCATCTGGTGGTCCGTTAGCCCTTTAATCGTCCCTTCTGATCCAAATGACAGCAGTGACGCTGAGCTCCGATGGCTTCACAGCGCATCGAGGAGGCAGCAGATGGCAGAGCAAAGCAAATGACATTTAGATGAGAAGAAAGGCAGGCCTCAGGTACAGAATGGGGGCTTTAACTTCCTAAATGACAGTCTGGTGACAAGATCAGGTGACTGGGGTGGACAGAAAAGAAACACCTGCAGGGGTCAAAGGGGGGCCAAAAGACCGCCTGGCCAGACCGCACCTCAGAGGGTCTCGCGGACAGCTGGGTTATCGGCTTCCGGTCAGACGTCACAGGTGATGACACAGGCTTCTTCTGAGACCCTGACAAGTCCAAACATGAGGGTGGGATTCTGGGAGGCTCTCCAGTTGTCCCACCACGTTACTGGCACATTTCAGAGTTTAGGCGCCTCGCAGCAGCACAAGGTCACCTCACCACTTGGAAATGTAAGCGGACCCCCATTTGAAGATCTAAGGTGGGTGTAGGGGGTCGGCCAGGTGCTCCCAAAAGGGGCTTCACAGCCCATCAGTCAGATCTGTAAGTCAAGTCTGAAGGACGCAGGTAACCAGTGCAGCAGAAGGGCATCAGGCCACCGTCACTTGTCATGTTTGTGTCTTGGCTGACGCTTAGTGAAGTTCAAGTCCTGGCAAGGTGGAGCGGGCACAGCTCCCATCTCATTCTCTGCCACCAAACATGAATGCAGACCCTGACTTGGTGTGGAATGAGCTGAAGGGGGCTTGTCATCGATTCCTGCCCAGCGCTCAACTAGTTAGGGAAGACCCCTGAGCTTCAAAAGGGGCTTAGAAAACCTTAAGATCCATGTTAGCCTGGCACGGCAGTTGGCACTTCACTGGGCCCACCGTGCTGCACTAATCCTGACTTTACTTTTGATTTTGTTCAACCTGCAGGGCACAGGAGAGGCCTAATGAGGGATGGAGCACAACACACATGCCAGGTTAGGGGAGGGGCACAAGGTGGGCTAGACTACGGGTGGAGCCTCAGTCCATTCTCGATGCTGCCAACCACCAATACTTGGCTTTACTGCCACAGCAGTGCCAGCCTTATATAAATGAAATGTGCAACACAAGAACCCACCAGTGGTCGTTGGCACCCAGCAGCCCCCCAAAGAACAAACTCTGACATGTTCATCAAATTTACGTGGAAGACACCGTGTGACAAGGGGGCAGGTAGGGGGCAACTGTCCCAAATGAAAGAGGAAGGTCAGCATGGCATGAGGTGTGCCCGGTGGCTGACTCAGCTTGAAGATGGCCGAGGTCACCTGGCACAAGGCCACCGCCGATGCTGCAGAGTGCCCTCCACTGGACGGCCAGTGCCACAGTCTGAAGTGCTCAGCTGCCAGCTGTGTGGTGGAGCAGGAGATTTTCAGTTAGTGGTAGTTGGGCCTGGCACCTTAAGTGGCAGCTGGTGATGTGAGTGTGCCCCATTCAGGGCTGCCTGCTTTGTGTCCAAGGCTGCCAGGATGAGATGTGGCTCATGGTGGTACATTAACTGGGTGGATGATCGGATGGCTGCCCTTTAGTGTGCCTGATGCTGTGTGCCCCGTGTGCCATTCCATCTCTGATTCTCCTTTGAGTCCTGGCCAGTGTCACGTGTCTCACTCTGCCAGGCGCTTCATTATTTTTCATATGTTAGCCATCTGAGGTGTTACTGCGTCAAGGATTGCTGAGGCACGTGGTGGCGGGGGAGTCATTGCCCACCTGATATCTGCCCGTCATCGATAAAAGTGATTCATGAGTGGCACTTCAATCATTTGCGCTCCCAGAGGGCCCTAAGTTAGCCAAGTGAGGAGCTCATTTTGTTTTATGGCCAGCCGTTATAATCAAAGCGAGCGTCCGAAGGCTGAGGCGGCCGTAACTCAGAGGCGGAGGGTCGGGGGGGTAGTGCCAACGTGACACACACACACATAGAGGGACGATTACAGGGACAGCACAGAGCATCAAATTAACAGAAGCATTGGGCCGACTGACCACCCTGTGCCCGGTCACAGACCACCCTGCCTTTCACCCATGTGCCAACATCTTCATCTGCTCAGCTCCACCTGTTGATGGAGCTTCAGTTCCCTGCAATCCCCTTAAGGGTCCCCCGGGCACCATCATCTCAAGGACCCTGCCAATCAAGTCAGACTTTGTTTTTTCTCTGGTGTGTGTTAACTCAGAACAAAAAGTCCAAATCCTCCAGTAGCCCCTCATAGAGTGAGCACAGCGAGACGCCCATAATCATTTAAAGCTGGCACCACAGGTCCTGCCAGGGCCCATTGTTATTTGTTATGTTGCCATTTTGGGTCAAAGTGTCGGGCACCTGCTGGCAAACTCCAAAAAAACTGAATGATGAAAATTTAAAAAAAAACAAAACAAAAACCAAAACAAAACAAATTCGTCCCTTAGGCACCCGGCAAAGTGGGCGGGTCTTCCAGTTATGATGTAATCAAGCAGAAAGAGGCGGGCCCAGGAAGTGACATCAAGGGAGGAGAGCTGTCAGTCATACTGTCTGCAGAAGGAGGAAAAGAGAGGCCGTTACCACACAGCGCCAACCCCTGGCCTGGCAGGGAATTGCCATCATCACCAGACCTCACCGTGTCTCCTATGTGCTCGTATGTGACATTCTTTATGTCTTACATGTCAGTGGCCTCACCAGTCGTGTGACATCACAGCCTGAGGGACGTCTTAAGATTGGTCTGATGGCAGAAAAAAAAAAAATATCCCACCCGGCCAGACCCCATTGGCCACTCAGCCTCACTCCTCGCTGCTTTGTCCCAGAGGATTTGACACATGGGGGTCTTGGGGGTCACAGACAGCAGAATTTTGATCAGGTGACAGGGCCACAAAATGCCAGTGGAGGGGGGTGAGTGAAGACCACCCGTTCATTGCAGCTGCTCGCTCCCCTGACGGTGACGCCGTCCTGATTCGATGGCAGGAGACTGCAGCTCGGGACCCCTAGATACGTTGCATGGCTGCTCAGGGGCTTTCAGGTACCCGTGGTGAGCACGTGGCTCTCGTTTCTGCTCCTCCAAAACCTTAATGTCTTCATCGAAGTCTGGAAACTTGCAAGCGCCATCCTCCATCACAGTGGACCACCCTCTGTGGGGTCCTGCAGATGACCAAGACGTCCACACGAAGCCATTGTCAGCACAACAAAGTCCAGTCGAGAGAAGGAAAGCCGTCATGGCGGAAATGGGGAGACATGAGCAAGCTGAGTGGCACAAACTGGGGGGGGGGGCTTGGCTGAGTTGATGTGTGACAATGACGGGCCACGAGAGTGGTCCTTGGCCTCTGGTGGTCTGGTGGGCTCGACCCTCCATTTTGTACTGAGGTGGACATTGGGGTGGGATGGCACAATGGGCGCCATCCCCCTTGCTCACCCACACACACACACGGTGCCCACCACAATTCAAGTTCCTGCTACTCGGCTCCCTCCACGCTGGGCCTGATCTGACCACCCGTCTCCCTCCTGTTTCTTCACAGGGTCTGAAAAAGAGGCTGGCGACGCTGGCACTGACAGATGGGCTCTGGGTTGGCGAGGATCTGCCACTTCCACCCTGCTTAGCTCAATTTCAGGTACATCAGACTGGGCAGATGGGTGTGGGAGTGGAGCCCACCATTGTGACTGGCACTGACACCATCCGTCTGTCATGCCAGGCACATGCACAGTCAGTCGTTCCTTTTGTTTATAGTGCCTTTTACTTTCTGTCCCTCTGTTTTTGTATATAGCGCCTTTCCTGAAGCTCTACGGTGGTCCGTGTCACATGCCCACCTCTTCTCCTTTTCTACTCAGAGTCCTCAACCTTCTGTTTGCCCCTTCTTTGCAGATTCACTTTGAAGGAGTTCTTGGAGACCCCCTGGGATTCCTGGCACTGGACACCATTGAGATCATCAATTGTGCTGAACGAGGAGAGCCAGCGTCCTGCCCGGAGGAGTTTGATGCCAGCCAAGACGGACCAAGTGCCCCCAGCCCCGCCAGACCACCAGGTGCGGTTTGTGAGGCGTATCTGTGATGACACGGCGGGCAGCATCTGCTTTAGATAAACAACATTGTGTCACCTATGGGTGCACTGAGTGGCAGGTGGCCTGCGGGTGCTGCAGGTGGCACTGCCAGAGTTCTCCTGGTGGTCTAGGGGGCTTCCTCCAGGTAGATGGACAACTCTGAACTGACTCAGGTATCAATGAATGTGTGCCATCTGATCAACTGGCATTTCACTCAGGGGTGTACCTGGTGCCCAAGGCTAACTCTATGGGTGTCAGCCACCTGCTGTTCCGCACTTAACAGGCAAGTCTGGAAAATGTGAATGAATGAGTGAAGGAGTGAATCTGGGGGTCTCGGTTATCCTGCCCAGCCCTTACAAATCATGGGGGTCTCGGTTAACCTGCCCAGCCTTAACAAATCAGCAGCTTAAACCCTTGGTGCCCCCTGCTGGATGCCACGCTGGGTGGAGTCACAGATACGGCTACTGGGCTCACTTAAGGCCTGCAAAGCCCCTCAGCCCACCCCCAATGGGCTCTTTTTCCATTTTACTGTCGTGGGTGTTGAGGGCCTCATGCACCCCCTGTTGTCTTCCTGTCTCTGCAGCTCTGTGCCCACCGGCCTTCTTCACCTGTCACACTGGAGAGTGCATCCCTGGCAGTCAGGTCTGTGACTTCACTGAAGACTGTCCTGGGGGGGACGACGAAGAGCAGTGTGGTAAGTGACATCAGCCAGCCATTGGGGTCCTCAGGTGTCTGGGCTCACAGGGTCTTAAGGTGTTTGTTTTGTCCCAGTTTGTCCCACCTGTGCCAGTGGTGTCGAGAGCCTTTCCAGATTCTCAGGACCCCCATGTCTGAAGTGTCAGTGAGAGTTGATCAGCCTCCAGCTTTCTGCCACCCCCTGTAGGTGATGATGACAAGTCACCTGGTGGTCTTCACAATTCATCCCAAAGAAACTGAAAATTAACAAACACAAAGCCTTGCCGTTTATATAGCGCCTTTCCATAGTGAACACCCCCCCCCCCTTAGCACTTTACAGGTTCACTCCAACTGTCTGCAGGGTTCTCCACTCTGGTGGGCACAGCAACTCACTGAGGGTCACACTTTGGGGGGGAAGCAGAGAGGACTGAGTGGGCAGCCTGCCATGCTGTAGCCAGCAGGGGGCGCAAGCCAGATGACAAAGTCAGCACCCGTGTGTGTGTGTGAGACTCTTTCTGAGACCCCCACTCCCTTTCTCCCTTCTCTTTCTTTCAGCTGCTGCCTGTGACTTTGAAGGGGGCTCCTGCGGGTGGTACGAGAACGCGCCAGGGGACGGCTTCGACTGGATCTGGGGCACCAGGGTGGCCCTCCAGCCCGAATACCAGGATCAGGCTCCTCCGCAGGACCACAGCACGGACACGTCCAAGGGTGGGTGTGCACGACGGCCCGTCTGATTGGGCCGGGTTGGGTGAGATGGCGATGCCCGTCACGACTGAGCCCGGCCTGCCTGCCCTCTCCTCCGCAGGTCACTCCATGTTTGTGGTGAAGACCACCAAGAGTCTGTCCCAGAAGGCAGAGCTGAGGAGTCCGAAGTTCAGGCAGTCGGCCTCGGGGTGCACCTTGTCCTTCTGGTGAGGCCCGCATTGTCTTTGATGTCATATAGCGCCTTTCATAGCTGACCCTCAGGACCACAGCATAGACGACTCTGGGGTCAGTCTGAGTGTCGGGTGGGGGCCAGTGCCGCTCAGTCACAGAGGTGTCCAGTACAGGTGACCCGTGGTCATTGGCCCTGGCAAGGCACATCGCTTTGTACCTCAGCACTGGCCCAGTGTGCTTGGCAGGGCCTGGTACCCCATCTGGAGAGGGTCTCTGCTTGGCCATGCAGAAAACCCACCGGTCCAGTTGCACAGGCCATGAGTCTGCTGCGCTGTGCCCCCCTAAACGGATGACCAATGAACTCACTGGCACTCAGCCTCTTCAACTGTGCAGTCAAATGAGGGGCAGCAGAGGTGAACACAAAGTGCATGAAGTTAGTGGGCAGGATGGTGGGCAGCACGGTGGGCAGAGCTTACACCTTATAGATCTGGTGACAAGCTGGCAGCCCGTCCTGGGTCCGTTCCTGCTGGTGCCCATTAAAGTAACTGGCACTGACCCTGCTAAAGGTGGCCTTCCATGACATAAGGCGTCCCTCTGTTTATAGGGGAGATGAGTGCCCCCTTCTGAACCCCTGAACCCCTTTCTTGGCTTAAAGCAGCTGACTCTGAAGCCTGCGTGTGGCGGCTCCTGCTGGACAGTGCTGGCAAGTGCACCCACATTGCAAAGCCATCTGACCCTGCCTGGAGACAATGGTGTGGCATGTGGTCCCCCAGAGGTCATTTGCTTATTTCTGAAATGGTGTTTAATATGGAAAGGCGCTATATAAACGAAGGCCTGCTTTCCATGTGCCAGTACAGAGGGGCCCAGGCGTTGACTGGCAGTGCCACACTCCACTCCTAACGCACCTGTCCTTCCTCCTCAGGCACTACAACTATGGGCAGGCCGTCGGCGCGGCAGACATGTACCTGCGGGTGGACGGCGTGGACAACAACACGGTGGTCTGGAGGACTCTGTACGACCAGGGGAGCCGCTGGCTGCGGGTGCTCGTCCAGCTGGGCCGTCTCACGCGCCCCTTCCACTTCTCCCTGACCAAGCTCAGTCTGGGGGTCTTTGATGGCGTGTCAGCCCTTGATGACATCCGCTTCGAGAACTGCGCCCTGCCGCCCCCCGTGCCCGTCTGCCAGGGGCAGCAACACTTCCACTGTAGGGACACCAAGGCCTGCATTGACCGGCTGCTGGTGTGTGACCTGACGGACGACTGTGGGGACGCGTCTGACGAAGACCACTGCGGTGAGTGTCATTTGGGTCATTTGGTATCTGTGTTGATGTGGCTCTGTGATGGACCGGTCACCAGCTGGGGCTCACCCAGGACTTGGACCCTCTAACTGAACTCATGGGCCCCCCCAGTTGAGCCGCCCGTTGATCCAAGTGGACAATAGCGTCTCTCTCTCTCTCTCTATTGAACCCGTGTCCAGGCTCTCTACCCTCATCTGCCCCGAGGGCCTGTCTGTGGTCTCAAGACCCCGAGTTCAAGCTGATGGGGGTGCCATGACAGTTAGGGGCTTGTCCAGGGGTGATCGGGGGATGGGTGAGGGGCCGCTGTGTCATGTGAGACCCTCGCAGTTGCAGTTTAGAAGTCAGAAGGCCACCTGCAGTGCCAGGACATGAAACGGGGAGTGGCGACACTCTGAAAGGTATCATGCAGGTGACCCTGAGTCATGTTGTATTACAAGGCGCTATATAGCTGTCATTCAGAGAGAGCTGTCACTACTGGTTAACGTCTGCAACTGGCCTCAATGTCTGAGCCAATCACTTCACCTGCCCAGGCTCATGTGGTACAAATATGCAAAAGAGCATACAGCACAGGGCAAATCGTGAATGGAGGGCATCAGTGCCCACTTATGAGTCGCTGAGGTGGTCTCTTTGCCAGCTGGGGCTCATGAACTGGTGGCTTGATGGTCATGAAAGGCGCTATATCAGACCAATGGCACTGAGCTGAAACAAAGAGAAGTGAAACCCCCGGCTGGCAGAGGTGACCCACGTGGTCAGCCCGGTGGCTGCTGGTCCGTTGCCCACTTGGCGTGTTTTGTGTTTTTGTACCATCTGAGATTTGAGATAAAAGGAGGAGACGTGTAAAGAAATGGAGGGTCGGCTTCATGGAATTTGAGCCTAGGACCACTCGAAGGAGTAGAACGCCCACATGGGTGGTCCGACTTCTACGAGCACAGGGGGCACCGTATCATCCCACTGTCAGTCGGTGCCTTATGGAACTGGTAGCTCACGCCTGGTATGGGTGTTGGTCATGTAGCGGGCACCAGTCTGTCCCTAAAGAGGAATCGATGGTCACTATACCCCCCCCCCCCATTTTCAGGGTCTCTGAGTGACGTCTCATCGATTAGCAGGGTCTCTGGGTGCACCCCAGTCCTCCCATTTGGCCCCCAGTGTAAGGCGCTATATAAGGTGCAACATGATGAGAGGCCACTTGACTGCTGACCGTTCTCATCTAAACTTGCTGGATGCCCACCTGCCTGCCTGCCCGCCCGGCCCGTCACCCTCTGCCTCTCTCTTTCCAGCCCAGGGTCTGCAGTGTGACTTCGAGGACGGTCTGTGCAACTGGACACAAGACGACGCGGACAACTTCGACTGGACGCGAATCCAAGGCCCAACCCCCACGGCCAAGACGGGCCCCTGGAAGGACCACAGCCTGGGCACAGTGCTGGGTCACTACCTGTACATCGAGACGTCGGCCCCCCAGGCCTTCAGGGACACGGCGGTCCTGCTGAGCCCCAACTTCGGTCCGACCGCCCACCAGGCCTGCGTCTTCCGCTTCCACTACCACATGTTTGGCCAGCACATCTACAGACTGGCTGTCTACAAGAGGACCTCGAGGGACACCCGGGGGCTCCTGCTGTGGGCACAGTATGGGGAGCAGGGCAACGTGTGGCTCAGGGAGACGCTGCACATCCGCAGTTCACAGCCCTTCCAGGTGAGGGTGCCGCTGCATGACCTCTTGGGTGTGGATGCTGGCACAGTTACGTGTGGGGTGGGCCATTGTCATTGCTCAGTGTGTAGTGGAACAGGAGCGCTGGCAGATATGGTTGGCACCTCCTGGCTCTGTCAGTCACAGTTTGAGTGGATGTTCTCCCCACGTCTGTGTGGGCCCCGGTCCTTGATTAGCGACTTGAAATCCACCTGTTATGAGTGGCATGGACTGGCATCCCATCCTGAGTGGGTTCTCAGTGCCACCAGAGTGGGCACCATCTCCTTGTGACCATGCCATTGGATTAAATAGATGCACAGAGGGGATGGCCATTCGACTGAAAGCCAGTGCCACGATGAGTACTGTGGTAGACCAAAGGTGCCCACTGAGCCCAAGTCCTCCACACTGCTAAGGGGGCTCATGAGGACCTGTAGAAGGCAGTGTCAGTGCCAGGAGGCAAATTCAAAAATGCCCCAGTAGACCCAAGTGGAAGATGGCAACTGATGTACCAGGCATTTGGATTCCAAATATGCCCTTTGCCCTTTCATACCTTTACCACTCTAATGGTACCTGGCACAACTGGCACCACATGAATGTCAAGGGATGGCAGGCTGGGGTCCAGAAATATTGTCTTCAAATTGGGAAAAATTCCAGAGGGTCTGGATCTGAGAGTCCAGGAGGGCATGTGGTCCTCTTAACTCAGGCTGAAGCGTGCCAGCCTGGCGATCTTGAAGAAGATCAGTAAACCTGGCATTTAGGTCCAGGGGTGCAGTTCTTCCTAGAACTGTCGCTTGTGGCCTCACTGTTTTTTGGTAGGGTGGTCCAGACGTCGGTGGTGCATCTCTTGATATGCCCATTCAGTGATGCCCTGTCCTCTTATAGGGCATGCTGATTGCCACTGAGTGAAGCTGGTTTATGAACACAATTCCCATAATCCTCTCCAGGACACCTCGTCCCTGTCCCTGTCCCATTTCTCTGTCACTTCATTCCTTGTCTCCTCCCTGATGTCCTCCTCTGCTCACCTCGGCTTCAGTTTTCTGAGTCCCTGCACTCTTCTTTGAGACGGTGAACCCCCATGTGGACCGTCACCAGGCTGGGATTTGAGCTGCAGACTTTGTGCCACTGTGCCAGCCCAGGTATAGAGCACAGGGTGAAATGTGATGACACTCGCTAGGCAAGGCGCTTTATGAAAACAGGGGCAGGAAGCTGAGGTGGGAGATAGCAGCTGCTGGCTTTATGTGGCACCCCACCAGTAGGAAAGGCGCTATATAGAAATGAAGGGTGATTGAGTGGGCCCTGTGGTCAGGCCCTTTGTGCCACCCTCCTTGGCAACAAGTGCTTGTGAATCTACAAAAACCTGGCACACTTCAGTGTAAGTTGAGTAAATTAATGGGCAGAAAGGCTGAGCGAGGCAGTGCCCACCATGAGATACACACAAGACCAGAGTGACCCTAACAGGTGGCTGAAGTGGGCAGTGGGCATGGAGACATCCTATAGGTGATGCTAGTCACACTAAGTACACTACTGTTCCAACATGGTGGCATCTCAGGGAAAGTGCCAGGTGGTGCCAATGACATCCTGACCTGAGCTGATTGCGTTTGTCATTCTGTTTTCAGGTCTTGGTGGAGGGGACTGTTGGTGATGATTTAAATGGTGACATTGCCATCGATGACCTGTCCTTCATGGACTGCCTTCTTTATGATGGTGAGTGCAATGCCAGTGTTTCGCTCGTCTTTATATTTTGTAGCTCCTTTCATATAGCTCTGTGTCCAGTCATAGGGTCACAAGTCACCACTCTGTCACATCCCTGTGACGGCCAGGGACAAACCTGCACACGCTGTGAACAACCTGGGATTTGCACCTGTGCCCTATGATGTAACCACTGTGCCAGCAGGCTGCCCTGGCACCCCCAGATCAGATGGTTTCTAGTCAAACATCCTGCCACTTGTCAAAGTGGTGCCCGTGGACACACAGAGCAGCTGCTGGCATCAGAGTCCTCTTTAGTAGCCTCACTGCACCCTGCTGCTTCCCTCAAAGTGGGCCTGCATGCTATGAAAGGCGCTATATATCCATCCATCCATCCATCTATTATCCAACCCACTATATCCTAACTACAGGGTCACGAGGGTCTGCTGGAGCCAATCCCAGCCAACTCAGGGTGCAAGGCAGGAAACAAACCCCGGGCAGGGCGCCAGCCCACCGCAGGGCACACACACACACTTAGAGGGACAATTTAGGATGGCCAAAGCACCAAACCTGCAAGTCTTTGGACTGTGGGAGGAAACCCACGCAGACACGGGGAGGACATGCAGACTCCACACAGGGAGGACCCGGGAAGCGAACCCAGACGGGTCTCCTAACTGCGAGGCAGCAGCGCTACCCACTGTGCCACTGTGCCGCCCCTATATAAACATATTCCATGAATGCTCTTTTGTTTTCTTCTTGACTCCCCCGTTACACACCCTGTGACCTTGACCCGGATTGATCCAGTGTGAGAACGGGGGGGTGTCATGCACATTAAGGACAGTAGGGGGCACTCTTCAGCAGCACACTGACCCAGATATGCCAAGAAAGGGCAGAAATCCCAAAATCAAAATTTACATTACAGATATATAATGGCGGGTGGGCAAAGAGACTGCAAAGGCAACAAATATCATCAAGCCCCCCCACCCTGCCTTGTGGCCCACCAAGTGCCCACCTCCTCACCTCCTGTCTGAGAGCTCACTGGACTTGTTTTAGGGTGGGCTCACTCCTGGGGTCACCCCAATTACTTCTGGGGTAAAGAGTGTCCTCTAGAATTCTTTAGTCTGTCATGTCCACCACCTGCTGGCCTTTGCTCTGTGCCAACATGCTGGTCATTGTGCTCCACATTTGGTGACCAAGTGACAAATGGGCTGCCACTGTAGACTTTCGGTGTTGCTGACTTTGTGTCCCTCTTCCCTTTCCTGTCCAGGTGACTTGCCATCTACTGGCCTGACCACACCTTGGGGTTCCTCCGGCCCCCCAACAGAAGCCCCCAACAACTGCTCACATGAGCAGTTTGCCTGCCAGGAGACGGGACGCTGCATCGACGCTGGCCGAAGATGTGATTTTCGAGGGGACTGTGAAGACAAGTCCGATGAAGTCACCTGCGGTGGGTCACTTTGGGGGCTTTCATTCTCTTTCCTTGCTTTTCCTTTGTGCTGCAGTGTGCCCGCCCCCGCTAGTGGCCGCTGTGGCAAATTCAATCAGCTGGTCCCCACCTTCAGGGAGGACCCTTGATGTGGGTGACCTCTGAGGTGTTCCAGTTGATTGCACTTCCCTCTGTCTCCACTAGGTGTCCTTGTGTTGGTTTTACAGAATTTCAGTGACGTCCGTCTTCTGCATCAGCTTTAGGGGGCGCTCTTAGGACGTTGTGCAGCCCAATGAGGTCTTCCCTGTTGAAGCCATCTGGCTGTGCTGGCAGGCCATGTCTTTCAGGCCATTTCCAGGCAGTTTAATGACATGGTGGCCAGATGGGCACACCGAGCATAAACCTTCAGTTCGCTTTCTGATGGTCACCACCGGTGACATAACAGCTGGACAGCCAGCCTCAGTGTGTCATTCAGAGCCATTCTGAATTTCTGGCCACTTGGCAAAAGCTTTTGTGCTCGGTTGTCTCTTGTGGGCAGACTGCTGAGCTCGTCAGCTCCTGGACACCGGTCACCCCTCTTGTCCCTGGCACTTTGTGCTGTCACTTTAATGGATCCGGAAGTTTCATTGTCATAAAACTCCTCCTAGATGCCACCTGGACAACATGCACATACAGACCTTCACCATACACCTGGGGGTCTTGGGGGGGGCTCAAGCCCATGGTGGGAATCCTGGGCCTAAGTTATAAAAGCACCCTGGCACGGGTGCCAGTCAGTTATCATAGAAGCCCTTTGTGCCCAATGCCCTCTGAAAACCCTTAAGTGTGACCATGCTGGTCCCCTCTGACACGACCCTCCCAGACTCACCTGTGTTGTCCACTCTCTAGCCCCTCCAATGCCTACTGGCAGGGTGGCCCGCAATGTCAGGTGGTACATTCTGGTGGGCCTGAATTGAAATGCACTGGCAAAGAACTGGGGGTGTCAGGCTGCTCTGGCCACTGAGAATTCTCATACTGGGCACTGCCAGTGTAGCCCCGTGGATACCCCCCACCCCGTATGCTTAGTGTTTTGATGCCCCTGGGTTCCTGATTGCCCATGTCGTGTCACCAGCTCCTTCCCTTGTCTCTTTCCCTCTTAGTGCCTACTTTACCCTCCAAGTTGTCTCCGCTCAGTACAGCCAATGTGAGTCCACCCCTTCTGTCCACACTGTGTGCCATGGCTAAGTGGGGGTGTTGGGGTGGTCTGCTGACTGAGGGGCTAGACAGGTGAGTGAAAGGCAAGGGAGGCCATGGGCTGATGGAGGGCACACCTTGGACACAAAGTGTAAAATGGCTGAGGGGGTGCTTGGGGCTGGCAGGTCGTAAAGAGTAACACTCTGTGTCACTTACAGTGCAGCCCATGTGCAACTTTGAAGGTGGCCTGATGTGTGGCTGGCACCAGAATACATCGACATCCTCAGGGGCAGAGCACCCATTTCAGTGGTTCATTGGACAAGGTGCCAGCCTTCACCCCGGGGAGGAGAACCACAGGCCAGCCTGGGACCACAGCAGGTGAGCGTGCCATCCATGGGGGCGGATGGGGCATTGGCACACTTAAAGAGAGAAGCCATAGTGACAAACAACAAGAAGATGACAATGTGACAGTAGTGAGCAGGCCAGGTGACGTGGACAGCAGGGCGACGAGAGTGAGAAGGTGACACCAAAGTGGAGGGATGGGAGGACAGGACAAGATGCTGACCACCATGATGACCACCATGTCGAGAGGAGGTGATGATGAAGGGTGCGCCAGCGTTAGTGTCAGAGAGCAGACTGAGCTCTGGCACCTGAGTGACAAGGCCCACTGTGACGTCGGGGTAAACCTCATTCGCCAGCATCAGGGAGCAGTAGGTGCCAGCGAGTAAAGGACTCCTGTCCTGTGATTAAAATGCCACCCGCTGTGTCCTGTGATTCGGGCGCTGCCAGCCTAAAGCATCAGCTCATCAGCTGCACAGCAGGGTGGCACTGGTGTTCAGAAATGTTGACTCAGGTTTAGCGAATCGGTCGCTAAATGCCAGCTTCAGATTTATGCCCTGGCACCCTGTCGCTCCACATGATTCTGCTGTCACTGGCAAGGTGGGGGGGGGGGGGGCACTGGTGTCATGCAATTGACTGGCACTATGGTGGACTGCTTCATGTTCTCTGTGATGGTCTTCAATCATTCAATTGCTTCATATAGCACCATTCCCAGCACAGCAGCCTGGCAGTTCCACTTGCTCAGTCACTTGTGTATAGTGCCTTTCCCGGTGCGGCAGCCTGGCAGTGCCACTTGTTCACTCATATATAGCACCTTTCCCAGCACAGCGGCCTGGCAGTTCCACTTGCTCAGTCACTTGTATATAGTGCCTTTCCCGGTGCGGCAGCCTGGCAGTGCCACTTGTTCACTCATATATAGCACCTTTCCCAGCACAGCGGCCTGGCAGTGCCACCTGCTCAGTCAATTGTATATAGTGCCTTTCTCAGCACAGTGGCCTGGCAGTGCCACCTGCTCAGTCACTTGTATATAGCGCCTTTTCTAGTGCGTCCCCTCATTCTCACAGTTTATTCCACAGAATAACCCTCAGAGCACAAGGCTACCAAACCAGAGAACTGGACAATCAGTCAGCAGTAGCCCCCTGTCCACCAGTCTGTCCCCCTCTTTGTAAATTTCAGGTTCTCGGGGTTGGGGGGGCCATCCCAGCAGCCTGGAGTGGATGCCAGGGCATTGTGATTTAAATGACCTTCATCACCCCTGGTGGCTTTGGGGGTGTCACTGGACAAACATGAGGTCAACGTCACCACCTCCAAGCCCGAGGTCCATCATGTCCAGACCCTGCTGAAGTCACTGGCCGGGCACATGTGGGCCACACAGTCCCCGTCTCTAACTGCCATTGTTACTTCATCGCTTCTCAGCAATATGGCGACCATCATCTTGTGGCTCTAGGATTGTTGCTGTAAGGCGCTATATAACCTTTGCATTCAGGTGGGTCTCCGTGTCCCCTATCTGGGCACATGTCACGTGACCAGTGTCTCATCTAGACTGGCTGACCGCTCCCACCTCCGCCCGCCCCTTGCACTTGACACATCCAATGCACTGTACCTTGGCACTGTAAGGCGCTATATGAAGTCTCCGCCCCCACGCTGACTCATGCTGTACTAACGTGGAGGTGACGGCGTATCTTGTCTTTATATAGCGCCTTTTACAGCAGCGCTCTTTTTACTTCGCAGCGCCTCTCATGATGGCTTCTACGTGTATGCGGACAGCTCCAACGGGGCATACGGTGCCATCGCTGACCTGCTGACCCCATTGATCTCCAGGACAGGACCTCAGTGCACGCTGACGTTTTGGTATCATATGAATGGCATCACGGTGGGCACGCTGCAGGTAAGCTGAGCCCATGCCAGGCTAATGAGAGTGGGGTGGACGTTTGTTTACTGGACGTCAGGTCACTTTGCCCTTTTCCTGCTGTGAGCCCTGCAGGACTCCGCCCCCTTGCTAGCCCCTCCCATGATGGGGCGTGTGCTCAGTGCTTGGCCCCGCCCTGTGCTGGATGTAGACTGACCTCTGCCTACCACCAGACGGGTGGTCAGTCTCAGTGACCGGTCAGGGCACTCCGTGAAGGAGTGTCACAAAGCTGCCACCAGGTCCATGTGGTGCATACAAGCTGTCCTTGGACCCTCTTTATGGTCAGGGGGTGGGATGCTTTGTGAAGGAGCTGGGGGTGGGCATTGCCCTTAATCTGCTGCCCCCTAAACCTGCTCTCTCTGCTTGCCCTTTAGGTACTCATCGTCTCTGGTGGGGTCACCCAGGACCTGTGGGCTCTGTCCGGGAGTCAGGGCAACAGCTGGAGGAAAGGCGAGGTCTTCCTGGGGACGCGTGACAAGTTTCAGGTGAGTCTCCAACAAAAGAAACGAACAAGAAATGTGCAGCCGAACCCCCAGTTAAAAATGAAAATGAACGTCTGAGACAGGAGCCGGCAGGAGGCCTCTGTGGGTGGGTACGAGCGGGCATCAGGGCATGTCATCTCAGTGTCACTGACTGCACAGAGGAATGACGGCCCAGAAAGGCGAGTGGTTAAGGGGGGTCCTGGAGAGCAAACTGGCCAGCACTTCAGAGAGTCACCACTAGGGGGAGCCACTGAGAGCAGAGGCGTGCCAGCTGGCCACATCTTGGTGTGGCCTAGAGAGAGTAGCAGAAGTGCCATTTCATATAGTGCCTTTACGTGGGCACACACTCCTTTGTAACCACTAGGGGGCGTCACTGAACACAAATGGCTTTCAGCCTCCCAGCCTTTCATTTCACCTCCTGCTGCTGCACTGGTCTGGTCTTATATAGTGCCTTTCTATGTGAGGGTGAGCAATGCCAGCCTGGTATCTGCCACGTCCCCACACTCTCCCCTCCCTGTCTGCTTTATTTTATAGCGGCAGAATGGAAGTCAGTGCTAATCCTGAAAGGACAAAGGCGCTATAAATTCAGACAGGGAGAGGAATCCCAAAGGTCAGCCTGTGGTGGTAATCGTGGGGGGAAGAAATCTGGTAGGTGGATGGGCACTTAGCGCCCCACCTGGACACCATGACCCCCAATCTGAGGCTACGTGACAGCCACTAGAAGTGGGCTTGTGTTGACCTCAGTTTGGTTCAGAGGTAGCGTGATAACCTAAGGTTCTTCTATATAGCGCCTTTCAACACTGGGGGGTCACATTAAAAGTAAATGATTGTGTGTCATTTGGGTCACCACTGCTACTGGCACTAAGTGTCTCTAAAGGATGACACCCCGTGACTTACAGCCAGCATCAGGGGACTTTCCTTAGTGAACACTAACCGATGCCCGGGGTCACACTGGTAGGTCTGTGCTCTATGGGCACTGTGGGCACACTTTCTGTTCTGCTCCTCTGCTGTCATGCCAGGCTCACTGTGCCCACTCTCTTTCATTCCAACAGATCATCCTGCGGGCAAAGCGTGGGATCAGCTACATTGGGGACGTGACGCTGGACGACGTGGCTTTTGAGGACTGTGCCCCGCTGCTGACCCCTGACCGGCAGTGCCACACGGATGAGTTCACCTGTGCCAACGACTTCTGTATCCCCAAAGACAATCTGTGCGACTTCAGTGACCACTGTGGTGATGCATCAGATGAGGACCCCTTCATCTGCGGTAAGTCGACCAATCAGAGGCACCAGTCACCTTCTGACAGGCCAGGGACCACCTTGGACCCCTTATACTATAAAATGATGACGTAAGTGACAGCAGCATGAGGTGGGACGCGTTGTAAGGAAGGGACGAGCACAGGGAGGCAGGGAGACCAGCTCGGGATCACCACATCACTGGAATTGTCACCACACTTGTCACCTCAGACTTCAGAAAGTGAAGTAACACTGTGTGTCCCCACTGTGTGTCACAGTGGACAGCACTCGGTCACTCGAGGGGACCCTGCTGGTCCTGCCTATGCTACTGCAGTGCCACCTGCACACATTGTACCCGAGGTGACAGTACAACACAGCACCCTGTGAATGGCAGAGTGACCGCACCAGGTGGTCCAGATTCTTTGATTATGACTCTTACAGTCCATGGCCTCGGCCACTACGGGGGCCACACTCCTTACAGGACCATTGAGTGCAGTGAAAACCTCTAGGGGGCACCAAAAACTACTGGACTCCCACCACAGTGTGGCACCTCCCATCATCAGATGGGCCTCTTCTTGTGGTCCTCCAGAGGCAAGTGGCACCACATTCCATGACCTCTGCCAGGCGTCCTGCCACTCCTCTGAAAAGCAGGCAAATGATGGGTGGCATTGCTGACTCAGTTGGCACAGCTGTGCCACCTGCTTGTCCATTCATTTCCTGTTTCTAACCTGAACCTGAGCCAGAAGATGACATGTGCCCACCAGTCTTCCCATCAATCCACCCACATTTCCAATTTCATTCATTCTAGTCTTAGTGCAGCAGGGAGTCAAAGCCTAACCGGGCAGCTCTGGGCACAAATGGGGTACCCTGCTGTTGCAGGGCACACTCACACCTCCACACTCAAATTATGCCACTTGACAGTCACTAGTCAGTCAGACCTACGCGTGTTTGGGATGGCGGCACAGTGACTGGAGCTGTGAGTCTGCAGTGTTAACAGCTGTGCCACCGTGCCACGCAGGAGAGCTCTCAGCAAAGCAAAGGAGGATGAGAGGGAAGGAGGGTGGGCAGGAGAGGGCAGAGTAGGGCAGAGTGCCCCCTGGAGGGCAGCTGAGCCTCAACACCAATATGGTGGGCAGAGAACTCTGAGTGGGTGGCACATCAGCCAGTGCCAGTGTTTATAGTGCCATTCCTGTTCCTTCACACTCAAGTGTAGCTGTGCCCTTCTTTCCTTAATGTAGCGCCTTTCTCACTGGCTCTGGTCGCCATGTTGTTTATAGTGCCTTTCATAAATCGCTATTTATGGTCCCTTAAATGCACACAGCATCCTGCAGAGTGAAGTCAGTGAGCATCAAAGTGAACCTGCAGTGGCTGGCACTGGGCATGGTGCCAGAGGCCCTTTCACTTCCAAAATGAGATTCTTATTTTTTTTTTTATGATGCCATGGCGGATCTTTGCCATAAATTACTTTTAAAGTCAGCGTGGCATTTAAAAATCGGCCGGTGATTTAAGAGGCTGAATGTTGCTGTCAGCTATAAAGCCGCTGCTTCTTAGTGTGTGGGCACCACGAGATCGGTGCCCTGGACTTAAGGTGGACTGAAAGTGGAGCTCGGATGGTTCAGGAGCAGACTGCCTTCGCTCAGGACCAGGAAAGCTGGCACTGGGGTGGGACACCGTGGGCACTGAAGTGCAGGGCAGATGGCTCTTCTAAGAAGCTCTTGTCTGCTGCTTCCTCATGGCCCACTACAGAGGCTGCCCCCTGGTGGACTGTGCTGGGTAGTGCAGGGCCTTTGAGCAGTCAGGAGGACCCCGAAGTGTGAGTCGCTGCTCTAAAGCCCAGTGTGCACATCCTTGAGCCTGGGTGTCCTCCCATGGCCTTGGCTGGCTGTCACTCAGATCCACTAATCACTTGCTCGGTCACTTTCTTATTTATATAGTGCCTTGTCCGCACACACACTCTCTCGGGGGGAGAACACAACACTGACGCGTCCCCAAACCAGGATTTCTTTATATAGTGCCCATCATGTGCCACCACCTCCATTAGAGGTGACTGGACTGGGAATTTGAACCTGCAGCTTGTATAGTGAGTCCCTCTGAGTGTCCCACTTTAGGGGACAGCGCCCCCTATAGTCCTATCTGTTCCACTTTTTTAACAGTCTGGCTTTTCTTACCGGTCGGAGCTGGACTGGCTATGACTGGTGACATTCAGGTTGGGCACCGTGACAGTTTTAAAGAGCCTCGTAATGACGTTGTTGGCCCCTCCCTCTCTAGGCCTCTCCCCCAGCTGCAGGTCACACAGTGCAGCATAGTATATGTAATGACTGCTGGGTGACAGGGGTGCCAGAGTTATATAGTGCCTTTACAGAGTGACAGGGGCAACAAAATATATATTGTAGAGTGCCATTCCTAAGTACGAGGTATTTGGTGGAGCGCCATACTTTATACTGTGCTGTGCCTTTCATGGGTGAGGTTGGTACACCCTAGTTGGCACCTCATCCTGGCACGTCACCGTGTCATTTACTGGGCTGTCATATCAATCCATAGGTCACTTCTATGGCCGCTGTGATTTTGAGTTCGACCTTTGCTCATGGCATCAGTGGCAGGGCGATGACTTTGACTGGCTCCTCCAAGTGGGCAGCACACCCACTCTTGGCACCGGACCGTCAGCAGACCACACGCTGCAGGACCCCTCAGGATACTACATCTATGTGGAGAGCTCCTTCCCACAGACGGTGGGCAACGTGGCCAAGCTGTCGAGTCCGACCATCAGCAGACTGAGCAGAGACTGTAAGGTATGGGCACAGGGGCGTTGGCCCTCCGGTCAGTGGGCATCCCATCATTTGGCCGGCAAGCATTTCAAGAGTCTGGGAGGTCAAGCAGACCTCTCAGTGTGTTGGCTATTCTTGTATAGCGCCTTACACAGGACTCGGCCCTTGGCATGCTGGACCCAAAAAGGCCTGAGGCAGCCCCCTAGTGGCCTGTACCCTCAAAGTGGCACACCTTAAGTGTAAACTTGTAAAGTAGGTGACTCACAGAATCCCCTTCACCGTCCTGACCCCCTCGGTCTGCCACACAGTGCTGTCTCCTGGTGCCCACAGCTATAATGTCAGGTAAAGAAATGGAATGTGGGCAACTCTCTTAACACACCTGATCTCCCTACCTGAAATGACAGCATGCCTCCTGGAGGGGACAGTGGTGTCACATCTGTTATACAAATTCACACCCAAAACGTCCAAATGACATCACCTTGTCCTTTGTCATGAGGAGTTGTGGCCTTTACACCCTTTAATCCTCCCCTTTGGAGTCACAGAGATTGTCACCTGCTCACTGCATGTGAGGCTGCCAGGCAGCACTGCCCTCTACTGGCTGCCCCTGCCACTACAAGTGACTTGAGATGACACAATATTTGCCCCAAGAAACTGCTGCACACGTCTCATCGATTTCAATATCACGTCCTGCTAAATCAACTGGGTGAGTGTGAAAGGCACTATATATCCAATCGGGGGCTACACTCAGTAAGTGGACACCTCAGGTTTCTGGATGGGTGTGAGTGTAACATCGTATGCTGCGTCACTAGGGGCCGCTCTTCTAAAACTGCCGACTGCCTTCTGTCAGGCTGAGAGCACGGCGCCCCCTGCTGGCCCCTGGTATCGCCAACATTTTGGACTTTTTCAGACCGGGTAGCTGTCTGCTTCTCGGTTCATTGACCCTATAGATGTCCATCTGGCCACCCACCTCCTCTACCTGCCTTCTGCTGCTGGAGGTCACAGGGGGCCATTCTAGGAGGACCCTTTTTAATGACAGGAGTGAAAGGAGCTATAAAATGTCAAATGTCCAGTAAAAGGCAAACAAAGCAAAGGGGCAGCAAAGGCAGGCGCTATATTGTGGCTGTGCCTTTTATTGCAAATGAAGAGGCAGCAGGGGGCTAAGCAGCTAACCTTTCCATTATATAGCGCCTTTTGACAGACCAGGTAGCGGCCCCAGGGTGACACACGCATGCTTGCTTTCTTCTTTTCTGACAAAAGCCCCCTGCATCGCTGATTTCCCCCTCGCCTTTCCAATTTTCTGCATGTCATCACTTGTCAGCGGCACTCATTACTCAGGCAGTGCAGCCCCCCGAATGCTCACCGCGCTGGCATCGCCGACACTCCAGCACCCTCGGCCGACTGCTGATGCGTCGTAATTAAAGCTCTGTGACAGGGACATTAAAGAGCTGCTGGCACTTCTCATGCCAGTTTGTCCCACGCCTCACACCTTTGCAAGCCGTCCTCGGATTTCTTGGATCTTCGTGTTAAAAGTGGCGCCCCCTACTGGCTTCTGACTTCCCGGGTGACCACAAGCTGCTCAGGTGGTCTTGGTGATTTGGAGGTCAATTTGGATAAACTGGTCACACCACCCAGACCCCCTACTGGCTGATTAAAGTCTCCCCCCCAGTCTGCCTCAGTGTCACCTCCTACTGGTGGCCAACTTAACTTTGTCACTCTGACCCAAGGGGCAGTTAATCATTCTCTGATGGCCAGCCAGTCAAGCCCCTTATTGTGTGCCAGTGCTTGATGGGACAATCAGCTCATTTTGTGCCAATGTGGCCGCCTATGTTTGCCAGGGTAAGCCCCTCTGTTTATGTCACCCTGAGCGAGTCACATCACTCATATGTAAAGTCAGCCCACCGCTGGCAGAATCAAGTGCTGGTGCCCACCAGGTGGCTTGAGAAGACTGTTACTGTTAACAGGCCCTGGCACATATCTGAAGGGTGGCACTGTAGGCCAAGGCCAGCCAGGTGGGTGCCATGTTTGGGACCGTTCCTTCCAAACAAATGTCTTTGCCCCTTGCGTTACCAACCATCGCGGGCACTTCTTAGCACATTCCAATGGCACATCCAGCTGGCATTTCCACTGCTGTTGCCCAAGCGATTGTCATCATTGTCAAGTGGCAGATGGACTTCAGTGCCATTTCTGGAACATATGGGTGTCAGCTGTGCTACTTGACAGACAGGTGTGTCCCATATGGGCACACACATGGCATACTGTAATGGATATGTGAATGGCAGTACAATTAGTGGTGATGTGGGCACAGCTACATCAGACAAAGTGGCTGCCCACTGCCATGGGGCACAGAGCTCACAGATCTCATATCTGTGCCCACATGATGTGGCCAGTCCTCTCAGATGAGGGTCCTGCAGAGCTGGGCCACAAAGCTGTCCCTCCAGTGGCTCATCTGCCCCCCTGCACACATCTGTCACTCCTGTCACATCTTTCACTACCAGGTCGCTCAGTCCTTGGGGTGCTGGCCTCTGGGTGCCTAGTGCCCAGTCCAGCACCTGTCCCTTGTGTCCCTGTTCACCATTCACTTGTCACTTTCCATAACATCTTTTGTCTTATTTGGTCCCAGTCACCCCCAACTCTGCCAGGAAGCAGCCCTGGGCGTGTGGACCCCTCATAAGACCCAGTCAGCCACAGAGAGGGCACACTGCCCCTAGCCAGGCCTGAGCACGCTGTGCCATCAGTCAGCTGGGCGTTTGTAGCTCAGCTTCTCTTTATTCAATATAGCGCCTTTCATCATTCCGCTGCTGCAGTTCCACTGGTGGTCTCACACACAGGAGCAGAGTGTTTGCACCTGAGACATGTGAGACCCCCGAGTCCCATCAGAGCTGAACACACCTGACCTCTCAAAGGTCCTGCATAATAAAAGACGTTTTCAAGAAGCACGTTAAAGGCGCTATATGAAGAGAAGGTTCAGTCTGCTGCCTGGGACGTCACTCTTCTCTGGCATTTACAGTGGCATGGCGCCATATAAAGTCACAGGGCTATCACGGGTGACACACTGCGTGATCTGATTTGAGTCATTAAAGGTGACAAATGGCTAAGTGTTGGGCTTCCCTCCTCCTCTTCCTCCTCCTCTTCCTCTTCACCACAGTCTTCCAGCTGGTTGCCTTCTCTCATTCCCTTTCACTTGGACTTTGTACCCACTGGGTGACTTCTGGTGCCCTCTGCCCCTGACCCCTTTTCTTTCTTTTGCTCGCAGCTCATTTTCTATGTCCACATGGCTGGACGAAGCATGGGCAGCCTCCTGGTGTACCAAGTGACCGTTTCCAATCAACAGCGCCAACTTCTGAACCTGACAGGAGACCAGGGCAACTACTGGCAGAGGAGGCAGCTGGCCCTGCACGCTGACGAGGACTTCATGGTGCTGATTGAGGGCCAAGTGGGCAAAGGTGGCAAAGGGGACATCTCTTTAGATGACATCACCTTCACGGGAGAGTGCCTACCAGCGGCATCCGCCAGCTCACCTGCTCAACCGACGTCAAGCCCACCACACGGTAAGGGGGATGCTGATGGTGCCAACTGCGGGCATCTCCATTTCTCATTTCTAAACTTTGGAATTCTTGAGTGCCATAGAGCTGGGGGTGACCCTTCCAGGGTGGTCATAGGAGATGAACGCAGACCCTTCCTGGACACAGTCATGTCATGGCAGTGCCCGCTTGCCACACAAACATACTTGTATATAGTGCCTTTCTTAACACATTCACAGCCTTTTAGGTGGCAGCGTGAGGCTGATGGGTTCTCATATTGGACTGAATGCACCAGTCTGTGACTTCATATAGCACCTTTCACGCACCCGCTTCATAGTTAGGGGAGTGGGTGATGACCAGCCATGATATGTCCCGGCCTGGTGGGCACTGGACTGGCAGCAGCGGTGGGCACTAAGCTGGTCCTCAGGGCTGTCACATTCTAAGTGACCAGTCAGTTAGGCATCGTCCAACCCACTATACCCTACCACAGGGTCACGGGGGTCTGCTGGAGCCAATTCCAGCCAGCACAGGGCACAAGGCAGGAACAAATCCTGGGCAGAGCACACACACACACACACACACACACACACAACATCAGTCAGAATAGCCAATGCACCTAACCTGCATGTTTTTGGACTTTGGGAGGAAACTCCATGCAGGGAGGACCAGGGAGGGACCAGGGAAGTGAACCCAGATGGGTCTCCTTACTGTGAGGCAGCAGTGCCACCCACTGCGCCACTGTGCCACCCCCCCAGCCAGACCAATCGTTACTTTATATAGCGCCTTTCAAAGACAGCAACTCCATTAGCCATAGAAGACAGCGCTGGGAATTTGGGACACCTGGACAGATGGCTGGTGACCAATCAGTCAGTCAAGCAATCAAGCAATCAATCAATCACTCGATCAATTCAATGCCAACCACTCATTCAGCTGTTCAGTTGGAATTGAGCAAACTGCTGATCAATTAAACACTCAATCAATCAATCAATCAAAGCCCACAATGCGCAGACACAACGCAGTATCAGGTAGGGCGCTATATGAAGTGGCAGGGTCTGATCGCCTTTCAGATCTCCTTGATGTCTTGGTGATGTCTTGGTCACCTGATGATGGTGCCGACTGCAGCTCTGTCTTGACTGGGGGTCCCGGCAACTTTGATTTACTTTTAGAGTCACCTCTGGCCTGATTTGCTACCTTGTTTCCCTCTGTTGTCCCACTGACACCTTCGAGCTTCAAGGACCCTCAGAGGCTGTCCAGACGTTGCCATGACAACCTCTATATATTCCAAAGCCCCTCTGCTGCCCCCTCCCTGACCCCAAGGTAGGCTGGCCAGTACCAGACTGGAGGCCTTGACAGATGCCGCCCTCTGGTGGTCATTATGAGCAATGTTAGGCTCTTTGCTGGTCCAAGTCCGTACTGCTGGCACCCCCTCTTGGACAACGATGGCATTGCTACCTCCAGTCCTTCCACAGGTGACACAGGTGGGGCAGAGGTGTCGGCTTGTGTTTTCTAGTGCCTCCTGTCTGTATCTGTGCGCCATGATAGCCTCGTCCCTTGACTTGCCCACCTGAAACCTGAAAAACCTGATATAGCGCCTTTCCACTTCACAGGTACACACCCAGCTTGACGTGAGCCAATGAGAGGCCAGCACCCCCACAGCCTGCCCACCACTCTGTCATCTCCAGCCATTCCTAGACTCCTCATTCAGTTCTGGGTCAGGGGGGCTTTGGTCAACTCGGGCAGGGTGCCAGGGCATCACAGTGCCCACTCACACTCAGATCCTTATCTAGATGGCTATCAGAGGCTCTGGGCAGGTGACAGCTGGGGAACAAACAAGCTCAGAGAAAAGCACCGGTGGTCCGGAGTTCTTTATGAGGTCAGCTGAGCTCCCCACTCAGTAACCCTGTCACTAACCATCACCACCTGGGGGTCCTCTGGCCAGTCCTAAGAAGTCTCCTTGTTGACCTGTGAGCTGAGCCAGATTTGACCTCCAGCGAATTTTGTGGCCCTGCAGTCACCACCATGATGCCCACCTCAGGGTTGAGGAATGGCTGGTGGTTCGTTGGCATATCACACCGGAGAAACTTGGGCTCAAGGGCACCTGAGGAGTGGCAGCTTCAATGCACCTTTGACTGCCTACCTGGCAACTGTGGTGGGCCACTCATCTGCCTATCCCCCGCTGGGCATCACCATCCTTGTGAGCTCCTTGCCCACCTGTCTTTGTGTGGCTGTGCCACTCAGCAGCTTCTCTGCAGCTGCAAACCTGCCGGCCGCTGGTGGACCCTGACACTTCTTGTCTTGACACACAAACCGCCAGTGCAGCAGACACACGGAGCTGCAGCTATTAAGTGCATAAGGGGCAGGCGGCAGTCTGTGTGCCACCCAGCCATCGCCGGGTGTTGGGTAATTGGAGAGGGTGAGGGCGGCCTGCCAGTTCACACCGCGTGGTGTCATCTGCTATCATTGGGGGCAGGAGGAGACCACTCTATAGTAACTCACAGGGTCTTTGTGAGTATCATGGTGGGCAGTCTGGGCATTACCAGCTTTGTGACGGATTGCACTCTGAATGCCATCATCACCACCATCCACAATAACATCCCACAAAAGGTCACGGTCACCTCTGATGTCACTTCATGGGCACATTAGGACATCCCATTTGTGAAGGGTTCCCTCGTCTATTGTGGGCTTCCTGCTTTGTCCCGCTGGATGCCCCCTCCTGCCCTCTGAGTTGCCCCCCCCCCCCCCCAGACGTTGTAGGTGACGAGAAATCTTTTTGTCTTTCGGGCATGAGGAGGAGGGGACGATCACAGTGCAGGGTGACACTCAAAGTCTGCCGCCCCCTGCTTCACTGCCAGAGCTCTGCCAGTTTGTCATGCCATTGGTGGGCAGCACGGTGGGCGTACTAGTAGAGCACAGAGCAGAAATGCTGAGCATGCAAGGCGCTATATAAGAAACAGTTTGGACTACTGGGGGCGCTGCCTCTGAATGTTTTCTTTCTGAACACCAAAGGTCAGCCGGACCACCAGACACACAGAATCACTTCTCATGGATTCATTAGCAAAATATGCAGTGACGCCACATGGGGGGAAAGAACAAGGAGCCGTTCTTGGAATGGGGGGCCGCCTGTGACCCCGGAGTGGTGACCCTGAACCCCAAGTGTCGCCCTCATGTCTGTTTAACCCACAGGTGCTTGTGACACTCCAGAGGGACTCTCATGTAGCCCTGTGGTGCCCCCCCCCCCATAGTTCTGGCTGTGAAGCCCCCCTTGAATGCTCTGAATGTGCTCCTCACATTCCCCTCCGTCTGCTGTGAAAGGCACTATAAAGAAGGGATCCAGGTCAGCGTTTGAGGAAGTGAGACCCTCGCTGGGGTGTCATCAACTTGTCACTTGTTTCCTGAGTGTGCAATTGAGGTGACAAACCCACACTGATAGGGCTCATGTCATTGCCACCTAGCAGAATTATGCCAGCCTGCCTCTTACCTTAAATACAGCAGGACAGTCACACCTGCCCTCAAGCAGCCTTACAGTGCAGTCTGATGGCACAAGACGGGGGGGGGGGGGGCACAGGCAGAGCCCAACTGCTGAAGGCCTGGCATCTTCTGTTCTGGTCACGTCTTCTTTACTTTGTGTCTGGTCCTTGGGCCTTTATGAAAGGCGCTATATAGGGATGGATTATAAGGACGTCCCTGTTTGCGGTGTGTTAGCCGCCCAGTGGCTTACTGGTTTCAATGGTAACTTGAGGGGACCTGCAACAAGGTAGGTCCTTTGTTAGGAGGCCTCGGAGTGGGGCGCTATATGAGTTACATGAATGTGAGCCTGACAGCGAAAGGCGCTATATAAACACAGCAACGAGCAGGTGGGCAGTCAGAGTGGTGGTCTGGATGGGGCCGAGGGGCCTTCCACAACTCCTGGCCTTCCAGACCCTGCCACTGTTCTATTACCGCTGAGGATGCCACCCTGTACCCCCATTACCCAGCTGAGAACTTATCAGGCAATGGCAGGGTAGAGGGTCTCAAGGGCATACAGTGTGCCACATGGCGTTGTTGGCCACCGATTGATTCTTCCTCCGAATACACAGAAGGCACTGAGAGGCAGAGACTGTAGAGCAGCGGGTGGCACATCACAGACTTACGACAGACTGTGCCCCCTGTCATTAAGACCACCTTGACACCCTTTGGGAGGGGCATAAGGTGCTCTCATGTAGGTGCCCCTAGGTGAAGCCAAATCCCACCTACACAAAGCTGGCACTGGGCTCAGGACAGGGATAAGTCTGGTGATTTTAAAATGAATCAGGCTGCCTGGGTGGGCAGTCAGCCCAAGGGAATGCAGGGAGGTGACCCCCCAGTTGCAGAGTGTTATATAGCGCCTTTCACCCCCCCCCCATCACACGTTTGCCACGGCGGCTGAACGCTCCGTGCACTCTCGCTGGGCGCCGGCCACTTTTTAATCGAGAACACAAGTGCAGGGTTTAGTGCTGGTGCCGCAAGTCGTTTCCAAATGCTTTGTGGTCTGGCTTTTCCGTGCCCCCCCGGCCCCCCAGCCCCCCTCCACATTTATTCTGTCAGATTGTTTCAAGTTTTCTCGAGCCGCTGTAATTGAACTGTGAAGTTGGCAGCCGCAGCCGGCGTCTTCTGCACGTTTCCCGGCTCTGACAAACTTCTCCCATTTTTTTCCAGTCCCAATGTTGCTGAGGAAGCCAAAGAGTGAAGGCCACTGCTGCACCAGAGGCCATCGACGCTGTGACGTGTCACCTGTCAGGCGCTATAAAGGCCGACGCCCACTTTTATATAAGGGGGCCGCCATTTCAAATGCTAAGCAAAGCTCAAAAGTCGGTCCCCCAAACAGATTCCTAATAGCTGAGTGCCACTCCTCGGGGACACAGAGCTCAGTGTGGCGGGTCAGTGAGGACCCCTTAAATAGGACCTCGGGGACAACATAAGTGACAGGACAGGTGAGGGATTGACAACAAATGGAGGTGTGATGGCAACGGGTGGGACGATCAGAGGCTCCACCCCCTCTGGGGGGGGCTCAACAAATAAAAAGAAAAGAAAATGGCAGGTGAGGGGTGGGGCGAATCTCAAAATAAACCTCAACGGCGTGGCACACCATGTGGCACTGCCATTAGGGTGCCCTCCTCAGCCCCACTGGCCGTCACCACCAAGCTGATAAAGAAGGCAGACAACCCCCAAATCTTCAATGTCAGCTGCTGCTCTCTGCCACGCCCGCTGACATCATGTGACATTTCAGTTATCACAACAAAGGAGATGGGCACAAAGTCCAGGGCCTTCACCCCTGAAGCTCGCCCCCTAGTGCTGAGCTTATTGGCTCTCCACACTGCACTTGCTGCCCCATAGGTGCCCACCCTCCATCCTCAAGTCACCATCTCATCCCACATACTCCTCTCCTGTGCCTTGCAACGGGTGCCAGTCCATAAACAGAAGGCCAGAATTGGCTCAGTTTGATGCCAGGGTGCCCTTGGGGGTGGTGGTGCGATGGTCTCTTGCAGGACATCAGGCTCCTCTTTATTGAGTCAAATGAAGACCCCATAAGCCTGTAAATCCCTCCCAGGCTGGCACATGCACTGTGCCCCCCCCCCCCCACCATCTGTCATAAGAGCAAACCTAAGATGTTGGAGTGCCATGTGACTGGCAAAGGGCATCTTTGCCAACAGCGACAGATGAATTTGATGCCAAAAGAGCAAAGCCCAACAACAGATAAACAGGACAGGACATGTCCCCATCTTGTGACAAAAGTAACTAAAGATGAACATCTGTCAGAAACCACAAGCAGACACTGACACCAAGTGGAGTGGCACACAGCGGGCACACAAGGGAGTGGGGTGGCCAAGAACGTGGTCAGAGGTGGCAGACATTTGTCGTGATTGGCCGATACGTTGTCCCTGTCATATTTTATAACATTGGGAGGGTCCTGTGTGCTGCCAGGTGGGTGCACTGCCCATTTCTCATTTCTTGGTTGGTTCTTCTTGATATTCTAAGGCTTTGGCTCAGTGATTGGTGGGCAGCATGTGATGCCCACCACATGGCCTGGCAAGCACATCAGATGGCTGACCTGACCGCTAATCGCTCCTTTTTATGTTGTCAGGACTTTGCCCATCTGGATACCTGGAATGCCACAATGGGGGGTGCTACACACCCAGGCAGCGGTGCAACTTTGTGGATGACTGCGTAGATGGCACCGATGAGGAGGAATGTGGCACCTCTTGTGACTTTGAACACGGCCGATGTGGCTGGGAGAACTCGCTGGCCGACAGCTTTGACTGGGTCATTGGACTGGGGTCACTGCAGAGCCTTCGACCCCCCGTGGACCACACCCTGGGAACCCAAAACGGTACTTCATGACAAGCATGTCCTGGCATGATTGGGCCACTTCATTGGGGAGTGAAATGCAAGCGTGCTGTCTGGGTGGGCACCTGCCACCAGTGTACACGGCGGTGAGGGCATCAGGCTACAATTGAGAAGAAGGGCTTAATGGCGCCTGAGTGGTCCTTGCCCGTTGTTTGTGTCCAGTGCCAGCCACTGCCATTTACAAGCAGCAGTCAGAAACCCACAGGCAGCACTCCTATGCCAGCTTGTCTGTTGGAAACACCAGACCACCAGTCTGCTGCCCGACCTGAGCTTGTTTAGCGCCTTTCATGTAGCACAAGTCTCTACCAAGATGAAATACGAGCAGCTAGTGGGACCAGCCAAGTGAAACCCCCTAGTTTGATTGATTGGTTGATTGATAAGAAAGGCGCTATATGATAGATAAATGAGTTCCATGATGAGGACATGGAGCAGGTGGTCTCCAGCTGACCTCGTGGTCTTCATTTAGTTTTTAGGAAATGAATGAAAGAACAAAAGCACTCTGTGAAAGGCGCTATAGAAAGATTTTTTTACTTTGTCACCCTACAGGACACTTCGCCTACCTTGAGGCCACCCCAGCTGGCCTCCGCGGTGACAAGGCCCACATGAAGAGTTCCAGGTGGATGGAGTCGAGTGGCACCTGCAGGCTGACCTTCTGGTATTTTGTGTCACCCAAGGCCACCGGCATCATCCGACTTTATGTGAAGGTGGGTTTTGTAGGTGGCAGACCCCCTTCTCCTTCGTCATTTCTGTAGCACCTTTGACAATAAGCTGGTGCCAAGCTCCACTGGTAGTCCATAGAGTGTCTTTCACGGTGAGCTCCACTACAAAATCCAGATGTGACACTTGTGTCTCGTGCCATCAAGGTCAGTGCAAGTCGGTGACTCCTGCTCGTCTACCAGTGGTGACCAGGATGGACATTTAGGTGACCATCAGCACACTGAGCAGCATCTCAAGGTCCCACGATGTGACTGGCACTGTGTTTTGATGCCAGTTATCATTTATAGCACCCTCTCATCATGGACACCACCTCCACTGTACAGACCTTCCAGGTGATGTGACTGGTGGGCACTGATAGCTGTAACTGTTTATAGCGCCTTTCAGTCATGTGCATGACCTCCAGCTGCTGTTTGGCACATGAGCTGACATGGTGGTGGTAGTTAATGTTTATAGCGCCTTTCACTGTTTCTGGGCAGTGTGGATGCGCCTGAAGTGTCTCATCCAGCCTTGTCATCTTGGGTTTCTTCAGGGTCAAAGGAGCTGTATACACATTGCTGCATTTTGTGACATCGTGTGCCACATGGGCAACACAAACAGCAGATGAAGAAGAGCAGGTGCAGCATTTTATAGCACACTGCAACACCCAAAGGCAAGGCACTATATCACTTACAGGTCAGAAAAGAAGGTTAAAATGCCAAAATGAATAAATAACTAGTGACTGGCACTCCCCCTGGCACACCCTCTGCTGTGCCAGGCACTCTAAAAATAGGCCAAGTTAAGTAGGCCACAGGGCGGCTGTGCTATCAGTAGTTAAAGAGGACCTCAAAGAAGACGGCTAAAGTGGTTGCTCCTCTAAGTGTCTCTGCCACCTATTCTGCCCTCAAGGGTGACCCGTCTGATTGCTCTTCTCAGTGGCACTCTGCCCTCCATATTATTCCTGCCCACTGGCTGCTGCTACTTATGCTGCATAAATGAATTGGGCAGGCAGGGGTGTGTGTGTGTGGGGGGGGGGATGTAATGAAAGGCACTATAAACAGTAACAGGCTGGCATTGACTCAGTTCAAAGTACCACTGCATGCTGGGATGCCTGAGCAGCACCAGTGGCACTTTGTCCCTTTCCTGCTGGTCCATATGCCCCTTGCTGACCATGCCATCTCCTTCCAGACTGACCACGGCCTCTCTGAGGTATGGAACAAGACGGGGAGCCCAGGGGACGCCTGGGTGAAAGCCGAAGTGCCGCTGAGGAGGCTGAGGGACTTTGAGATAATCTTCGAGGGGGTCCGGTCCAAGGACTTCGGTGGAGGGGCCGCAATCGACGACATTCGCTTTGAAAGCTGCCAGCCTGGTAAGTCTGATGAGTGAAAACAGATGGGTGGGTGGGCGGGGGGTTTGGTGCCCGTAAGACAGCTACTCAAATTAGACAGGGCAGCCATGCCAGCTGCCAGATGATTGGTGCATATGGTGCATATGGCACAGCTGAGTGTCCCCTCTGTCCCTAGACCCCTGACCACCTATGACTGGCAGGCAGTGGGCTGAGTGACACCTCTAGCGGAGACTTTCCTGCTATATGCCTGACAGTGGGACAGTAAGGGTCAAGTCTCCAGGTGACCACTGGCCTCTGCACCAGGTGAGCTGCAGGTGGTCCTCTCTCGGCTACGTCCACAATAGCCCCCTTTGGGTGACCCACTCAGAGGGATATGCATAGGTGACCACAGAGCAGAATGAAGACCAAAGCTGGTCACATGGGACGCAGGAGAGGCAGGCAGTGACCACTAAGGTGACACTGGTCTGAGTTCTTACAATAAGAAGGGCTGCTAATGGGCAGCTGTCTTCATACTCCAATAGTTGGCACCAGGGGCCGCAGCTGGCAGTGGCACAGGGGAGTTGGGCAAGGAGCTGTCCTGGACCACCGTTCTGTCAAAGCAAAGTCAGTTGGGGGACTTTGGGAGAGCAAGAAGGCTGGTGGGCAGCCCAGAGTGAGGCCACAGTGGCAGGCATGTGGTGGCAGCTGTCACTTTCATTTGGATTATGACGTCATCGCCTTCTTGTGTCGCGACTGTTACTGGTCATGTGATCTGCCAGTGGTGTGACCCGTGATGTCTCACTGGCCAAGCAGTTTGTGATGGCCACAGCCACGTTAGGGTCACATTGGTTGAGAGCTGACATTTTAAACCTGTGCTCATCTGTTGGGCCTCACAGACCACGAGATGAAGGTCTTACTGGCACCAGAAGGTGACATTCAAAGACCAATAAGTGAGAAGGAAGGATGGTGTAGTCGGCAGGATCTGAGCATCATTGAGAGAGTCAGACATAGAGAAGTACAAGTTTAAAATGTTAGAGAACAGTGAGTGGGTGACAGGCGGTGACTTGGGGACACGGGGGTCACTGCTGGGACAAAAGGTCATGTTTACCAAACAGATACCCACCAAAAGAAGAAGATCATCCATGTAGGTACCATTGCAAAGAGGCAGCAGATGGCATTGTGTAGGTGGACTGCACTGGACACTGAGGACAGAGACGCTGCCCTGGACATTTAGTGGCAATGGGGTCTCGTTAGGAGTAAACCGCAGTGGACGCTCGCTACAGAAGATAAGCCTGCAGTGGGCACTCACTATAGACTGGCTGAGCTGGTCGTTCTGGGCACCCACGCCGGAAACTCATCGTACCAAATGGTGCAGGTGGAAGAGAGAAGATGGCACTGGAGTCCTGCATGTGTGCCCTCCACACTATGTGCCCATCTCTCATTCAGCTCATTCAGTTCTTCATCTGCCAGCAGGAGGGGACATCACGTAAGAAGAACAATCAGAGGTGGGCACACTGTCCCCTTCGAAGGACCTCACATTGATGAAGTTCACTGGCACAGCCGAGCGGTGTCTCCAGGAGGCGCTCCTGCTGTCCTACGTGGCAGTCCAGACTAAACCAAGTCACTGTCCCACGCCTCGCCTATTAAGGACGTCCCAGTCCCAGAGGCCGTCACTTATAAACTGGTGACTTGGGACTTGGGACTTGCAGCGTCCATAATGGAGAAGGTGCTACTCGAGACCTGCAGCAGTGGAATAAGGACCCCACCCAGAAGATGGTGCCCAAATACAGATCCACTGGTGATGACATGCTGTGCCAACTCTGAGCGGTCACAACTGGGCACAAGTCTTAGACGTGATGTCTGACATGAAGCAGCAAATCGAAGCGACCGGCGCCACACAAACTCGAGGTGTCAAGCAGACTCATGGACAGGCCTCGGCATATGAGGGACATGCCAACCATGTCGGGTATTGTGGGATATGCTAGGGATGAACTGGTGGCTGAAATGACAAGTGAGTGGGGCCTCTGGCACAGATGGGAGGAGCCAAGAGAATATCACCAAATAAGATGGTCATGAAACATTGGCAGGGAGGGCTGAGGTGCCAACACAATCCCAGTGTCCCCATCTCTATACTGGTCTGATGTCAGCACAGGCAGGTGAAGTGACCTGATGATTTGTTGTACTTTGGCCACTAGGGGGCCACCTGGTCAGCTGACAGAGCCTGTCTTTGGTTGAAGAGCTGTGAGAAAGCCGACTGGCATATTCAGCGCCTTACTAGGATGAACGCAGACCTCGTGGGCTTTACCGCCATTTCCATAAGGTGAATCTCTGAGTCTCTCAGGGTCACACAGGACATCAGGGGTGGGACTGATGTGCCACCACTGCTCGTTTCTGTTCTGTCACCCCGTCTTTATATAGCGCCTTTCACAGTCATCGCCAGTGAGCCTGGGCCTTTGGCCGGAGAGCAGTGCCCTTGGATGAAATCTGCTGAAGCTCCCTTGCTCGTCAGCCTTTGGACATCTCATCAGACGTCTTAACTAAGACCACCGTCCAGCTGTCCATCCATTTTCTCACCTGCACAGTCCAACCGCAGGGCTGCGACGCTCCACCACTCAGAAGTTTCCGTTTGCACAGCCATCACCACAGAGGCAGACATTCAGCCTTCATATAGCGCCTTGCCTGCTGTCATCATCACCGGCCTCAATGATGAGGTAGAGGATGGCTGATGAGGCCGTGTGAAAGGCGCTATATGGGACTGAGACACCAGCCCTGCTGACACTTTACTTTGTGTGATCTGAGAGGCTGCAGGCCATCATACAGACAACATGCAGACAATGAGGGGCATGCAGACCTTCAGGGGGTCCATTTGTGCCCAACACGGCTGTCCCACGTGGCACAAGGCGGGGTTCTGGCAAACACCAGTCAGGCACCTTTCAACACCTCGCCATCTGGGCGCCGTTGTGCGCATCGAGAAGCTGTCATCACGTCGGCGACGCGCTCCAATTAGTCAGGCGGCCGGCAGCGGGGGTCTTCAACACCTTCTCATAGATTTCCTGCCGCGGCTGCCAGCGCCTCTCAGCATCTGATTAATCCACTTGGCTGAGGAGCTTGTGAGCTCACATTGTGGGTGCCAAGTGCTCCTGAGACGGGCACCTCCTGTCACTCACTCCCGTCTAACCCCCTTTGTCTCCTCTGCCTGGCTGCTCTCCTCTGGACTTTCTCCTGTGCCACTTTGTCTCTTTGGCAACTGCCCACAGCACTCCAGGGCAGGCCTCACCCGTGTGCCCCACACATCAGGGCACTGTATGCAGTAGCCTGCCATCCTGATAGCCCATGGCTTCTGCCTCCTGCCTTGGTGTTGATGCGTCCTTCATCTCAGTGCCCCACATTCTAAATCTGTCCTCGTCTTCACTTAGTGACGTGGAGGAGCTCAAAGATTCCCAGCAGGTGGTCATCGCCAGGTTGGTCAGGTGACCACCGTAGGGCGTCGCTTTGCACGCCTTGCTGAGTTTTAAATCCTTACTCCATTGTTGCAGCTGCCTGTTTGACCAGCTTGACCATCTGAGTAACCCAGATGGTAGAGAACTGCCTGGCACATCAGGTGTGAGACTGGCACGGTCAGACTGGTGAGATAGTGTCCTTGGCATCTTCCTCAAATGATTTGGTGGTTGCCAGCTCAGTGAGGCTCCTGGCCATCTTCAGAAGAGGACCCTCTACTCTCTGGCACTGAACGGCTGTGCCCCCCCTTTAAAGAATTCACTAATGTCAGCAGCTGACCAGGGCACCTCAGCCATGCCCAGTGTCCAGTGTCCCAGTCCTGTCCTTGGTCTGCCTGACGGTGTGAGGCTTGCTGGCTGCCAACTCCTTTAAAGCCCACAGTGGAAGGTTGGGGTCCAGAAGGTGGATGGCTGGATGTGTGCCAGTGTTGCCCTGTTCACACTGACTCTCACTTACTTTGGGTAAGTGGGAAGAAAAGTGCAGGAGTGCAGGCAGGCCAAGGAAGAACATGGCGTAGTCGGCAAGATCTCAGTGTTGACACCACAGCAGGTGCCTTGTAACCCCCAGCTTGGTGCCCTCTGCCTAAATGGCCTCCCTCTGACGGGCCTCCATCCATGGTCTGCCTGGCTCCATGTGAATCAAGTATTCATGGATGGCCAGGGATGGCAGAGTCGGGCATCAGTATGCGCGGTCTCACTTCACTCTGCCGAGGAGCCTGCGCTGAAATTGCCTGATTTACGACGCCTTCCGCCGTGGCAGACGCCTCAGCAGCTTGTTGAGCAGCGGGGCCACCGGAACAACACGCCCCTGGTTTTAAATTACAGTAGGAACGCATCGGGGTGGGCACGGGGGGTGAGCGCTGCGTCAGCACAGGTTCAAGTCCGCGCCTAATAAATCTGCTGGCCTCGCTGATGCGAGCCGAATGGCAACGAGATGAGCAGGTGACGACATTCAGGGAGCAGAGGGAATCAGTGGCAGAAACACAGATGTGGCCACGTTTGGGAATGTGGGGGACGGCGACGTGACACGGCCCACCCGACTACATGTGGCCCACCGCACTGCACTGGCATGAACGATAAAGTTAGTCAAGGCAGGCAGGATTACTGTCCACAATGCTGACCACTGCTGTCCTGGGCAGGACACAATGCTGTATTGAAATGGGGTGCCCAGCGCAAGTCCTGCCCTCCGTGACCTGGCACCAGAGTGAATTACATATAAAGATGTATTGGCATGGACATAAAACAAGAAGCGGCCCACTGGGTGGCACAGTGGTTGGTGCTGCGGCCTCACAGGTCTGGCCAGCTCTGTGTACGAGTGGGGGGCACGCATATGTGAGTGAGGTGGGGGCTTCCTGTTTGGGACTTGAACCCGTGTCATCTGTCTGACGGACACTCATTTTTTTTTTTTATTTCCTGTTATTTGGATTCTCACTGAAGTTTCCACTCACTTTCTGGTTACTCGCCTGATGACCCTCGGTCTTCGTGGCACTCATGTCACCCGCTCTTTTCTTTCCTGTCCTATCGTAATTCTGCGCCCGAGCTCGGTGCGCACCTGAGCCCTCTGCCCAGCTGACTGGGTGTGACACCTCACCTCAATGACTGCATTTGAATTTCGGTTCCTGACACTACTTGCTTTTGTTCTCTTGTTACAGGTGACGAGGTGCCCGGCTTGTGCCTGCTGCTCACGGATTTCATGTGTGCCAACAAGCAGTGCATTGACTCCCACCTCGTCTGTGACTACAAGGCGGACTGTGACGACGGCTCGGATGAAGCGGACTGTGGTAAGTGACCGGCCACAATCCAGTCATGTGTGGCAGTGGCATCAGGGTGCCAGGAACCTGTGTGCTGTTTGCACCTGTTAGATTCACTGGTGACTTGACCAGACTTGAAAGAGCAGGCTGGTGGACTGGCATCTCATCCAGGTCAGATTACCATGTTGTATCCTCAGATTGTCATTTCACCCCACTGTGTGCCCAGGTGGTGTGTAACTTGGGCAGTGCTGACCCACTGACCAGTCACAGCGTGGAAGGTATAAGATGTGGCACATCTGGTCCTCAATGCAAATTAGTGGCAGTGAGACAAACGGTCAAAAGACAGGTGTGTGGACTCGGCCAGGTTAGGGCAAGTGACTTGGGGTGGCAGCGGAGTGAGGCGAGGCCACCAAAGGGCACTCCTTGTGACCATGTGACCTACCCAGGTGAGTTGTCCTTTGCCAAATTCTTAACATGCCAGGCCACGCCCCCTCAAGGAAGCCAACTGGCCTGAGGGTTTATTTCAGTAGGGTGGGTGGAGTCATAGCGATGGAGGGTTCCCCTAACAGAGTGGTGTTATGGGAGTGGGCGTGTCTATGCAGACTCTGCTGAGCTGAGTGGGTGGGCCTTCGTGAATGGGCGGGTTCATTCAAATAGGCAGGGAGGCGCCACTAGATGAGTGAGTTCATTGGACTGGGCGGGTGGCAGTGGCCATTAGAGCCCCCCAATACTTGAGAGAGTGCCCCCTCCAGGAGGCTGAACTTCTCTCTCTGCCCGGGTCTGCTTGGCCTCTGATGACCTGCCATGGATGACTGGTCACCTGGACACAGTGACCAGTTTGAAGTGGAGCGTTTTTGAGTCCTGCCTGTAGGGGGTGCTGTGATGGACAATCTGGGATCGCCTTGTGGACTCCATGTCACTGCTCATTGCACTCCTGCTGCTGCCACTTGTCCTTCTTTGAATGCCCATGCCACCTCATTCCACCTGTGCCCTCCTCAGCAGTGAGGCCCATTTGAGTAAATGGGACAGGACGAGCTGGCAGTTTCGGTGGGCACCTGCTGCTTCTTAAAGTGCCTTTCTTCTGCTCACCTCCTCTGCCCACTAGTGCACCTTTGTCATTGTCAGTTGGACGATAGCTTGAGCCACATGGCACACGGAGGGTTGGCACCTTTAAAGTGACAGTGAAAGCAAAGCAAAGAAAATCTGCCAATCTGCTGCTCCACCCAGCGCCCAGTGCTGCCATCAGCTGAGGTCATCTCAATGCCCACTCGATGTGCCCTTTTGGTCTCTCTCAAGGGTTCCGTTGTGGTCTTTGTGTGCCTTTTGTTTTATTGTATGAAGGCACTTCCAGTGAAAGGCGCTATATAAATGAAAGTGGAAGCAGCGGGTTCACAGTGTCCATGGATGCCCACATTGATTGCTTCTGCTTTGGGGGCTCCAACTCTTCACAGCTCAGCAAGCACAGGTGGCAGAAAACTCTGACAGACACATGCCAGCATATGAAGAGTGAGGGTATCGAGTAGCATGTGGGTGGCACTTGGGGGGGGGGGGGGGGATGATGGACAGCATGAAGGCAAATTTATTGAGGTGAGTGTCCCATCTTGGGCCTTTGGTGACAAGGTGGCATTTAAAGTCTCTGCTGGCTTTGTCTCCCTGTGTCAGGTGATATCCATTCAGTGCCTGGCACCTGTGACTTCAATGTGCCCGAGGGTGAGTCCTGGGAGTCATTGTGCCACCTCCATCAAGACGAAAATGATGACTTTGACTGGTCTATTAGCAGTGGGGTGCTGGACACAGGGCACGGCCCGGTGACCGATCACGGTGAGTAAGGAACTGGTCACTTGCTGGGCGGTCAGCCTCTCTGGGGTCAGGCGCTTTCAGTATGACTGGTCAGCTGGGCTTTGGCCACTTGGGTTTATGCTGCCCCCTTTGGCACCAGGCATGCTGGACACCTGTGCCCTTCTTGGTGTCCCTGCCCCCCAGTGTCACCCAGTGTCAGTGGGCAATTCCTGAATGAGGACCTCAGTTGGGTCCTAATGACTGACTGGTGACAAAGGTGCCCAGAGCTGCCATGTCCAGTGCCATATCTGACTGGCTTTAAGTTGCCCTTTTGCCATCTAATGATATCATGGTGCCAGTAATGCCCATTCAGGTGAGCTACACTTGGTAAATACCCTTTGCCTATTGGCCACTCACTCACCTTGACTGGAGAAGAGTGGGCACAATGGGATTGTGCTTGTCCCAACACAGAGGTCTCAATGCCATGCCAGCCTCCTTCTGTCCTCTGTCTGGTGTTAGGTGTTCTTGTGAATGCTGCCATTGGCTCGAGCCCCTGGCATTGCCCATCACTGTCAGAGTCCCACCTTGTGTGGCATTGGCACTGGCACTGTGCTCCCTGGCCACATGTCAGCCTGCCCAGTTTTATGCTCCAGTGGACAGTGAAACATATTTTTATCTCTTGTTTGTAGCCTCTTTTTGCTGCTGCTGCCCATCAGGCCTGTGCCAGCCTGCTGGCACCAATTTATTCTCTGGCCCAGAGGCTCATTTACAGTCCAGCAAAAGGCCACTGAGAAGGGTCATGACTAGACTGGGCATGTCAGAAGCTCATCATTGCTCTGGTGATGCCACATGTAGGTTACCAACTGATGTGATTTATGTTTGTTGATCCCAAGGTGGCAAAGGCCGATTCATTTACATCAACTCTGCGGCTCAAAAGGAAGGCAGTGTTGCTATCGTTTCCACGCAGGCACAGTTTCCAGCAAGTGTTGGCGTGTGCCACTTGCGCTTCTTCTACTATATGGACGGCTCCAAGCAGATACGCACACTGAAGGTAAGACATACCTAGAGTGTGCCAAGTGGCACCAACGCCTCTAATTAGATGAGATTGGCACCAGTGTCCAGAAAAGATCAACTGGACAGGCCTCATGCCAGTCTGAGGGGCGTAATCCGAAGTCATAGAACTCCCTTAATCATCTTCTGCCACTCATGCCCATTCTAACTTGCCCACTCGCTTTTATTTCATAATCAAGGTGTACACAGCCACAGACGGCGGCATGAAACTCCTCATGTGGTCTACCAGCAGAAACCAGGGTGGCACCTGGAAGTATGCCAACATCATTGTCTCCAACTACAAACCCTTTCGGGTGACCTTTGAGGCAGAGGTTGGCACAGATGGGGACACAGACATTGCCCTCGATGACATCTCGTTTTCAAAGGAGTGCATCATTCAAGGTACAAATCTGATGTGGCCAGCAAAAGTGGCACCGGCAGGTGGCATAAGGGAGCAGGAGGGGCCAACAGATGTCAAAAACAATGCCACTTGGCTCACTGAACCAGCTGCCTCCATCTCAAGGCCTGGCAGCACTGGGCACAAGGCAAGGAAAGTCACCTGACTTGCATTCCTGTGGGGTGTGGCAGGAAAAGTAAAAAGCCACATGGACCTCAGATCTGTGCAGTGCCCCTGCTGCCCATTGTGCCACCATGATACCCATCAAAAATAACAACAGATAGATAGTGAAAGGCACTATATGATAGAATAATAAATCAATAAATAATAAAGAGAAGTGGGGGCACAGGGTGGGGGATACAGGGTGAGACACACACCAGAAAGAGTCCTGCCAGCATCATGCCCTCAACACAGCATGTTATCAGTTGGGTGACTTCACCATCACCTCTGGTCCAGCAACACAGTGGGGTCCCCAGGCTCTCCATTTTCTCCTTGGATTGTGAAGTGCCAACTCAACGGAAAAGCACATGCACTCATAGTTGCCCATTGGCCGGGCAGCTGTTTAGGAGCTGCCATGTAATTAATGCCCTGCCTCAGCTTGTCCCAGTGGTCACCGAATGACCACCGTCCTCTCATTTCTTTATCTTTTGTCCTAAAGGTGTGGTTACGGTGCCACCGCCAACCTGCAGCTTGGATTCCTTCCAGTGCCAGCTTGTGCCACAGTGCATATCCTCCACATGGCAGTGTGATGGCGAGGCAGACTGCGTGGATGGGTCGGACGAATTCTGTCCCACCATGATGCCCGGCACACTGGGCCCCCAGGACAGGTGCCACAGCTCAGAGTTCCAGTGCAGAAGCGGGCAGTGTATCCCGTCCCTGCTACGATGTGATGGCGTTGCCGACTGCCAGGGCGCTGAAGATGAATTTGCATGTCGTAAGTGGCAGAATACGGAATGTTAAATTCCAGTCGCCGCATTCTAATGTTTGATGTTTCCTGTGCATTGATTTGTCAAAGGCGCTATAAAATAATCAGTCACCTGACCTTGTGGACTGCATGGCACCACCAGACAGAACATCGTTGCCTCACAGTTGGGTTTCACACCTAGGATGCCCTCTGAGTCGATTGGTGGTCCTGAGCTGGCATCTCATCTTTGGCTGTATTGTGGGGCTCTGGTCGATGAGCGCTGATAAGTAAAAGGTGGTCATGGCGCCCCCTGAGGGCACCTGGCTGCACAACCGCCCTGACTCCTGTCCATTAGATGGCCATGCCTGCAAGGTGGCGCTCTAAGGCAGGATCTCCAGGCGGTTCTATTACGCCTCCATGATGCCAGCTGGAAATGCCTGCAGTGTTGCCCGGCGATGTCACTCCTAGATGGCACTGACTGGTGTCCTCACATTTTCGTTTCTGTTGCAGCTGTTAAGTTGTGTCTGAACGACTCGCTGCTCTGCGAGGACACGCATGACTGCGTCCCACCCTCCCGGCGATGTGACGGCACCGTGGACTGCGTCTCCTTCCAACCCGATGAGTCGAGCTGCACAGGTGAGCCGGCTGGAGTGAGGCATGCTGGGAGTGCACTGAGAGTGAGTATTGGACAGGTGCTAAATACGGAGGTCACGAGAGTCAACTCACCGAGTGTCCCCAAGAGAGCCCGAGGTAGGAATGTGAGCTGTGCCCATGAAGGCGCTATATAGGAGTTGCTGAGCAAGACCTTTAACCCCTTTAAGTGGGCATTCAGGAAAAGTTTGGCACATCACATGGCTTTGTGATCTGGGACTCTAGGGGTGTGGCTGCTATATGCTGGTGGCAGATGGGTCCCTCTGGGCATCACTGCCAGCAGTCAGAACAGCCCTCAAGAGCTGGTGCCAGGTTTGCAGTAGATGCCCACTTAATGCTCAAATGTACATCTCCATGTTCCCTGACTTTGACATACCACTTTGTCCATAGCTGGCAGTTCATGCCAGCCTTTTTGAGCACACTGATTCTTCTTGTGCCTGTGGGTGCCATGTTCTATGTGTTTGTCTCCTTGTTTTCAGAGTGCCCGACTGGATACTGCAGAAACGGTGGCACCTGCACCCTGGGAAGACGAGGCCCTTCATGCCAGTGAGTATGAATTCAAAATGTCTGTCATGGCGTTGTGTGTCCATTAGGTGACAGAACTCGTGCCATAAGGCACTATATGGGCAGTGATCAGGTGACAGTGCAGTGGAGATGAACAGCACTAGGGGGCGCCATCACCTACATAAGGAGTCCTGGGGATGGGAGTGTGGGCGGAGTCGCAGTGACCGCTGTACTCACTAGGGGGCAGCATTGGGCACTGCTAGCCTCACCTTTACAATGAGCAGTAATGTGTGTGTGTGTGTGTGTGTGTGTGTGTGTGGTTGGGGGGCGGTCACACACACGGGTCAGTGAGGACAAGGGGTGACCAGTTGTTGGGTCCTGCATTGGGGTGCTGGAGCAACTGAGAGAGCTACAGATTGACATTTCAGATCCCACCGCTGACACCTGCTGTGATTGGCACCACTGAATCAAAGCCACCATCCTGGGTACTTCAAGGCCACATTGTCCCAACATCTTCCTCTAAGTCACCTTTGGCGTTCTTCTGGGTTCAAGAGCCCTTCCTGCCTTCTCTTAATGTTCACTTGGGGGTCCTCAGGTCCTGCTGAGCCCTTCTACCTGTGACTGATGACCCCGAGATCCCATAGCGTGTCAGGCTCCTTACTTCAGGGACACACGGCGCAAGGCGCTATACTCAGTGTCACAGACTGACAGATGAGACGGGCGGATGACCTTCAGCTTGAGTGCAGCGTACCACAAATATGTGTGGCCAAGCAGACCCCTTAACCTGACCGTGGGGGGGCATGTGGAGAATCAAGAAAGAGGTAGCAGCCCACTGGCGGGGTGACATGAGGGGGCTCAGAGGGGGCTCCTGCTTTGGTCAAAATAGGAAAACATAAAGGGCGAGGTGTCGGCCGTGAGCAGGACTTGCACAGACGAGTCAGTGTTTTTATTATATAGCGCCTTTAACTAATAACAGCTGGGCAAACCTTACAAGAAGAAACGAATTGAAGCAATTGGGCAGGCTTGGCGTATATAGCGCCTTTCACAGAGCGTAACATAACCCTGCAAAGTAGGCCGATCTGTAAGCTATATAGCACCTTTCACATGGGGATCACCAAGATCTACCGATATAGCGCCTTTCACTGAGTGGCTTTACTGAAAAGTCACAGCACCAATACAATCAGCCACACAGTCTGGTTTATATAGCGCCTTTCACAGGGCACCTCAGACAGCAGAAACAAGACGAAAGTCAGACACTCGAATATAGCGCCTTTCACTGAGCGGGTCATCGTGAAGCTTTTCATGGAGAAAACAAACTTACAAAATGCTTGTACAAGAACACTGCCTGCTGCCAGCCAAGTGATATTCTATATAGCGCCTTTCACAGAGCACATCATCACCAGGTGGCTGTTATTGATATAGCGCCTTTCACGCAGCACTCAGGGGGTCTCAGTGGAGTGGTTACCCACAGTGGAAATCCCGGGCCTGACGTCCTCCTCCATCCCGGCGCCCAAAGGTGGCACAAGTCCCATTCCCACGGTCGGAGCTTCCCAGCGGCATCTGCAGCTAATAACGGCGAGTGCCCGCCAAGTGCGGAGGAATCTTGATGTGCGGCGTCCTTGTCAGCCGCAGGCAGGCGGCCCAGAGAGCTCGGCGAGTTAATTTGGAGCAGATGAGGTGCGTCGTATCCTACGCCTCGGCAGCTCTGGTCTCTGTGGCTCTGTGCAGACCGTCACACTTCACAGGGGCCGCTCTTGGGCATGGCCTGGAAATCCTGTCACCTGGCAGTCCCTGAAGACCCTTAAAGCCACTCTGATAACTAGGAGAGGCCAGGGTTCAAACAAGGAGGTGAGCCAGGTGAGCAGGATACTGCCTGGGGGTCCACTGTCCAGGGAGGGTCAGGGAAATCGGGGTGCAGTGATTGGGACTTCTGCATTTGGTCTGGCGCTCCTGGGACAGATGGCTGATGATGGCTGTCCCTAAAATGGTATTGTCATGGGGGGTCCTGGGTGATGCCATGTGTAGCAAGGCTGCAGCTGGTGGCACTTGGTGTCACAGAAATCTCACCTGGCCAGTCTGATTCCATCTTCAGGGTCAGGCGATATAGCGCCTTTCACAGAGGCCACCGTCACAAGGAGTGGGCACCTGACTGGACTCAGCAATCACCTGGCAGCTGGTTAAGATGTCCTTGACACTCATATACCCGCTTTGAATGTCCTCTGCCAGGCTGGAGCTGGCACTTGTTTTTCCTGGTATTCTAATTTCTGATATCAATTGGAGGAGTGACCACATGGTGCCAGTCTGCTGGGGTATACAGTGACATGAGTGGGCTTCTCGGTCACCAGAAGGCTCAGAAGTTGCAATCAGAAAAGTTATACTGTTGGGATTGTGCAGCACATTAAAGGTGCTATATTGGCATTGTCATAGGCCACCTGAGGCTGACTGGCTCTCTTACCCCAGCCATCTCCTCATCTGGCACTGGTGAGATGTACCACAACAACTGATGTCTTTCTTTGTCTCTTAAAGTTGCCCACCTAACTGGAGAGGAAACCGCTGCCATCTTAAGAGGAAAACCATCCCACCATCAACCAGCCTGCCACTGTCTCCTCACACGCAAACTGGTAAGACATGACACAGTGTGGCCATACATCACACATTGGGCACTGCCATGCATGTTGTTGGCCATCTCCTTTTATAGCGCCTCTCCTGCCTGTCTTCCTCTGTAGATGTCTTTGCTGTCATCAGTGCCGGGCTGACTCTCCTCGTGTTCGCCACTGCTGGCGCATCGCTGCTGTTCTGCAAGAAGAGGTTGGCGCCAGGGTGAGTGGCATCCTTTCACAGGGGTGTGGTGGGCAGATGAGCATCTTACTCCTGCCCAGGACTCCTTGGGCCCCCTGGACTGTCCTGGTTGGCCACACACTTTGGCACTTTGAGACATGCCTTGCTGGGAAAGCTTGAAGTGGCCAGCTCTGTGACTGGACTTCTGTTTTTATCTTCTGCCTTAGGAAAGGGCCTGGCATGGAATGTGGCACTGCCCATGGACCTGGTGAAGCAGAGGTAAGCCAACCAGTGGCTTGGTGCCACAGTCAGTGAATGAATGTGAGAAGTCAGCGTGAGACTGGTTACACCACAAGAGGGCACTCACCCTGGCACATCTGCTTTGCTTTGTACCAGCGCTGAAGTGCTACATGTTGGCTATCAGTAGACGCCAACCCCAAGTCTTGAACAATACATGCCATGAAAGGCACTGTATAACAATGTACACTATGCAATGTATACCATGTATAGCGCCTTTCATGGGAAGCATTCAGGCATCACAGTTTGAATGAACAGACAGTTTTAGAATTTATCACAGCTCTCTATATAGTGCCTTTCATATTAATATATCAATTATATAGTGCCTTACATATCTGTCTATCTATCTATCATATAGTGCCTTTCACGTCTATCTATCTATCTATCATATAGTGCCTTTCACCTATCTATCTATCGATGTATCTGTCTCTCAGTTATATAGCGCCTTTCACATCTGACTATCCCCTATTTAACGCCTTCCCTTCATTTCTTTTCTAGCGCCTTTACCGTCCCCCCATCCTTCTTTTCTAGCGCCTTGTCTGCCTACCTGTCCACCTGTTTCTATGTTGTGGTCTTCTTGCTGCACTTCCACATTTGTGCCTTGGAGACCCGACAAGTCTGATTTGTGACCGTGACATAGATGGTCTTGGAGGTGGGGGGTTGTGGGGAGGGTTTGTCCCGGACCCCTGAGGTATGATTCAGAGGATCACTGCAGGCCCGAGTGTCTATCTACACATGTGTGGTGGGACTATCGGGTGCCTTATGAAGCTGAGGGAGGGACTGTCATGGAATGGTGGGAGCAGATATGAAAGGCGCTATATGAGAGAAGGATGTGGGTAATCAGATTTAGAGAGCTGACTGAATGAGTCAAAGGTGCCAGTCCGACATGGCCTATACTGTATACACAAGACTGCTGGGCTTCACTTGTAGGCATGAAGACCCTCATCTCAGAAGACCCCTCAGCCACCATAAACCACAACAGGGATGACAGAATCTGACAGGTGGAGGAGGACTCACTTAAAAGACTCCGCCTCCCCAGAATGAGCCGACCAATCGTTACTGGGCTTTGTTACGGAAAGTGCAGAGTGGGCAGGGCCTGAGCTGATTAATAAACATTAGGAGGCGGGGCAATGTCCACAAGGCCAGGGTGGGGCCAGCAGAGGAGCAGCTGGACATTTGGGCTCAGCACAGGAAGGTGACCTTGTGGCCTGTGGGGTGGGCATTCATGAAACAGAGGGCTGGGACCCCCAAGACCTCCAGGGGTATCACTGTCTCTGATTTTATCCATCCATTTTCTTACCTGCCTAACAACTCATTGCACCTTTGATGCAGCAGTGGATCTGACCTGCTTCATATAGCGCCTTTCACATTTAACACGGCAGCCAAGGGCTTTGGAGCTGCCATGCCAATTTCTTTGTCAGTGGCTTTGTGCCAACTCCTTCCTCAGAATGTTTTGGAATAGCCCATGGTGGGGGGTGGGGCTTATAGTGCCCGACAGTTTGCCCACCTGCAGCAGGGTAATCTGCTGGGCTCAGGCAGTTTGGTTTGGTAGTGGAGAGCAGGAGACAATGAAGTGACGAGGCCTGTGAGGATGGAATGAAAGGCGCTATACTGTATGCCACACAGACTGACTGAACGAGTTCACTTCTCCCTGTGCTGCTTTTCTTTCAGATGCCGCGAAGTGGTGCCATTCCTGCCATTAACATCAGTGTGTACCCCTGGCTGGAGCACCCGCAGGTACAAGTCACCTCTTAATTTGCCTCTTATACAGGACCCCTGCTTGTTAGCCAGCCAGCGATATGAAGACCCCTGGTGTTGGCGATTTGGGGCACCACTGTGCTCACTTGTTCTTAATGACAAGGTTGGCAGTTGCCATCCAGTGACTCGAGTGCAAATCACTGAGCAGTTCCACTTAAGGCACTGAGCCCCCTAGTGGTTAAGGAGTTCCTTTGGGGGGTATGGCCTTGAGACAGACTGGCACCCCACTCAGGCTTGGTGCCCAATGCCACTTGAATCAGCTCCAGTCCCCTGTGACCCTCAGTCTGATTCATTCTTAAGTGAGCTGACATTGGGTGCCATGGGTAGCCCACCTGTGGAGGCCCACGCCCACCTTAGTAAGGGTCTGGTCCTGTTGACGGGGATGGAGTTCCTGAACCTTCATACAATGTGGGGCTGTCAGCTGCAGACCCCTGCTGGTTAATCAGGGCACAGACTGTCAGATGGCGCCCCCTAAAGGCAAATGCCCTCATTTGAGCTGCAGTTATGAGGAGCGGCCCTTAAAAAGAGAAAGCAGTTTCCCCTTTGGGGCAGCCGATCGGCAGGCGCTGCAGTGAACGACATGGGCAGAGGTCGCCCGCCGTGGCCACGCTGGAGATAGCAGGTACTAATTGTGGTTGGGCGCCAATCCCTTAAACAGCACATTGTGCTTCTCCCTCCAGCAGCCTGCCATTTGTGGTAAACCTCCTCGGGATTGACGGCTCGATGTGACATCGCCGGCCCTCTCTGGTTACCCTTCTCAATGTAATGCCGCGCTCTTCCCAGGATTTCAGCCTCGAGAAAAGAGCAGACGCTTTCTGGGATGAGCTGTGGGGGGGATTAATAGCTCAGTGACCCAAATGTGGCAGAAAATGGGCACTAAGCTCAACCAAAGTCCCAAATGTGGCACACGGGTATGAAAGAGGCTTGGAGGAGGCCAGTTCAGATCCCCCCGGCCACACAGGGAGGAGGGGGGGCTGAATGGCCAAAGGTTCAAATCTCAGGGGTACACAAGTCAAACTGTACTTTATATAGCGCCTTTCAATATCGAGGCCTGTGCCAGCTTATGAGTTATTGTGAATGGTGGTACAGAAAATAAGGAGACAAGCACATTGGTCTGTCTGTTAGTTATATAGCGCCTTTCACATATCTACTATATTGTGCCTTTCCTAGCTACAGTCCATGTACAGAGAGGCTGAGACCCCAAGGAGACCCCCCCTTAAGAGTAAGAAGAATCCCTTTGATTTTCTAGCCCCTCCCAACATGTCCCTTTTTCTGCTCCTCACAAGCCCCTCATGGGCTGGTGGGCTCATCGCTGGCCCCTCAAGTGGCTGCTGTGTTGTTTGCACTCCCACCACCCAGTTCCAGGGCCAGTCTGAGTTCCTGCTGTCCACTAGTGGTCTGACCAGTCCAGGGCTGCTCTGGGATTTGCTCTTCCATGTGGTGTCCTTCAGTCTTCCTTCTATATAGCGCCTTTCCCTTATGACCTGAAGGGCTCTGCAGACTTGTGGTGGCTCCCACAGCTGGTCAGTCAGCAGGGGCTGGCTGGCAGATTTGAGCCCCTTGGGCTTTCACTGGTCAGCCTTCTAGGGGGTCTCACCCCACTGGTCCACAGCTGACTGGACTGCACGTGTTATTTCTCCTCTAGCCTCCTGGGGACGCTCTTCACTGTTGCTGCTCTTTGAACCTTATTGAAGCAGCGGTGACCAATGGTCAGTTGGCCTGGCACACAATGGCATTGGGCAGCTACTTTAAAGTGGCAAACTTGACCCCATGTCACCAGCAGGAAGAGGTGACCCCTGGGGGGGAGTATTGGGGGTCTGATCTCAAGTGCCTCTCACAACTCATTGGCTCTGCCATTGACCTTTGAACCCATGTCCCCATTTTCTGCTCTTTTCATCCTCAGGGTAACGAGACGATGAAGAAGGAGAAGAAGGTCAATGCCCCGCAGTCCTTTGCCAACCCACTGTATGATGCCACAACTCTGACTGTGGGTCTTGCGGCCGGCTCCTCGGAAGCCTGACATGGTTGGAGTGGCCTGGCACAGATGCCAGTGTTGTGAATGGTGGGGAGTCACTCTTAGCCAATGACAATGCAGCTTAATGGTCAGCAGGAAACCCCAAAATCAAAGACATGAGGCACGGGCAGAGCCATTGATAGTTGGCACACTGGGCACCAGCTTGGCAGACTCATGTCACCCCCTGGTGACAACACTGAGCACCCTTCGCTGGCTCCACTGTACTTCATGACTCCTTGACTGATGAGCTGAGTGGACGTCACATCGCTGGCCGGCCGGCCACATCCCAGTGCCCACTGCTGTGAGTGCCACTTTGCTGTTTTGGCTTTTCATTTTCTTTCTGTCGTCGTTTATTGTTTTGTGAATTCCATTAAATTGTGTTCTTGGAAAGGGCGCTTCATAAAATAAAGACCCCCGTGTGCTGTGTGCTGCATATAGCGCCTTTACACCACGGTGGTCCACTGCTGAACCAGAAGGGGCATCGCCTGCTGATTACATGGTGACTCTGACCCAGCGCCATGTAAAAGGGGAAAGATGGCCCTTAATCCAAGTGGAGGCGTAACCCGTCGAGAAGATGCTGGACGTGCCATCGTCCCAGTGCTGTCACCTTCCACTGCACCTTGGCCAGGTACTGACAGTGGGACTCACTGGGAGTCCGCATTGGCTCTCTAACAGGTCCACTACCTGATACTGCGGACTCCTCCAAATGGTGCACTGCACTGAGCCGCCCAGCTCACGTGGCATATCAGAGGTCTCTCCATCTGCTTGACTTCTGGATACTGGACTGCCAAAATAGAATGCCATTCAGTAGAGATGCCCACCACACTCCCTCTCTGGTGCTGCCCTTGGCTTAGCTGCAGAACTGCCACTGTGATTGACATTTGTCATAACTGCAGGGTCATTTGTGCCAGGCAGGGAGTTAAAAAAAAAAAAAAAAAACAGTGCTGGGTGTCAAAGAGGCGGAACTTCACAACGTGATAGAACAGGGGTGGGACCTCACATTAACATAAAAGTGGGCAGCAACTTCTCACGTGTCAATTAGCACATGCAACTGTAAATGGGAGAAGAAGGACCAGATAAGCCTATAAAATGGAAAAGAGGCGGAGCACAAAGGGGTGGAGCTACACAGAAGACAAAGCAAAAGAGAGCAGCCAATCATGTAAGCAAATTCTGAAACCTAAAAACGCAAATTCTAGCGCAGACATATCTGATATCTCTGAAGTTCTGCATGATGACAATAGGCTAGAAATGGGGCGGGGCTTCACAAGACAACAAAATCAAGGCGGGGCTCCAGAAGAGGTCACGTGTCACCATCTAGCAGGCAAGAAGAAGTCCACCAGCCTAACATCCAGCTGTCCAGGGCCTGACTGGGTCGAGGGTCCCTCCTTTAGACCACCAACATTTGACACTGGCACTCGGACAAGGCCACTTGGACTCTGTCACACATTTGGTCAGTGGCACTTTCTCTTCTGTAGTGCCCACCAGAGGCCACACCATCACAAGAGAAAAGGGTCTCTGTTGAGCCGGTGGTGGCATATCCACCCTCCCTAGGGTGGTATCCAAGATGGAGGCGCCAAGGTTGGCTCTGCCAAAGACAGAAGGAAGTTTTGTGTGAGCTCGGAGGGCACATCTGTCCAGAGGATGAGCGTAGTCGGCAGGACTCTGGACAAATGCTGAAGGAGTTCTACTCATTGGGCTTAGCAGCAGTCACCCATATCTGCCCGTCTTCACACTGGGCATTCAGCTGGCTGGTCAAGGTGCAAGTAGGGATCACCTGAGTGTACTGGCATGAGCAGGATGACCCGAGGACAGGCCCAAGGAGGCAGCAGCAGCAGGCCACATGTCAGAAAGTCTTCCCAGTGCTCTCTTGTCACATAGTGGTGGGGACAGGTGCTACATAGTGGGGCACAATGAACCGCCCTTCACCCTGGTCATCCCAAAAAAGGACCACTTCTTTACTGTTGAGACCCCAGTCCCCTGTGAAGGGCCATTGTCCTTCTACAGGACACCTTTCAGGCCACCACCCAAACTTATCCTGATCTTCTAGTGCAACCCAAACCTGAGGTGACCAACCCCGCAGTCTCCATCTCTCTTGACTTTGATGTCACCACAAATGTGGTGGCCTTGGCCGAGGCACAACACTGGTCTATGCATTGGCACGAAGCCTTAGGGGGGCTGTCACCAAAGCTCCCCCCAGCCCTCCTTTTGACCCCACGATTCTCGCATTTCTTTGCTTCTTCATTTCCGAGCTCAAAGGAGTGGCGATATTCCGATGTTCCCGAGGGGCCTTTAGCGGCATTTTATTATCATAATAAATAAGAGGCCATTAACTGCTGAATGCGTCTCAAAGCGTTGGGCTCGATTACTAAACGCCGATGAGCCCGCGCGTGACTCAGACGAGCTGGACAGTGGCACTCTGGGTGAAAGTGCACTCCACTTCAAAGGGGTCCTGAAGGCCGTCATGACCGGGACTGTGTGTGTGGCACCCCCAGGGCTGACTGGCATGGCCGGGGCGCCCTCAACAGAACCCCTGGATAGGTTTAGGATGAGGCAACACCTGGAATGGGGGACGGAGGGTTCAACGTGCGCCTCACACCCCTGAGCCACCGCATCATGAAACGGGCAGCGCCAAGTCAGGGCAGAAAGGCGCTATATACACAGAGGTGTCTGAGTTTTAACTTAAAAGACGCTATATGTAATCACAGCTGATTACTTTAGGATGTGGCTCAGTGTGAAAGGCGCTATATATATGAACACCTAAGTGTCAATGTGGAGGGCACCCCCTGGTTATACTGGGACTCAGCAACACACAATCAAGTCCAAGTGCTGCAGCTGGAAAGGCGCTATATACACACAGGTGTCCTTCTCTGTGACACTGAAGAGCATGTGTCTGAGTTTTAATTTGAAAGGCGCTATATATAATGAAGCCTACGTCATAATGAAGTACTTTGACAGGTGTGCACAGGTATATGTAAAATAGCCTAATTAATATGCAGTTCAATGGGGAAGGTGCGAGTGCTCAGAGATGAGGTCTGCTCTGAAAGGCGCTATATACTAACACTGGGTTATATTACTGTGAGGCTCAGTGTGAAAGGCGCCATATATGACGCTGAGATAAAGTGACATTAATAAGCAAGTCATCAAGTCGACTTACTTCCTGACACAGCCACACTTACCACTCCAGACTAGAATGTGTGAAAGGCGCTATATACTGCGTAACGACGCCTTCATTTTAACAGGGGCTGTGTGTAATCCCGGCTGAGTACTGCATGAGGGGGCTGGATGTGAAGGGTCGACTTTGTCGCAGGGGGTCTGCCCCCATATAGCGCCTCACATCACGGTGACGCTTTCTCGCTATTTGCTAAAATCAGGAGCCCCACCCCCCCCAACTCTCCCACCCCATCTCAGGCTCCACAGCTCGAGGGTCTTCAGCCGCGCAGCTCATTTCCATCTCAAAGCCGCCGTCCGCGCCCCCCATTCACAGAGCGCTGGAGAGCGGTGAGCGTTTCTGGGGCAGCCGAGGGGCTTTCAATGGACGCTTTGGAAAGTGCAGCCTTTCAGAGGACAAAAAGAAAGAAGAAGACGAAGAGTGAAGAGGCTGGGGGGGGGGGGGTGGCATTGGGACGGGGGGAGCTTTTGTGTGACAAAAATCCTGGAAATTGGCAAAGGTCCTGCAGAGTGGGTGACGCAAACTAACACACCACCCGTTCATTGAATATAGCGCCTTTCAGGGTACAAAGAGAACTCAACGTTATGTGAGCCAAGCAGATGCCATCATGCAGGGCTCAAGTGACACACGATGTGCCCCCCCACTGCCATTATCTACTTGTGTTTTACTTGCTGCCCACTAGAGGGCCACAGTGACATTTCAGAGCACAGCTATTGAGCCCAAATTGCCCCCCAAACCCGGGGTCAGGGTCAGGCCCCCTTTGTGATGTCTGGCTGAGGGTTTGCTTTACACAGATTGTTTGCCAGGCGCTATATGCCATTCATACCGATCCCTGCTGTGTCACTAGGGGGCTACAGGACACTGTAAGACAAGCCATGATAGTCCTGTAGGTCTGGCACGCAAGCTGGCGACGGGTTGAGGCCACATGATGGGCTCCTCCATGTGCCACAAACCTGGCATTGCTGAGGGGGCGTGCTGTGCCTAACGTATACCACAAAAGGAGGAGAGGAGAGCACTTTATGGGGGTCCATCTGGCAGAGCGGCAGATTCCAATGTGTCCTTAATGGCAGTGAGAGCAATGAGAAGCAATGTGGCGTGTAACTGGCTACTACTGCCAGCTGGAATCCAGGCCGATGCCTGGGCACAAGTACATCGAGGCAGGTGGGCCGGTGCCCACCTTGTACACAGCTCTGCCCAGCTACACTGGTAGGACTGGTACCCACCCGCTCTGCCACAACTGGCACAGAGTGCAGGGTCAGAAGTCTGCGGCCTCCTCAGCTGCTTAGTCACGAGTTAAAAGAGGTGATAATGACAGGGAGAAGGCGCCACGGCGCAGCGTAAACAGCAATTTGGAGCGTCAGACACCTCGCCACGCTGAACACATCCGCAGGAGCAAAGAGACGAGGGCGAGGAGGAGGAGTCTGTGCCATGAAGGGGTGGGCATTACCGACTTACAGGCCACAACCCACTCTCAGTGACAGTGTGACATTGAAATGGTGACCCCGGTCCTGCTCAGAGTCCCACATGTCATTACCTCGACTGCTGAAAATGACGAGGATGGGCGTGTCGAGGACGCTCTTCATACAGGTCATGAGATGGCATTGCCAGTGCTGCCCCTTCTTCAAGCTCCACCGTTTTCTTACAGCACGTGTGCCATAAAACGCATCCTTGGCCAGTGGAGTGTTTCGATTGTTTCCATGGCAATGCAAATCTGGGCATAGTGTCACCAAGTGGCACCAAAGAGAGCCAGCACATCTCCAGCATTTCCTGCTAACTGACGAAACGACTCTCACAGAAGTTACAGTCAGCACTGGGTTAGGGTTAGGGTATAGCGCCTTTCACACCATCATGCCAGGCCATTTGCCTTCACTTGTGTGGTCGACGCCGTTACCCAGAGGGCAGGCGAAGTGACAGGCTGAGGGTCACACAGAGCCAGAAGTGACATTTGAACCCACTGCCTTAACCTCCATGCCACACGTCTCGGGAGAGGCTGGCAGAAGTCTCTGGATTTCAACAGATGCCCACCCAACCGTGCATTTGATGGCCTTCAGTGTCGCGGCCCTGGCTGCCCCCATGCCATTCTTTTCATTCTTCCCAAATGTTTTTCAGGTTTTATCTTTTCGACGGCTTTTGACTTTGCTGAGCTACTCCCCCCAACCCCCCCCCCCCCCCCCCCCCCCGTTCCACCACCTCTTTACTTTTCCAGAATTTTCTCTCTCATATTTCACTGATGAGTTGGCCAGTGTCCGCCGGCCAGGGGCCTCATCAACACACTCTGTGAATCGGGGCAGCGAGCAAAGGCGGCCGGCCCACCGTCTCCTGAAGAAGAAGAAGAAGAAGAAGAAGAAGAAGAAGAAAAGGAACAAAACAAACAGCGACCGCCTGACGTCACATGCGCAGGCCTGGGCAGCCACGCAGAAAAGCCCCTCATTGTCTGCCGCACCTTCAAAATGTCCGCGACGCGTCCAATGCGTCCCGCACCAGAAGAGGGCGCTGTGTCGGCCTGAATTTCCGCTTCCTGCACATTTACGGGCCACGCGGGTTCACGTCGAGATTGGCAGGCCCGGTTTGGGGACTCTGGTGTGCGTCGCGACCACGTTAGCTTGGACATGCGGGTCCACCGTGCCCCCAGTCCTGGCACCTGCCACCTCTGCGCACATCATCAATGTGCGGTGCCAACGGCCCACTGACCACCTGTTCAGAGTTCCAAATCGGGACACGACTTATCAATACCTTGTCCAGCTTTGGGGGCGAACCGTTCCCATCGCCTGATCCCATTACCCCCCCCCCCCCGGCTTGTTGTGGAGCGGTGAAATAAAAAAGCGGCTGCGGGACGTCTAGTTAAACTCCAAATATGAAACGGGACGAGAGCCAGAAAAGGGGGCGTCTGGTCATTGGAGCGCCCGGTGAAGATCGCGACATTCAAGTCCAAGACGATGGCGCTTTGCCTGTTTTAATGCTAACCCAATCAATCAATCAATCAATCGATTGTCCTTATCCGACTGCGTCTCTCACAGTCTACCGACTTCTTGGGGCGCTCGGCCACTTCACCCGGACATACCGTGAGAGCTCTCGGGTTCTCGAGACAGGGAAGGGCGGCCCGGGGGTCCGGCACAGGGAGTTGGCCACGCAGAGTCCCAGGGCTGATTGTGATTGTCAAAATGTCGCGTTTACCGGCCAAGAATCCGGAGACGCTCTTCTCCGTGGGGTCACCATCTTCTCCGCGTGTCCACGTGGCTGGGAATGCCAGCGTTATTAACGAGGGTCTCGTCTCTGGCACATTTCAGACTGGCTCAGCCTCATCATGGCACGCTGGGCAGCACAGCCACCTCCTCCCGTTGGGCGCACATCTCCTGTCCGACCACGGGTGCCAGGGCGCCATTCCAGGTGGGCTCCCCTTCTTAAAGTCTGCTGAGGACAAGTCGAGGCCGCCCACCCTCCACACACCGCGTGCCCCCGTTTCTCATCGCAGGATGGACGGAAAAGCAAAGCAGAAGCCAAATCTCTAGCGAAACGCGCGCCTGCCGTTCCCGTGTTTAAACAAGGAAGGGGGGCCAGGAGGTGGAAACAAGCCGTCGCTCGGGGCCACCTCCGCGCCCGTGCCCCATTCTCGGGCTCCCCTGACCCTCCAGTGCCGGTCGGCGGGCGCTGATTGATCGTGAAGGCGCCGGAGCGGCAGCGAGCCGAGGCGCGTGATTGCGCGTGTACCTGGAAGCTGCCTGTCCAATGAGCGCGGTGCGCCTGAGCCCTGGATGCTCCCCCGCCTCCCCATTGGACAGAATACTTCCGGTCGTAGGCACATTGTGTTCGGAGTTGGAAGTGAGCGGAGGGGCGAGGATGGGCAGTGGGAGCTGCGCGGAGATCCGACAAAGTGTCCTCCCGCAGCCGTGCGCGTCCTAGGCGAGAGGAGCGGGCGCCGTGCCGTGCCGTGAGGTGGGGGGGACGACTCGTTCCGTCCCGGCCGGTGAAGGGAAATGAGCGCAGCAACCGGACAGTCCCCCGACTCCGACTGGGCTACTTGAGGTGGGATTGATTTTCAAGGTGGCGGTGGGGAGGCTGGCCGACTGGCTGGTGTTGTTTTTTTCTTCTTCTTCTTTCTGAAGTCAACTGCACGAAGTAAACGGAGCGACAGGAGGAGGAAAGAAGGAATCCTCAGCCGCGGGGCTCCCGATCGAGCGACTGTCCCGGATTGCGAAGGGCACTTTTTTTTTTTTTTTTTTTTTGCTTTTTGTCATTTATGGGATTATTTACAAGTGGAGGCCCTCGGAGTTTGAGGTCGCCGGTGTAAGCCAGTGGGCGCTACGATGGCAGCGAAGAAAGCGGAGCCCGTCCGAGTTTGGCTACTTTTGCATTCTTTCGGCTTTTTCCTCCAAGAAGCCCCCGGCACGGCGGCGGCGGCGGCGCTGCAGACACACGGTGAGTGTCCCTCATTGTCTCGCCGAGGTATTCAAGTTGGACGCGGAGCTCTTTGCTTGGCTTTTTCAGGTCGGACGACCCCACAGACGGGCTTGTCTTCGCCCCCCCCTCCCCTTTCCTCTTCAGTGCCCCCATTTCTCCCACTTTAATGCATTCATTGTTGCGGCAGTCGGGGGCGGGCGGCGCGGCGTTTACTCTTCTCGTCTTCCTGCTCATTCCTTCGACACGGTGGTCTTTCTGCTTCTGCGTGTGCGCAGCCTGATCGGGACGGCGGGCATTGACAGCTCGGCCCCTGCTGCGCCAGCCTCTTGGCGGCTCTCATTCAACTGGTCGAACTGGCGAGGAAGTCTCCCCGGGATTTGTGTGCTGGCCATCCTCACAATCAGGGGGGCTCGCGCTCCGCCAACTTGGGTTACATTGGCACGAGTGACCCGACAGGGGGTTTAAAGAATGGCAAGTGGGCACGGGGCCCCCCCCGGGGTGGTGATGTTGGCGCTGCAGCGGCCGGGGGACAACTTGCACGCCGGTAATCGGGAATCCCAGGAGGGACGATCACGTGGCGAGCGAGTGACACACATTCTGTACGAGCGGCTTCGGACAAACCGGGAGTCCACTGGGGACCCCACTTATGCGAGACTCCGAAAGCGCGCAAAGCGGTGAGCCCAGTCAGGCGGGGACCCCCAGCTCTGGCCTCGATGCCCCTGCCTCTTCTCGCTTAATTCGGCCCTTTGTCGTCTTCCTCTTCCTCCTCCTCCTCCTCCTCCTCCATTCTTCTTGTCGGGTCCTGCTTTGTTTTTTTCTGAATGTGTTTTTGTAAAATCTACGAAGTGGCAAAATGTCAGCGGCTTTACCAGGTAACGAGGGGCTTCGTGCGACAATGCCAAGTGCCCCCACTTGTCCTTTGTTATCCAGCTATGAAGAAGCACATCCAGAAAGATGCATCTCTGAAAAAGACCCCCGAACGCCGTGCCGAGGACCCTGATTCAAATTGCCCTCCTTTCCATACTGGATTGTCTGTACTGGTCCCATTATGGCCGGACAGGTGCTGGTTTGCAGTAGAGCGCTGGCGCCCCCTAGTGTGTGAGACCTTCAGCTCTGGTCCATAGGACCACGGAGCCTGTTGGGGGTCCCGTTATGGCTGCTGCCCGACTCACTGGAGCCATCACAGTCTTAGCAGGAAAGGCGCTATAAATAAGAATGTCTCGGGATCAACAGTTCTGTCTTTACCGCTGGCACGGCGAGTGGCCCGCCGCGTAGAGTGCACGACTTGTCACTTCTCAGGGACACGTCGAACACAAAACAATGAGCTCTGTGCCCACTGGCCAGATATGGGAGTGTCTCGCAGTGCCAGGGGCTCACGACGAAAGGAAGACATGCAGGTGGGCAGGAAAGGCGCTTTATACCAGGTAAGGCAGATAGAAGAGAGAGATGGGCACAGATATGAATATCAGAGTGGCAAAGCCAACACAGGACCGATACGAGAGGCAGATATGAGAGACGATCCAACGAAAAGGGGAAGTCGATTTGCACGTAAGATAGAGATCGCACGTGAAAGGCGCTATATAACATCTCTGCCTTTTTGGAAACTGCCATGCCAACCACATTAAAGGTGCTATAGAACCGTGCCGCAGTGTGAGTTCTCAGACTGTGCCCGCGTGCCTCCTTAAAGGCGCAGTCGGCCGCGTGCCACACAGATGGGCCCTTAATTCCCAGGCCGGTCCATGTGAAGTTGGCACGGCCTCCTTTCGTCTCTGTGGGTTTCCTCCCACATCCCAGAGATAAGCACGTTTGGTTAAGTGGTGTCTCTAAGTGGGTGAATGCGGGCGCGTGGCCAAGCGTTCTCTAAGGCAGACTGGCACCCTGCCTGCTCCTCAGGCTGCCGGTGCCTCATTCAGGGTGGCTGTGCTTAGACAAGGAAGGCTAACGAAGCAGACAAATGGCGCGGCATCCCGAGCAGCCCTCGCTAAGCAGAAAGTGGGCTACTGCAGCACGGGAGCGCCAGCGTGGCCTACTTAGCCGTGGCACCTCTCTGCCCAACCCCTTTCCTTTCCTTTTCATTTCCTTCACTTTGTGCCGTTGTTGCCGCACAGAGGGCCGCTGATCCAACAATTAGCCGCTCGATGATGTGCCCCTCTGGTGGGCATGCTGATGAGGAAATCTGGAAGCGAGTAACAAAAACGTCCCGACGACCAAAGAGAAGCCAGAGATGATTGACGAGGGTCTCTTGGCGCTTGGTGAATTTGTGATGTCTGTGTTGGCATGGGTGCCACCAGTGGAGTCTGGCATCAAGCTTGACTCGAGACGGACGTGTCAGCTGTCCTTATATAGTGCCCTGTCTGCCCATCCGGTCATAGGGCACATTGTGACGGAGCGTGTTACCGACTAAGCGGTCAAACAGATTCTTGGGGACTGGCGAAAGGCGCTATATACAATAAACATACAAACTGGCACCTTGCTCACCCCACAGGGTGGTCCTTAAACTGTGACGGTGGTCCGTGTCAAGGTAAGAGGCGGGTCACCATCCGTCACAAAGGATGTGCTGCAGACCACCTGGAAGAGTGAGGCTGGCCGTCAACTTGTGTGGCCGATGACCCCCATTTGCCCCTTGGGTTGTCACCTCCTGGGAATTCAGATGCGAGTCGACTCGAGTGTTTCAGAGTCCTTGGAATTCCTGGCATCGGATGAAAGGAAAACACAAAGTCAAAGCTGCCGAGCTCAGCGGGGCGCCATGCAAGGGGGTCCTTGTAAATTTACCTCGCGCCCCCCCACGCTTGGGAAGGCCCCCATTGACTGGGCCATTTTGTCCTGCTGTTGTAGCAGAAGAGGGGCAGGCTTGGCAGGTGCCAGTTAAAGTCAGTGTCCAGCTGCCCATCCACGATGCGGGTAGAAGTCCTTGTTAAAGGTGACAGGGGGTTGAGCAGACTGGACCCTAGTGACGTTATATAGCGCCTTTCACGTTGCCTTATGCAGACAGATCTGTGTGTCAAACAGAAAAAGGGGACGTGTGCGGTGGCACTCTGCCTGGCATTTTCTGTATGGCACCTTTCACCCCTCCAAGTGCCTTCAACTTTTGGCTGAAGTGTTTCAGAATGTCCAAAGTGCAGGAGAGGCCCGTTAGGTGACACTCGGAGTGTCTGTGGCTGGAGGTGACCCTGTGTCATGATATAGCGCCTTTCACAGAAAGCCGATGCTGGTAGCACATTGAATTTACTGCTGGGTTCAAGGTCATATGACTTCCTGGAGGGACATAGGCAGCACCCCAAGGGTCCTCCCACTGTCCCCTGGCTTTGTCACAATTTGCTTGCAGTCCTGCTGAGGTGTTTGTCCTCGTCGGAGAAGCTCTAGTCGTTAAGCAGGGACAGGTGAAAGGCGCTATATGAGCTATGGAGTTGAAAACAATGGGTGGTCCTAGGACTCTGACCTCACTGATGCCAGGCATGGGCTGTACAGGGCAACCTTGCCTTGTGACACCCAGTCCTGGCACCGGAGATGTGTTTGAAGTCACTGATGAAATCTGCCTTCGTGATTAGCCTGTGGGAGTATATAGCGCCCCTCGCAGGACACCCCAATCCCAGCTCAGTTTCACAGTGGGGGTCTCTGTGCTGGACCGTTCAGCCAGCCTGAGGTTCAATGCCAAGCGCTTTGACATGGGCAGCCACAGGGGGGATCACAGGCTGAGAAGGGTCTGAGCAAGCTGCCAAGGTGACCACAAACACCCAGTGTGTGCCAGCTTGGTCAGGACACTGGAGAATGCGTCCTCGGTGCTGTGCCGCACCGAAGTGCTCATTTGTCATCACAGCCTCAAACCCGCGTTGGGCTTTGTGTCTTGAGTGGTGCCCGCTTATTTATAAAGCATCGATTGAGGGAGTGGCACCGTGGCATGGCAGTGTTGCCATTTTGCCGCACTTGGACCCTGGTTCAGTTCTCAGCTAAGGCTGCCACTATACTGGTGTCTCTGGTGCCCCACATGGTGCCATCCTGAAAGCTTCCTGCATGCATAAGACAGACATGACTGGTTGAGTGCTGGTGTTATGCAGAAAGGCGCTATATATGGCATTAAAGTGCAATAAACAAATGGGGGCTTGCGATGAACAGGCAATTGGCATCTCTTTGAAAGTGTGTGATTAGTGAGGAGAGTGCTGGACAGAATAAAGCCGTGCCATCAAAGGTGGGCATCACCCTGTTTGTTGCCCTGGCGTGCCTTTGATGGGCATCTGGTTTAGTCGTTTCAAGCGGTGACACCGTCCTTAATTGAAGACTTGCCCGGGGTCTTCACTCTCACTGTAAAGACCCCCTCGACTGCCCTGTTGTGTCATTGTTTGGATCCTGTCTGGCGCCTTTCACGTGCAGCACGTCATGTCGGAGCTCCTGGGCTGCTCCTTAGTGCACTTTGTGAAAGGCGCTATATAACAGAGGTGAAGGCGTTCGTGTGGCTGTGTTAAAAGCCTGCTCACTCACTGTGAAAGGCGCTATATAAACTCACGGTGGTCTGCACTTTTTAACGAGTCGTGTGCCACCGGTGTGGCCTTTCCTGCTGCGATGAGGACTCTGATGTCAAGCTGTCGATTTCACCCGACCCCATGACGCCCCCTACTGGCACACGAATGAGCTCAGCCAGCCACCTACTCGTCACCCTCTGATCGGGAGGCTCCTCGTAAATCTGCCTGCCGTGCACATTCCTCAATTTCCTGCCAGCCGCGGCGCGTCTGTGCTCTCAGGTGGTCTCGTGTGCGCGCCAAGTCCTCGGGTCAAGCCGCTCAGAGTCCGGCTGGGGGAGGGGATAGGGGGGTGTGGGGTTGGCGTGTGGCTGCCGTCACCTCCTCCATGGTGGCATAAGGACAAGCCATTGAGCCACACTTCTGGAATATTCTGTGTGCCGGACTGGAGGGGCGGGGCCTTTAGGTGTTCCGTCACCCTAAGTGACCCTCAGTGCCTGGCAGAGGCACACGAGTGGTGTGTGTGTAGAGGTGAAAGGCGCTATATGAAGGGCTGCTAACTCCAGAATGTTCTCTGTGTCAGTGCCGTAGGGTCACGTCGCGCTCAGCACATGTTCAGACAAAAGGCGCTATATAGAGGGCCGTTCAGCCGCACTTCCAGAATGTTCTGTGTGTTGGGCTGCAGCTGCATACCCAGGCCCTCCTTACCCCTGGCAAACTCCCAGGGTGCCCCTGCATGCATGGTAGAGCGTCACACATAGTGCATAGTGTTGTGGTGAAAGGCGCTATATAGAGGGCTGTTCAGCTTTACTTCCAGAATGTTCTCTGTGTCCTTGGCATAGGGACAAGTGGCTGAACTGGAAGGTGGACATCAACAAACTCGGTCACCATTTACACCCAGCCAGCTACCAAGATGCCCCCCCTTACGGCTGGCAGAGCTGTCCCTGTAGTGTGTGTTGTGATAAAAGGCGCTATATGAAGAGCACGTTCTCCATCGTTCCCACATGAATTAAGCGGGTCTCCATTTTTTACTCTTTGTTGTTATTCCAGGTGTGCTGTGGCGCCCCCTGCTGTAGCCTTACCTACATAGCGGCTGCACCCCTTGGTCTACTGGACCCCCGGGACTCTATTCACATGTCTGCCTTCTCAAGTACAGATGGTCATGTGTCCATTGACCGATGCCAGGCTCACTCGCCATTGTCCAGGTGATGCCCCGGTGGTCCACTGGGACTGTAGCCGAGTGTGAGAAACAAGTGAGCTGGAAGTGATCGGCGGGGAGGCGCGTGTGGCTCGGTCTAATTAAACAGCCCACCGTAACAGATGGGCCTGGCAGCAGTCGCAGGCGCCTGTCGAATTTAAAGGCACCCGTCAAAAATGCAAGAGGCGGCCGCTTGCAGGTGTTTGCTGCCCCCATCTGTCCGTCTGTCCTCTTGCTGGTCTCTCTCGCTCTGCGGGCAGATGAAACGTCCTGCACGGGGCGCCATAGAGATGACACACGTGTGCCAGTGCTGTGGGGACCAACTCGCCATTCACATGTGAACGTCCTCCCCTAATGGGTGGGGCACCTGGCGGTGGGCAGGCCCCAACCAAAGAGCCACAGTTCACCCCACTGCCCTCACAGCTCCCCACCCCCCGGGGCACCTGAGACCCTCACTCACTTGGCCCAAAGTCTCAGGGCAGCTTTCCTGCCAGTAAGAAGCCCCACCCCTGCTATATAACGAGCAAGATATAGCGCCTTTCACAGCCAGCACAACTAACATAAGACTCTGGTAAAATGAAAGAGAAATTAAACAGCAGAGGGCGTCAACAGCACCCAGTCCCCATGTCATGCCAGCTGTCACCGTCACATTGTATTCACAGCACTAGGAGAAGGCACTACACTGGGTATCACTAAAATGTTTGACACAACTTGGCATGGCATGTCCTCCATAAACATAAAGGAGACTCTGTGACCTCCTCAGGTGGCAGCACATGGCATCACCGGCCAGCCACCTGCTGTGCAAGTAATCTGTCAGCGGGCAACCGAAGCAGAAGTGGGCTTGGCTTACACAAGGACAGCGAGATGACAGGCCAGGGGGGATGAGGAAAACTCAACAATGTCCCCCTTGAAGGCCGGCGGGTACAAGCATGACCTGAAGCTGGGTATGCTGTAGATTTAGACATCTGAGGTTGGCATGAGTGCCCACTTGGAGCTTTTATGTGATATAGTGCCTTTCACATCAAGCCTGCTTAGTACTTGTGGGCGCCGTGCCAGCAGCAGCCTTTTCACAGAAGATAACCTCTGCCATCACTAGGCACTCACAGAAGCAGTGGAGTGTGGCAGTGCCCCTAACTTGGGCATCATTCAGTTCATCAATATAGAGCACCTTTCAATGTCATGTAGTGCCTTGCATTGCCAGCTTTTTGAATCTTCTGAAAACCAAATTAACAACCCAAGATAAATGGCTGGCCTGTCCTAAGGATGTCACGAGGGCCTTCAGAGTGACGCTGACCATATCAGGTGGGTGTCCACCACCAGATGTAAGGAGACCACCCCCCTCTTCTCCAAATAAAGCCTTGTCTCTGTGGCCTGTCCACACTTGGAGGCCATTGAGCAGGGTGACAGAGTGACGGTGACCAGCAGCTGGGATATCTCGGTGTCCTTTAAGTCCAGAATGTCTCACCCAAGGATTGAACCCGGGTGTGAGCAGTACGGACCCCTCCTGAACTTGTTTAATCCAATTACAAGGGGTCTGCAAGGACGATGACACGTCACCTGAACTGGCCCACAGGATTGTGCAATGGCTCAGTGCCCATAGCTGGGGGCACATTTTGGGTTCAGAGCTCTCTACCCACACAGATGGCTCACACTGGAGTCTCCCACATTTACATACATATGCATACCCTGGCCCCACCCATTTACTAGCCCCGCCCATATGTGCAGTGTCCTAGTTTGTGGTCACTCTGAAGATCAGGTGCCACCCACAGGCCATTTTGAGGACAGTGTTTGGTTTAAAGGGAGAAAGTACAAAACCAAAAGCCACGGTGTGGGGGTGCAGTGATTAGAGCAGCGCCCCCATGTGGGGGTCCTCAGAATTTACAAACAAATGAAAGGAGTGAAGCCAGCAGACCTCAGGTGTGTCCTACAGTGAGGGTCTCACAACCTCATTCACCCTACGGGACCCCCTCAACCCCCACTCACTTGGCAGCTGCGTGACCCACCAGTAACTGGCCAGTCAGGTGGCTCCAGCCTTCCACCCTGGCACCAGATGCCAAGGGTGAGTTTCTACAAAAATAAGATGCCAGGTAGGTACCCTGGACGGTGGTGGCACATGTGCTGTGCTAAGTGCACACTGGAGTGGGCTCTTGAAGTCCGGCCCAGTTCTTTGCATATAGCGCCTTTCCACACTGCAGTGCCCCCGTCCCAGATGGAGGGTCAGCTGTAAGACGGAGGTGGACGCATTCCACACACCTGCAGGTAAACAGGCCAAAACACGTGAGGGATGTCAGGTGTGGGTGCAGAGGTCAATTCGGGGACATGACGAGGGTCCGGCCTGCCTGCACAAGTCCAGGAGCGCAACATGAATTGGGGGTCTGAGGGCACACATGGTGCTTCATGAGAGCCCTGCTGGCTGTGGCTGGTGCCCATACCGCCACTAACACCCCCCCCCCCCCCACTTCCTGCTGGGGGTCCCATCTTCCCCACACCAGCTGCTCGTTTGATCCCAAAGTGACGGTGATGAATGGGGGAGGGGATTTGAGGTGCCACCAAAAAAAAAAAAAGACGCCAGATGGTCTTGGAAAGGGCGGACCAGGGAGGAGCACAGGGAGAGCCAAGAAGTGCGCAGTCTATACTTTATATAGCGCCTTGTTTAGATTCAACGACCTGTTCAGGGCTGCACAGGGAGCTCTGGGGGGCTTCGTCATGCGACGTGCTGCCACATGCCTGCTCCGCACGACTTCGAGCGCCACTGAGGCCCTGGCCGGCCTGTCAGGACTCGTCAGTCTGGGCTGTGCCTGTGAATGACGTGTGTTTATATAGTGCCTTTCACAAAGGAATACAACACAGTGAGGAAGCTCACTGATTGGTCCATTGACGGACTGTCTGATCATTTGATTGGTTGGTCCATTGATTGACATATTGATCGGCTGATCTGCCCCAATCTGTGCCCGTTCAGTTATTCGTGTTGTTCTCAAAGTCACCACCCTCTGTGTGCTGCTGTGCCCCACCTGTGTGCCCACTGGGCTTGTCCATGTGACTCCTGTGAGGCCACCTTGTGACATGCAGGCCACCCATCTGCTCCGGTGGTTTATTGATGAATGCGGATGGATCAGCAGACATGTTGGTGAAGTGCCAGGCTGTTCTAGGCGGGTTGTGCCCTTAAGCCTGCTGTTTTTTATCTTGTGAAAGGCGCTATATAGCGTACAGATTGGCGCATTTGCTCACAGAGATGTCCTACAAGCCCTCCTTGTCTTACTGTGGTAGTTTTCGTGACACTTTGTCATTTTAGATCCAGAAATTTGGGAATAAAATCCCAAGTTAATGTGACAATGTGGCTTAAGTGATGTCTGACCAAGCTAAGTTACACCCACAGAATGGAGGCAAATCCTAGTGATGTGAGCAAATGAAAGGAAATTGCTGGTGCCAAGCAAGAGACCTGAAACTAGAAAACATTAACATGAGGAGCGGGGGCACAGCGGGCACTGAGACTAGCAGGCATCTTCTAGTGTGCCCTCCGTTAATGGTGGCCCTGTCTGCTGTGGCACCTGAAATCTCCATATTAAGCTGACAATAAGTGTCAATGACGAGGACACACCTGGATAAAGGGGGCAACAGGTGACAAAGGACAATCTGACAGAAATGTGCAGCCTTTGTGCCCTCCGGGTTTGGGATGTCAGTTCTTAAATCCACCCCAGCTGTATCGCCGAGGACCAGGGGGCTCACGCCACCTGCCCGTTAATGTAAGTGACAAACATCAGCATGGTACGGAGAGTCCGCATGTCCATCTAATGATGGGTCAGTCATGTAAGTGCCCGGCCCTCTGCTGCCATCATACCTTCTCGAAGGGCACAGGGCGGTCCGTGAGAAGCTTACCATCTTTATATAGCGCCATTCCATAGTGAACACAATCCCATTTCCTTTTTTGACCAATAGGGGGTGACACCAAAGTGCCCTGTTTCACTGTTTTCATTAAACTCCATGAAGAGGCTGTGGGGTGCCAAGCACTCAGCTGTGTGGTAAAGGGCATTTAATAAATCGGGGGTGCTTTTCTGCATAGCCAAGGCAGGGGGTGAAGCTAGCAGTCCAAAGAACCACATAACCCCCCCCCCCCCCCATATTAATGATGGGCTGAATGAAGACCCAGACCGTTGTGCCACCCTCTTGCCTGTTTCTTAACTCTGGGACCTCAGCCTTGACCTTGGCAGACTCTGCCCACCTTGATAGTATACACTGCCTCCCGTGCTGCCGGTCACCACAGCCCAGCCTCCCATGTGATGCCAATTGCCCCCCGCTTAGTCACCCTTGTGCCAGCCCCCCCGTTTCACCCACTCGTGCTGTGGCCCTCTCGCCTGCTTGTTCTCCTGACACTGCTGCCCCCATATCGTTCAGACTTGCTGGCCAGGGCACTGAAGTAGAGCCGAGCAGAGCCATCCCGCGGTGGTGTGCTGCTCGAGTCGGCCATTAAGCGCTAATGTGACATGCGGAGATAATCGTCATCTATTATTAATACTCTGGACGGCCCCTCGGAGAGCCATTTATGGGCCGCTTTGATGGAGGTGATGCCCGCCGCTCCTCCATCACAGGCCTGACGCTAATTAAACGAGACTCTGCAGTCGTGCCAGCCGCTCGCGTCCCTGCCCTCGTGCAGCAGGCCCTTCATGTTCACTCAATTAAACTGCGCGAGGAGCTCGTTGGCGCCGCTCGACACGGATATTCCATCAGCACAAACCTGGCGTTCGGAATGCAAATCGATGGATGAGGTCAGTCGGGGAATCTGCAGGCGCCACGTCCAGCAAATCCTCAGTGACCTACGCCACTGTGAGAGGGGCGACTAGGGGGCATTTAGAATGGCATGGGGTGGCAAGGGTGGACGTCACAGAAGGTGGGATTGCAGGTAAGGTGCCGTCAAGGCTGGGCTGAGCTGTAGACAAGTTGGCTTCCACCAGCCTGCCCGTGAGGTCTTGAGGCCTTGCCTTGAACACACCTTAGCCTTTTTTAGGCACATGGCACCCATCCCTCCTCATTGTACCAGGCAGTGGATGGCTGTCCCCACCCTGTGGCATTGTCACTTTAGCCCCTGTTTTACCCTTCCTGGTGCCCCCCACTTGACGTGTTTTTCGATGTCCGCCTTCTCCGATGTCTTCATCCCAAGCTAACTGTCATCTGCCACCTCCTCCTGTGCTTTTAAAACAGCGTGTGGTGACCAAAAGTGGATGGAAGTGGGAGGTGAGCTTGAAGAAGTGACAATGACGGACTTTATGTGGCACCTTTCTGTTTGGTGACAACGCTGCTTCAAGTCTCCTATGAATATGGGAGCATTGAGGGGCCCTTCAAGGAGATGACCACCTCATGTCTCCCCCCACCAACTTAAGCCTAAATGAGATGGCCCAGATGGTTGGGTGAGCCTGGCATAGGGCACTCGGCTGTAGCCTTCTTATTTTTATGACTTGTGAGGTGAGCTGCCCTGCTTGTGGCACCCTGGGCACAGACGAGGATGATGCCATCTACTTGTTTATGTTGTTGTTTGCGTCTCCAGCGAGTCCAGCATTGGCAGCGAATGTGCAGTCAGGAGTTGGCATTTGGCGTGGCGCTAATCAGCCTGAGCGGCTTTCATGTTGTTGGGTCAGGTTGATGTTTTGGACTAATCGCTCGTTTTGCTTTTGGCTTGGTTTCCTGGCGCTGCCTATTGCAGCTGCCTCCACATCATTTACTGGCTCTTGGTGGACTCTGCCATGTGGAAAGCAGGTGGCTGGCACCATTCATGTCACAGTGTCCTCCAGTTCTAAGGGACCTGGGTTCAAATTGTGTCCTGCGTGGAACTTACACCTTCAATCTGTGCCCATGTTGCCCTCTCCAGTTGGTGAGTGAGTGTCTGTGTCTGGTGGCATCCCACCCCGGGTTGACTCCTGCCTTACCGAGCTCCTCAATTCAGGGGAGATGTCCACTTTGAATGAAGGTGGTGGAGTAAAGTGGTGACGTGTCATGGTGGCACGATGGGTGGCCTTCAGGGATGGAGATGAGAGATGGCACCAGGGTGGGCTTAATGTGTACAAGAAAACAAAAAATGCAGGAAGACCCAGAACAAGTGGACTGAAGTGAAGGGTCTGCACCATATAAGTCCTGAGACAGGGCCACCTGCTGCCAATCAACATCAACTGAAGATAAAGGATGCACTGGCGTCAGAAGCGGTGGAGGGCAAATGGCACTCCCTGGCACCATACAGTTGGCATGTCCTGCTTTGCCAATCGATCTTTAACGATTTCATTTAATTTTAAGCTCATTTTCGGCTGTCATTTACTTTGTCGTGGGCGCAAAGGGGACACACAGCCCAATTTCAATTATGGAAAACACAGATAAAGGATCAGGTGGCACGTCAATATAGCGCCTTTCATACACTAAGTTAGGGAGCATTGGGAGAGCACGCCTAGTGTGGCAGGTTATATAGCGCCTTTAACAAGCCGGACAGGCAGGAGCCGAGTGGGGGTTCAGAGGAGTGACAGCCACCAAGTGACAGACTGGTGCATTCTGGGTAGAGCACTCCATGACAGGGCACACAGGACTTCAGGCCACATTGGTCTATGGACTCGAGTTCAAGGGGTCTCGAACAGTAGAGAAGGGGGAAATGTAGGGTGGCATCAAACAGAAGTGACAGTCAGGCACAGAGCCATGGCAGGTCTCATGTGGTGACGGGTATTATAGAGTGACACGAGAATCTGCCACTCTGTGATATATTTATTCTTATATAGTGCCTTTCAGAGCAGACTGTTAGAAGTCATAATTGACTTGAATGTGATATTGGTGGTCCGTGTCCATCATGGAGCTTAAGTGACATCTGACGACACGTTGGAGAAACGCCAAGCCATCAGCACGCACACCATGGGATGCGAGGGCAGCCGTCTGGCATGGGGTGGGGGGGCTCCTGACTGACACTAAATAAGCTCCTCCCCAAACACATGGCTCCACCCTTGCATGAAGAGGTCTGTCCTGTATAGTGCCTTTCACCACACGTGCGCCAGTCACCATTCAGAGGTCAATTCACTCGAGTTGTTCAGGCTGTGACTGGCATGGCCCCCAGCTGATGCGTTACGCTGGACTTTTAAAGCTCACAGTCGGCCGCCGAGTCCCATTTTACAAATAACACAAACGTTTAGAAATGTCACGTCAGGGGCGAGTGACCAAAGCAGTGCCATTGCTAGTGCCACACCCCCTGACCTTTACGGTTTGCTTGTATGGTGCCCACTGCCATTGTTTCTCTATAATAACCCCTAACAATGTGCACAGAAGTTTATATAGCGCCTTTCACAGGGCTTTGTCAGTAAGAATACATTCACACAGAAGTTCATTCTATATAGCGCCTTTCATGGTAGTTGGCTCATTTTATGTGTGTAGCACCCCATGGCACGTCGTTTTGTAATCTTTTCATATAGTGCCCATCACAGCACACTGGCCACACCTCATTGCACTTTGCAGAGTCCCACCTCTCGGCTTCCATCATAAAGTCATTTCCGGAGCCCACAGTGCCCAACTGGCATCCTATCCAGCGTAGCTGCCTGCCTGGCACTAGATAAGCATGTGTCCTTGCACTCGTATCCACCTGGTGTATATAGCGCCCATCCCAGTCCTTCAGGTTACGTCCCTTTAACGTTGGGCAGTGTGGCGTAGCCGTTAAGGCTCTGGAGGTCGTGGGTTCAAATCTGTGACCCTGAGCGAGTCACGTCACCTGCCTGAGCAACAGGAATGTCACCTGAAATATTGTATGTCACCTCAGATGAAGGTGTCAGTCAAATAATAAGTTAAGAATAACGCTGATATACAGTACAGTAGTGCCCTTCTTGGTAGGCTGACTGACAGCAGGCTGGCACTGGCAGGACCCCTGCACATCTGCCTCTCGTCTTCCTGCACTTTTGGTCGACTGGGCCCAAGTGATGAATGACGAAGAAGTCAGCTGCAATCCGTAGTCCCAAATGAGCGGGGGCGACCGGGTGGGCCGGCCAGTGCCCCCGAGGTCAGTTGGCGTGTCCTCATTCGGCCAGGCCCCGCTTCGGCTCTCGCGTTCCCACGAGGGTCAGCAGGAAGGAAGGATGAGCGGCCAAACGTGTTTGCAATTAGGAGCCGTCGCATAGTTTCCGAAGTCGGGCCCCCCTGTTGAATGTGTGAGGGACGTGGGAGGAGCGGCAGCGCCAAGGAATGTCGGAGTCGGCCAAAGCGGCGGCTCATAGCGCCTGCAGCGGGGCACCCCATGGAGCTGAGGGCCGCGTGGACCACTCGACAGCCTGCCAGGCTTGATGTAGCGCCATCCCCAGGCCGTTACCCTCTCTGTAAGATGACACTTGGAGCCGGGGGAGTCGAGCTGGCGCTGACCACTGCCCACCCGGGCATGACCAGCACCGTCCGAAACGCAGCGCAGACCTCGTTACTTTCTCTTTATGTGGCTTGAGGCTGACTGGTCAGTTCACTGTCAGCTCACACAGTGGACTAGGGAGGTCCGTGTGGGACAGCAGAGGTGACGTCACTTTGCTAACATTGGTGTGACATTTGGCATCGACCAGCTGAATAAATAAAAGAGTGACGTGGACATCCAGCGGCCTCAAATATGGCAGGCAGTGACTGCATGCCAGCCTGGCGTCCCCTGGTGGATGAGTCCTGACCACTGACATCCTCCATAGGTGTCGGTGACCATGGCTGGGCACACTGTGACACCAAGTCACGACTGTATGTTATATAGCGCCCTGGAAGGGGCATACTGGAGTGTGACAGTGTGGCCTTGAAAGGGGGAGTAGGACTGTGACTGTGGGGGGCAGGGGGATCAACCTTGGCTCGCTATATAGCGCCTTTTCATGCTGTCTGTCACATGAGTTCAGGCAGGCCAAGTGACGTTCATGCTCTGTGGTACCTTATTATAGCGCCTTCCAAATGAAGCCTCCTGTGTGCATTGTACCAATATACATACAGGACATCTATAATATGAACCCAGAATGCATCTGTCATGGGGCTTCTGGGGGTTAATATAGCGCCTTTCACCGCAGGGTCCTTTACAGATCCTCCGTCCTTTCTAGAATGTGAATTAAAGTTGGTGACAGTGACTGGTTTAGGTTAATAGTGGGGACTGAAACTGAAAACCGGCACTTGACACCTTAACCACCAGGGGGCACACTGCCTGCTGAGCCAAGTGAGCTGAGGGGTCCTGGGGGGGGTGGGGTGGTCCCTACACCTTATGGCATCCTGGGTACTTTGTGTTATATAGTGCCTTTCCTATGGCTCCCTCTTCTGCTATGTGACTCCCATCCTGCCAGCCTCTCTCTCTCTTTTCTGTCTCTTCATCATTCACTTTTTGCCTTTCTTTTCAAACTGCTTGTGTGGCGTTGTGTTGGCACCATTACTGTCAAACCCTCTCTTGCCACACCTGCACTGGCATTGTCTTGCTACAGTGGTGGACAGAGCAGAACTTCCTGTTGAGCTCTGCTCCTTTGTGACTCATGCTGTACCCATCTATTGTGTCAAGTGACTGCCATGCCATGCCACGCCACCCAGCTGTGCCTGATCTTGTTCCTTTAGTGTCTGGCATGCCTGCAGGGCCCAAGGATGCCAATATTGGGTGTCTTTAATACTGGACAGGTGTCTGAGGCTTTGGGATGGAGCTGACCATGTGACGTCCTCGCTGTTCTCTCCTCCATGCTCTTAGTCTGCTGATGGTGTCATTCGATTCTCTTGCCATGGGCAGAGTGGAGGGCATTAGCCCGGGTCATCATGGCAGTGCTGCTGCATGCTGTGGGCTGTGCTGGTGGGCAGGTGGCCTCTTTTGGACAGTGGAAGGTGGCCAGCGGGCAGCCGGCTGTGTGTTTTGTGTTTTCAGGCACGCATGGCCGACGGCTGAACAGCTGTGTCCTTTTCCTGCTCATCGCTCTCTCTGAAGGTTTGCCATGCGCTCGGACCGCTGCCATCGCCGGCCATGTGTGCTGCGTGCCTATCGTGCGAGGCTGTAATCTGCGCCCACTGCCAGCTTCATCATCGCATCTCAATGTTCTGCTGAGCGCAGCTGCGTCTGGCTGAGTGGCTCACTGTCCTCCGTGACTAAAGTGGGCGTGCGGCGCCTCCTGGCTGAGGGTCTGAGGCGGTTCGATTGACCTGGGTGGGGATAGGGGGGAGTGGGGGCACCCCAACATGCTGATGCCTCCACACGGTGAAAAAACGGTGGCAGTGATCGGTGTCAGTGTCCAGTTGAGGTGTCTGGGGGTCCGAGTGTAGGGCACCACTGGAGGAGGAGGAGGACATTGGCATCCAAACCGGTCAGGGGCACTAGGGGCTCGACTTAGATCTATCTGTGTATTATATAGCGCCTTTCATCTGTCTATCATTATATAGTGCCTTGCACTCTATCTATCTATCTATCTATCTATC